>CAJQZJ010032761.1:1722866-1765000 GCA_907164525.1 Lophiomys imhausi
ACACACACACACACACACACACACACACACACACACACACACACACAAACTCCCTCTCTTTGTCCCCCTGTACAAAACAAAAAGAAAAACTTCCACTTTTGGGATTGTGCATTTTATGAAAGCCTGTTAGACTGTCTCCATGTTGACTGACTTAGAGGACAACATTCCTCATCATTACTGTTATCAAGAACACACTATTTCAAATCATTTTAGTTATTTTTTCATAACCTATGTGCCTTAATTTTCTTCTTGTTGTGGCTTTGGATGTTAAAGTCATGTTTGCCCTGAAGCAGTCATCATTTTCTGAGCAATCTTATTACTTGGAGCCTATTACCAGTGATGTGCCTGGCTTTCCAGGTCAACAGCAGTGGGAGGAAAGCATCAGTGCTTCTATGCACAGTGCAGTTTTACTATCTGGGTATTCACCGAAATGAGCAAGATAGTCTCCCAGACATTGAGAAATCAGGTGACATGCCATAATATGTCAGTCACGCTTTCTCCGACCCTGGAACACGATGATGATTGGCATCAACCCCAACTGTGACGCTCAAATTCCTGTGAGAAGAGGAGCAGTTTCTGGAATGATTGTGAACCAAGAATTAAGAGAAAATGTTGAGGTAGCCATGAGAGCACACTGATTGGGAAACTTACCTGGCCTCACAGCCAGAGTGGAGGCAACTAAGGCAGGGTCTAAAAATGCATGTGAAAATCAGGGAAGGGATTGTGGGATGAGGGAGTTCTAGGGATAAGGTTTTAAGGCAAGGAGTAAGGCCTCCAAAGCAGAAAAGTGAAACGTCACCTTCTAAAATGCTACATGCAACAAAATAGGCTTTCTTTAACACAGACCAGTGGTTCACAGTACTTTTTGGTAGCCCACCCACACCTGAGTCACATGATGGGGCTGCTCTGATAATAGTGACACTGTGATTTGTGGTCTAATGGGGTCTATCTGTTCCTCTGCAGAAAGAAACATCACAGCTTCTAGTTTATTTAAACAATGCAAGCCTAGATGCTGCCAGGGCACACTGGCCAATATATCTTTCCTTCCCTGTTAAATTTATAATGAAACTACAGTGTAAGAAAAGAAATATAAACATTTCAGAGCAATAGGTCATTTCAAGAGAGAAGGAGTAGGGATAAGTTGCTACTGAACACAGTTTAAAATCTATATTTATAAATAAACAGTGATTCTATTTATAGTCTCATGTGGAATTAAAAAAAATTCCTACCCAAGATTCTTTCTTTTTGGATAATATCTTTAAAAGGCTGTACCAGGAACAATAGGGATTAGACATTGTGTAAGGTATTATATTCTAAATAAATTAATGGATGATGATGAAAAAATATTCTTGAAGATTCACTCTTAGTTTAAATGAGAATTTTATTTCATTAGTTTTGACTCTGAATTAAAAAAAAAAATCTACCTTCACCAGGAGATTCATCACCGTATGGAAGAGTTGGGGCAAAGGAAACAGTGAGAGCTGGATAAATAAAGATGTTCCACAACAAGGAGGTCTCTGGAACAGCCCCTTTTTCATGTTGTCTCATAACAGGATGAGTATAGCTGCAGAGTGATCAGATGGTAAATTTAGGGCCAATAAAAAGGAGACACTTCATAGAGCAGGTAGCCTGCTTCTGGGAATCTCTGACATGGAAGGTCAAGGAATTAAATACTGGTGCTGGATTTATACTAGAGCTGACTGTTTTTATGGGCAGTGCAACATTTATTGGTATGCGAGGATAAAGTTAATCAAGTCTTGGGCTTCATGGTGGGGAGGCAGAGATTTTCTCCTAGAGTTAGGAGAGGATCCCTCCCACACCACCGTGGCACTCACGGGTGCTCTCAATCACTTAGCTCTCTCTCCTTTCCGGAGGTTATTGAAAGAGCAGGTTATATTTGATGAACACATGCCCTCATAAGAAAGTCTTATCATTACTCTGCAGTTGTCATGTGGGTGAACGACTGGAGTTTTTTTCAGTTTTTAACAACCTCTTCCAAGGCAAAATTTAAATCTCAATTCTGCACCAGATTTTTTGTGTGGTCAAAGGTGGCATCTCTAATTATCTGCTTGAACTTCATTTTCATCTTTAAAAGTGGGTGCCATGCATTTCAGTAGTGGATAGTGGTGAGACAATTTAAGCTGTATCAATCTACTGTTCTTATTGTGCATCTTTCAATGTGGGCTTTAATTGTTAATGGTACTCTTAGAGAGTAGGGCTAGGAGAATGTATTTCTTGGGGAAGGTATAATCAAATTCTGATCTGATTATTTTTAGGAGAGCATTTCCTTGATGTAACTAGACTAGAGACAATGGTGGAGTTGAAGTCTTTGGGGTAACCACTAAAGAATAGTTTAATGTCATGGAAACATAACCAAGGTCAGTCCTCAAACCTTTCTTAATTGCAGTGAGTTCCTGAAGAGAGTGATGATAATAAAAGTTATCCTGAAATACTCTAGGTAAGATTACATTTAACCAATGTTTCTCAATAGAGAGTGTGGGAGTGTGACAATATCTTCAGACAATTTCCATTACCATACCTTGGGAACTAATACTTCTGGCTTCCTACAGGTAAAAGACAGGGATGACATTAAGCACACAGGATGGTTTCTCGCCTACTTTCATCCCTTGCCAAGAAATTACTTGGTACAAATGTTCATGGTATTGGGTTTTAAAACTCCTAAACTTAATTCATATAAAATAATTAGTATCACACATGGTTGAGGTGCAGAATGGTGAATGGTATGGACTAAATTATGTCCCGAATATCTCAGAATGCAACTACATTTACCAATGTCTTTAAAGGGAATGTTTACATTAAAATTAGGCTTTAAGGGTAGGATGAATTACTACAACCTTTGGAAGAAGAGGAGATTGGAACACTGGTAGAGACAGAAGTGGGTATTTGCTTATGAAACAAGAACTTCTGAGGGTACAACAAAAGCCAGTGAAGACAGATGGACAAACCTAAATGAAATCAAATTTATACACGCTGATTTATAGCAGAGTTAACAAAAACAATACAGTAATAATCATCATCATTACTGTAATTAACAACTAAACATTTGATTTTGGACAATATTACCACAAAATTTAGAACAAGCATACCATCTCTTTATCAGTATGATAATAGCTTAATGCCTTGTTAGAAAGAGAGTAGCAGATGGTTGAAGAAAGTTGTATATTTGAAATACTTAGTCCATAGTTGTTCTAAAGCCCAGCATTAGAAGGGATTGGAGTAATAAGAACTCAGTGAGACAGAGCTGACAAAGATTACGCTCTTTGAGTATTTTTTTTTTATATTCATTGTGACACTGAATGTTCTAGAAGTCTGCCAAAGCACTCATTTCTGGCTGAGATCTGCTCCAAGCACAATTCCAGCAGACAGACATTAAGCAATTTCTGGCCCTGAGCATTTGTGCACAACGTCAATGATGTGGTGCCAGATGAATATCTGCTGAGCACAACAATTCTCAGTGCCTTGCACCTTGCACAGCAACTCACCAAAAATAACCTCTTTGTGCCCTTACTCTGGGCCTAGAAATTCATCTGGAATGCTCACACCCCATTTCTCTAACAAAAGGTGGCAAGAAAAGCCATGCCAAAGAGTGAAGTATTTGTCTTGAGAGCTAGCCAAAAGCTGCTGAGTCAATGTTTCTTTAAATGAAACCTCCAAACCAGAACTTCCTTTGACTTGTTCCTTTGTGCCTCCAGACATGGGTAGAAAATGTCACTCACAATTCATGAAGATTGTGTGATGTTTCCATGAGGCTGAGACATGTGTCTGTCTCCAAGAGCTTTAACACAATGAAAAGGAAATAATAATCATGGTAATCAAGGATTGGAGGAGAGAGTTCTCTAATGGTAGTCCATGATTAGAGAAAAAACTTTTTGTAGGTCTCTCCTACATTATACTAGAGAGGAGGACAGACCATTATGGGAAACATCAATGCTGCTCCTAAGGGAATTCATGAGTATGAAGACAGGCACTCCCTTTTGCAGTCTCATGGAACATTCACATTCTTATTAAAGGCTAGCAGTGTGAAAACTGGAAAGAATATTATTTTGATCAACAGGCAGAGCCCAGCACCAGTGGTTGCTAAAATCTCAACCCTTTACCCTGTTTCAGATATCATTGTGGAGTAATTAAAAGCAATTAATTATTATTCTCTATACAATACTTTGAACTCCAACACCTTTAGCTTACAAGTGCAAAAATCTCAGACTGAAAAAGTGAAGTGATGACCCAACAGCAAACTCATCAGCCATTCATGGCCTCGGGATATACACACTCTTATTTTCAGGACCCTGCAGAGTCTTCCCAGCAAAAGTCAAGGTGCAAGAAGCTAGCAAAAATTATGCATCGATTCTAACACATTCACTATCTTTGCTTTTTTTTTTCCTCCTGTTCATGTCTTGCTGCTTCTTTCTCCTGGCTTCCTCCATTAGTTGCAATTTTACTTATGATTAGAAAATAATTAAAGTGCTACTTTATTTTTATTTTGTTTGTTTATTTTCAATCGAGTGTATGCACATGTGTATGTGTACACGTTCATGTACACACATGTGTATATGTGTGTGGAAGCTAGAGATCAATGTTAAGTATCTTTTCCAATCAGATCTACTTTATTGTTTTGAGATTTGTTTTTATTTTTATTTAGTGTGTGTGAGTGTGAGGGAGGGAGTGTGTGAAAGTGTGTGTGTGTGTGTGTGTGTGTGTGTGTGTGTGTAAGAGAGAGTGTGTGAGTATATATGTGTGTATGTGTGTATGTGAGTGACTGTGTGTGTGAGTGTATGTGAATGTGTATGTGTATGAGTGTGTGTGTGTGTGTGTGTGTGTGTGTGTGTGTGTGTGTGTGTGAATGCAAGTACTTTTGTACGTGTACCTGTATGAATGTGAGTGTGTGTGTTTGTAAATGTGTGCCATGTGAATATGAGTGTCCTCAGAAGGTGAAGAGGGAGTGCATTGGATCGCTTAGAGGTGGAGTTATAAATAGTTGTGAGACATCCAACAAGGGTTCTAAGAACCGTATTTGTGTCTCCTGAAAGAGTAGGAAGTTCTCTTACCCACAGAGACACAGCTCCAGCCCCTTTCCCCCACCTTATGTTTTGAGATGGAGTCCTTTATCAACCATTAAATCATGTGGATAGGCTAGACTGGTTGGGTAGAAAGCCCAGGAGATCTTCCTGCCTCCACGCACACGTGGTACGATTTGTGCACTGTTCTGCTTGACTTTATATACAGCTTTTAGGGATTCAAATTCAGGTCCTCATGTTTGTGCATCCAGTACTTTACCAACTGAATTAGCCTCATAGAGTTGATTCTCAAAGTCAAAGTCCTGTGTTAAGAATGGATTCTAACAGTGACTTACATTTCCAGCCCAATAAATGTTTTTAATATTAAGTAAATCAATAGTACTGAATACTTGATCTTAACTTAAGAAACCTAAAGGGTATTTTATGCTTGAAAAAAAAAAATATCCAGCCATCTCAGCTTCATTTTATTTCAAAAACTAGAATAAATTAAACAGACTGGGTTAATAAAATCTTAAGAGGCTTTGAACCAAGAGGAAAAGGAATACCATTATTGAATTAACAAATTTGAAGTATGAAACTAGAAAAGCATGAAACATAAGTTAAATAAAAAAAATGGATCACAAAAATTCTGGTCCAGGGCAGGTTGTTCAGCTCCTAATACATGATCCTGGACAAGTCACTTAGTACATGAGGACCCTAAATTTCAGTATTCTCAGCTGTGAAACAAGCACATGGTGGTTAGGTTACTGTACACTCGTGAAAACTGACAAAATGTGTGCAAGTCATCAATCTCGTGGTGGTATGTATCATGATTAGTGAGTTAGAGTAAAGATAACACTTGTTTGTAATAATTCCCCTTCTAGATCAGCATGTAACCCCTCCCGTGAAACCTTGGAAAGGGTGAGGTTCCTTGCTTTATACATTGAACCATGTCTGCTTGTTCTAAGTCAAGGCCACTTGATGATTTCTTTGACTTTCACAAGCACACATGCACATATTTGGGAAAGTTTACTAGATGAAGGTAATATATTACCTGGTCTCACAATCACTATACATAACAGACAGATGACACTTAGTAGTAGACCTTATCTGACATGCATTTGGCTGTATGTGGTTTTCCAACCATGGGCAAAAGACCTAAACGATGAAACCAGCCCACATTTACAACTCTCAGAAATATAAACTAAATCAATGTTTCAATCACTAGGTTGGGCGAGTCAGCATTTGTGTAACAATAATACACTGATTTGAATAATATTTTACAGTGTTTTAACTTTTAAAAACCTTAAACATTTAAGCAGAGGCTTTATAATTTCTCCAAAGTACACAAAAGATGGCTGCAGATTTTCTTTTTGTGTTACAGAACCATCCTTACTCAATATTTCTAATTTAGCGCTGAGAGTATTGATTCTACTCAAAAGGTCAGGAAGTAGCTTCAATAAATGACTTTAGCAAAGAGCAAGTACAAATGATAGTGAAATAGACTGGAAGTCCATGTTGTTTCTTGGGGGGAAAAGCCCCTCTGTTTAAAAAACTCTAAAATGGAGATACAGGACCACTGGAATCATTGAAGAATAAATTAGTGGTAGTGCAGTTTTTGATCACTAATTACATGCTCACCTACCCCCTCCCCCACGCCCCGCCATACAACCATACTCATCCCTTGGAATACTTTTACAAGGACAATCAATACCACTACTCTACTCTGCCTTTCTCAGAAAACTGAATCAGCCTCAGGCTACCCACCACCCCTCTCGAACATTTTCTGTTTACTTCTAGTATCAGAAACAAGTCCATTTATCCAACCTGACACTGCTCTCTGAGCCTTCAGATGAATTCTGACAAAAGACAGTTTGGTTCCTGCCTCAGATTGAAGGTCCAGGAGGATGCTGTGCTGTGGTCCCCATGCCAGATGTCCACTTAATGGGCAAACTGGGTATGGTTTGAAAACAAACCTAGATGGAATCTCTTGAAGGCAGTTAGTCATGTCTCTTGCTGGGAAACAAGAGTCCAGACATCACAGAGACTTAGAAAACAAGGTCACATGTAATAGGAACTTGGACAAGGGTGGCTGTTGCCTTTTATATCTGCATTTATAGAGTTTTTTTTTTTTTTCTGCTTTCAAGAGCAGCAGGCTTAAGAAAGTTTGGCAGAAGAGAAAGTTTCTTGTTTCTTACAGCAAATGGCTCTTGGATCTGACTTTGTTGGGTACAGGACAAAGGACACGTGACAATTTGGGGTTTAGGTAAAGTAATCAAGTTATAAAAGGGGAGTGTGGTGCTACATCTCATCTAAAATGCATATCTATGCATATCTAAGTGATGTGCAATGGGATCATTTTCTTTAACTATTCTACATGGCTACGAGGACTTCACTCAAAATGAAACCATGTTTAGTTTAAAGAAATAAAATATGCAAAGAATTGAAAGGAATAAAGCATTCACAGTATTGAGTAGGCACCATCCTAACAACTTGCAAATTAAGCAACTGGAGTCCAGATAGCGTAAGGTGAAAGCACGTAGTTGCTTCCAAGAGGCCCTAAATGTAGCAGTTTGGGGTTGGCTGGAGTCCCTTACAGAGCCTGGTCCACGGTGACTTATTTTCCTCAAGCTCTGGAAGAGCACATCAATGCCGTGTCTAAGAGTACAAGGGTGTTCTTCCTTCCTCTATGTTTCATTTCTAGTAATAACACCCATTTTTAAAGATCTCAGAATCTAATTCTAAAATTTACTAGTGACCTAGCTACTGCAGAAACCAAATCTTTGCTCTGTACATTTTCACACATCAAATGATATTATAACTGCACTGAACTTATCCGATTACTTGAAAGAAAAAATCATTTAGAATTTCAGCCTGTCATGTCTTCTGACACGTTACAAGATTTACTTTCAAATTTCATAATTTTACTTTTCCTTATGACTGAAGACTATTTCAAAGTGTGTGTGTGTGTGTGTGTGTGTGTGTGTGTGTGTGTATCACATTTTCATTATCTTTTGAGTCCATTGGGCACATGCCAAGAATCAGTATAGCTGGGTCATATAGAACTACTTTGAGATTTTGGAGATCTAGATCTAATCCTCACTGATTTCCATAGAGGATACATAAATTTGCAATCTTACCAACAGTGAATGAGCTTCCCCTAATCAGCATTTGTTGTTGGTTGTTTGATCGACTTTAGTCATTGTGAATGAGGTAAGATGAGATCTCAATATAGTTTCAATTTACAGTTCTCAATTGTTAAGGATGTTGAAATTTAAGAGATTTCTTATTCATTTTTATTTCTTCTTTTGAGAATTCTCAATTCAGATCTATAGCTTTAAAACTGTTTTTAACTCTATATTTTGAGTTCTTTATATATTTTGGATATTAATCATCTCTCAGAGATGATTATATTATATAATATGAACTTAGTTATATAACAAGAACTTAATATGAACATATTATACTGAGTGAAGCACTCCAGACCCAGAAGGCAAACACAGTATGTTCTCTCTTATTTTTGGCTCCTAGCTCTAAAACTTCAGTTGTGGGTATAATAACTGGAGTAACAACAGATACTAGGAAATAAAAAGGGGACCACAAAGGGAAGAAAGGAACTCTAGAGAGGAGAATAGTAGGACACAGGTGCTATGAAGGGGAAATGGAAACAATGGGGGAGTTACCTGGGGAGAGGGAGGAAGAGCAACACAGAGAGGAAACAAGGAAGGAGGTATAAGTAATGCTAGAGGTATTGGGAAAATTCATAGGAAATCCTATTATTTAATAACTACTTAAAATTACACACACACGTATATCACACACCACTTATACACACACACGTATATATACTATATATAATATATGCTCATTGTATAACATATATAATGAAGTTACAATGCTTGGGGCAGTAATACTCCCCCAAGAACCATAGATTATCTAAGAAACCTCAAACCTCACAGTGCCAGACATGGAAAACCTTTTGAGTTATTGAGCAGAGTAGTCTAAGAGACACCCAACACAATGAAGGTTACTGGTGTTGCCTTTGGTTTCTTCCAAGAAATCAAAGGTTAAGATCCTATTGTTGAAAATGTCACACATCTCTAATACAGGACTTGGAGGAAATGACTTGGATGGCTTCTCCCCGAGGACTATTTCTCATAGTACCAGAAAGACAAGTGCAAGCTTCTAAGAGAGGAAATCAATCAATTGTCCTACCTGGCTGGAATGTCTCTGAAACTCAACAATAAACAGAATGTCAAGATATTCCAAAAGATGAAATGGTGACACTTACGTCCTGGGAGTAACTAATAGGTGTATGGTTGGACTTATGGCCCTCACCATGGGAGGGTATTTATGCCTGGCATTGTCAACCTAGCCAAGTTCTCATGGTTGGTGTGTGAGACCCTGGACCCCAGAGGAAAACCTACCACAGCTAAATCTCTACCCCAGTTTAATTCCTACCTATATTCCAAATACTTAGCCTTATAAGCAGAGAGGTGTATCTTTTATCACTCATCAAAGAAGCTTGTTTTCCAGCAGAAGGAGACCAGCGTATCATGATACATCTGACCAGAGAACAACTGATTCAGGAAACAACTGACGGGGAAGCTCCCAGCCTTATTTGACCCAGCTGTTAGGCTGTTAGAATAAAAGTTAAACAATCCTATAGAGAAATATCGTACCACAAATTTACCAGAAAGCAAAAATCAATGAGTTGCTTATGAAATGCTGTTTTTCATTAAAAACCAGGTTCCCCCAGGATTTGATACATAATTTGCTTTGTTCAAAGATAAGAAGAAAAAGCAACAGGTAGATCAATATTGACTAGAGGGATAGATGGGTCCACACAGGTGAGTCTGGCAGTACAACCAACAGACCTAGAAGGCCTTCAAGTCAGAACAGCAGGCCTGACTTGGTTGTAGCCTCCAACCTTTCTGATGGTTGAAATATCACATTTTAAAGTATGTGTCTCACTAAAGGCACAGATATCATACATGTAAACATGACATTAACTTATGCAATAAGAATGAAAACCACTTAGACTGGAGTTCAGTAGAGACCACAATTTATATTAATTAATAATACATTCAAATCTATATTCCAAAATACTTTTAATGTAACTTCTGCAAATCCCAGTACTTCTTGTAAGGCTTGTTTTACCCTCATAAAACTTCTAGAGAACATGCAGGCAGGGAGCCTGCCAACCCTATCAGATACTTTTTGGTTACTTGTTGCACTATTGTCTTTAATCAGTGCTAATTATATGAATACATTAAGGTAGTCCAATTTTGAAGGTTAGTTGAATCTAGATATACAGTTTATAAATATACTGATGTGAGCAAATGTGAACTGTATTACATTGTAGCAGAGCAGAAGCAATGAGGACGTCACAGTTAATGTATGTGGTAAAATCCTGCCTTTCTTCTAGCCTGCTTACATATATGTATATTGTGATCTCTTGGAAAGTAAGATAGAAATGAGAATGTTCAAATACCATTCTACCAAATAATTCCTTTTTTTCTCTGAAAAAAAAAAGTTTATTTATTTTCTGTTTTTTTTTCCTCTGTTCCAGAGGATTGTAACCCATAGTCGAGGTTTCAGCACCTCTCAGACAGACACCTCTAACATAGAGGCCAGGCAGATTTATTGGTGTGTCCTAGGATCAATATCTGAAAGTTACAGGTTAAAGGTAAAGAGACTCAGAGAAAGTAAAGTGTTGATGTACAATATTTTGTATTATGAAGGTGATCTATTTGAGATCTCTGATGGTAACGAGCATTACCTGTTCCTTTCTGATCATGGGGGGCTACTCCCAAAGGCTCTCAGGTAATGCTACACAGGTCCACACTGAGATGAGTGGTATAAAGTAGCCTCAGCAACTACTGACAGTGGAACAAAGAAATGTCCTAGAATATCAGTGACTTCATGGTGTGACTGTCAACACTTCACATGGGAGAAAAAGAAATAGACACCAGGTGTATCTTCAAGAAGCATGTGCTTGTATATGCAACACAGAGGGTCGTCCTGGGAAGAACTGTTACTATATTACATCTGTCCATTACTGCCCTCTCACAAACCTCTTGCTTTAGAAGAGCCTGCTGTGAAGAATACTCAACATAGCTGGTCAACATTGACAAAATTGGGAGCAATGGGATAAATTCCCCCTGTATGTTCTTACTAATTCAAGGATATTTGGAATACCGTGTACCTTCTCAAGGACTCAGATAATGCCCATTTCTCCTTTTGTTTGTGAGCAAATCATCTGTGCTTGTCTCCTAGGCATCAAGGTGAAGAAGAACTACTGTAGAATTAAATAATTAAATTATGCTGGGCACCATTTGTAGAAAAATTGGTGAATTATTTACTTAGCATTTATAGTAAGGTTAAGTGGTTGGTGGCTCTTAATCCTTAACCTGCCATTATAAGTGAGCACACAGAGACTTCATGGATGTTAAGAAGTCTTGGCCTAGATTGTGCAATATTAGCCCATCTAAGCTTTCTCTTAATTCTATTCTCCAAATATGACCACATATATTCACACATCTCTGGGCTGTTATTCTCCATGTTCTGCCGATGTTCCTGGCCACATGTAATGAGGTTCTTTTTTTCTAACCCATGGTCTGTGTCTTCCACTCTGCTCTTTGCTTCTTCTCTTTGAGGCTTCTCCTACTGAAAGCTTCTTCTTCCCATGAACCTCTCTGCTTAAGAAGCCGAGCACTTTAGTGCTGCCTACAGTTCTCCTTGCCCAGTTCCAGGTCTCAGCATTTATTTAACCAATCAGAGACAATAGCTAACAAGACAGGTAGATAGCTTCACTTGGTGTACAGCAAGCAGGCTTCTGGGAGCAAGTTAATTAATATTTAGAATGCATAACATTACCCCCATCAATTCCCTCCTTTTGTCTAATAAAAAGGCTATTTGTTTTAAAAAGTCATATAGTAAGAACAGTAAGAACAAACATGAAATAATCAAGAAAACTATATATTAAAGTTACATACATAATGTTTAGCCTATTTTAATCAGGCAATTTTGTAGAAAAAAAAAGAACCATCTATCATGGTGTGTTAAAGTTCTAAACCTAAGTTTTTCCTATTATATTCTGTATTTATAAACCTGAGGATTTGATGTAGATTTGAAAATATCCTTTTAAATCCGAAACAACTCAAGCTCAGTTGGTAGAGCATGAGACTCTTAACTTCAGGGTCGTAGGTTCAAGCCCCATGTTGGGTGCCACCTGAAACTGCAACTTAGTTATCAATTGTATTTATTAATAAGTATAAACTATACAATTAGGCTGATGGAGCAGCTAGTGGATTGGTGGGAGGCCAACAAGCCTGGCCCATTTTAACTGGCGGCCTGACCCATCCTGAGGTAAAAGCCTTGGATCAAGGGTGGCCTTCACCACCTGCAACCTAAACTCTGCTAACTCATATCTTCATTAATAACTATAAGTTATTATATTAGGCCAGTGGAGCAGCCAGCAGCCTAGCAGGAGATCGACAGGCCTGACTTGCCTTAGAAGCCTGTAGGCCTGGAGAGATAGCCTGGCAGTGTAGTCTGGTGGGGGAAGCTGGCAGAGTAGCTACCAGTTACTTATTAATAACTATAAACTATTATATTAAACCAGAGGAATTGCTGGCAGCCTGGAGGGATACCTTCCAGGGTTTGGCAGGAGACCAATGAGCCTGGATTGCTATGACTGTTGGCCTATAGGCCACTGCGGTCCTTTCCCCAGTAATTAAATATACTAAGATCTTTCAATGTTTCAATGCTTACACCTTAGCTGGGCAACTCTCAACTAGCTCATTTAAATTAAACCTAGACCACCTGATCTAAAACAACCACGTGGTTTGTGGTACCTTCCAGAGTTCTCAAACACATCTGTCTGCTTCCTTGTTTCCTGGTGGAAAGAGAGATTCCTCTGTAAAACCCAAGGTTCCTGTTTCCATCTCAGGAAGTCCCACCTTCCTATACTCTTTTGGTCCAGCTAATTGGCTGTCAGCCACTTTTATTAACCAATCAAAGAATGCTTCAGAAGGGGTGGTAACCAGATCTCAGCATTGAAATCAGCCTTTCAGAACCAATGTCTTAGACCTTCCTTCAAAAAACTGCATTGTATATTTTATGGCATGATTTCTTTGCCCTAGAGAATTTAACCCAATTATGTGAACATCCTGTGCTTTTGACAGAAAAACTTGCTGTGCAGTGACTATATGGAACTGGCTAAGGTCCTTTTTATGTACCAATGAGGGGCTAAGTATCTATGTGGTTACAAGTCCAATCAGTGCAGGGTGGGACTGGGAGGTGTGCAGGGAAGGGGTTGTGAATGAGATGTAACTTGAATGAATGAATAAATAAATAAATAATTTTTTTAAAGACTTAGTCTTGGTCAATGTAGGATCAACAACTGCTCTCACTTTCAGTCTCCAGGGAGTGATTTTTCACTATTCCTCAAGTAGAAATTGTCATGCATAATATCATTAAAATGTATAAAAGATATGATTTAGTTTACTGCAACCTAGAAAGATCAGAATGTAGAGGGGAGGGAGCAAGGAGAGTATAAAGTAGACATTTTTAAATATTAGGAAATGATAGCAATTTCTGTCTTAACCTCTTCAGCTCTGGTTGCTAAGTTACCATGACACACCACTGGGTGTACTTCTCAGTTTTTGGTCTTGGATCTGACAGTTTGATTAATTCTCTGGAGTACAGAAGTCTTCATGTTGAATATTTTAAAATTATGCATTCATGCACACACAAACACCCACACCCACTCATCCAGTGCCCCATTATTGCTTCTGATGTATAAAATCTGTTTTATAATTAAATTGACATATGTAGGAGGAAACCTAAAATGACACTTCATTTTAATGACAGAAAATCCTTTCCCATGTGATTCTTCAAGTTTTTCTTAAATACAACACAGTTCACTCTTCCCTAACAGCAGCCACTTCCTCAGTTTAATGTGTTCACTTAATACTTGACTTTATGTCAAAGAAATATGGAGAAATAGAGTGTTCTTTCACAGCTGATATGCTTTTCCTTCTTCTCTACGTCTTGCCTGCAGTGTGATTGAGTTCAAAGATGTCCATAAATATTACCCTAAGCTGGTGACTGGTTGGCTATGGGCTGTCAGTTGTATCTATGGGAATATGTCAGGTCAGACAGCTAGGCCAGCCTGCCTTAAATCCAAGGAACTGCTCTGAAAATAACATAAACATGTATATTTGAAAAAAAAAAAAGCAAAATATGACATCCCAAGCCACACTGTTTTCTTGTTCTTTGATATTTTGGGATAATTGTTCTGTATTATTGTGTATTTGAATGACATTGTAATCTTCTTCCATGCCATGTGCAGATGTCTTTTCTTTTACGAAATTGAAACAAAAGAACGACAACCTCAAGTTCTTATCAATAAAACAAATGAGCTTGTAGATATAGATAAAATCGCTTCTTGGCCTTTTGGCTAAGATCAAGTGCAGTATAATACAGATAAGAAATGGTTCTGAGGCAGATGTATACTCCGTGGGTGCTTAGAGATAAATATAATCCAGCTGCTGACAGGGGTTTGTAGAAAAAATGGCTAATTAAATTATATACTAGTATTTATATTGTATTTAATTGATTGGTGGTGTTAATCCTTAACCCTCCATTATAAATGAACATAACAGACACCAGATGGATTTTAACAAGCCTAGGCCTGAGTTGTACAATCCTAGTCCATCTAAGCTAGCTCATAATTTTATTACCCAAATAGGACACCATATATACCCATGACCCTTTGGACTATTATTCTCCACTCTAAGCAGATGTTCCAGGCCTCCATGGAAGGATCTTTAATCTATCCCATGGCGTGTACTCCTTGCTTGCTCCTTGCTTTTCTCCAGCAAGCTTCTTCTTCCCAAGATGCTCTCTCTCTCTCTCCAAAAGCCATGCACCTTAGTCCAACCTATCTCTATCTTTGCCCAATCTCCAGGCCTCAGCATTTATTTAACCAATTAGAGAAAATTAAGTAACAGACAGCAAACAGAACCAATTAACATTTAGAATGCTTAACACCACCCCATCATTTCCCTCCTTTTGTCTAATAAAAAGGCTAAAATTTTTTAACTCATACAGTAAAAAAAAAAAAGAACAAATATGAAACAATCAAGAAAACCATATATAAAAGGTACATATATGTTTAACCTATTTATATCAGGCAATCTTGAAGAAGAAAAAAATCATCTATCTTGGTGTGTCTAAAGTTCTGAACCTAAATATTTTTTATCATATCTTATATTTCCTTTTAAATCCTAAATAACTCAAGTTTAATTGAAATTTTATAGCTATTATGTCTTCAACCCTCATCAAAGACATAAAAAGGGATAAAGTTATTATTTAAGTGAATAGGAAGTACAGAAGGGCAGATTCCAATAACAAATATGACAGTTTGTTGCCTAGACAGTCCCAAATATCTCTCCATACCATTGGAGCATCATCTTCAGCCTTCTGGCCAAGTATATTTCACAGGCATAATTGTGCAACAGGAAATAAGGATTTTCCCATTCTGTCTCTGCAGAATCAGGATATCAACTTACATGCATTTAAGCTCTGGTCCATCTTTGCACTGTATATACTCTATTGAGAGAGCAGGGACATTTTTGTCCAGTAGGAATTATCTCCTAATGGGAGACTTTTTTTGATGCTCATTGTTTTCTTCCAAGTTAAATGGGAGCTGTCAGGAGCTACCTGTCTTAAAGTCAAACAATTTCTAAAATAATAACAACATCTTTATTTATTTATTTTTTTTACATTCAAAAGATGTTTTAATTTGTTCAGCTTCTATTATGTTTTACAATGTGAGAACATTTTCTAGCAGAGGCTAATGTTCTCTTGTGAATTAAAAAAGCAGTTTGGGAACAAAGTTCCAAGTTTAGAAATGACTGTCAGATTTTAATATATTTAAAACCCCTCCTGCTGCATTTGGTGAGAAATGCATTAATTCTGTAATTAAAGAACCTGACTTAGTTCATGGTAGCTTCGACAGGATAAGTTTTTCTAGGAATATACTTCTTTTTTTTTTAATGCCATTTTATGTTTGCCTCTGAGTGTTTTGAAGACATCTACTATTTTATTTATAAATCTATCTATCTATCATTGAATAAGCAAATTGTAAAATTCTATTGAAAGACCCGGGGGAGGGAAGTTCCTCACCCGACACTCAGGATATCACGGCCGCCCCAAAACTCGCAAGAGACCATCTTGATGCAATCGCAAGAGGTTTATTTCAGGGGGAAAAAGGGGGAAAAGGGGGGGCTCAATGCACTGAGGGGTGCCACTCGTATCCCACGCAGGGGTAGGAGCCGCGACCACGATTTGGGTGAGAGTAGCATATTTAATAGGGGAGCACCACAGATTAAGGGGGTGGGGGAAATTACAGGTGGGAAGTACCAGCCCAGCCCATTGTTTACCATAACCCAAGGGGGAGGGGAAATACAGCTGGAATGTACCAGCCCAGCCCATCGTTTACCACAACCCAAGGGGGAGGGGAAATACAGCTGGAATGTACCAGCCCATTAGTCAATCAGCGGGAAACATCCTACATCTGTTTGTCTCAGGAATGAATCTAATCTTGTTTTGTTATCTACTTTGTGGTCAGCCAGTTCCTGAAGCCCTGGGGGCCCGTGGCCCAATTGACCTTCATTCTTGGTTTTAACCTGTTTATGGTCAGCTAAGTTCCAGGAATCACCTGGCGGCTGGCCTGGCTCTACTGCCGACTTAGGGGGTCTTTTAATAATTTTAATTCCCTTCATTATCAAAATTAATCTTATTTTTTATCAATATACAAAATTCTATACTAATGTATCAAAAGATAAACTTATTTTAAGAATAACAACAGTTTTAAGTTTCAGAGCAGATTCAATAATCTATCCTTATATCTTATCATTTCTATATTATATACATATATTCCCCTTCTTTTTCTTTTCAAGTCCTTTCCCCCTATATAAGAGAGAAAGGATAGAGAAAAGAAATAGAAATAGAAAAGTCCTTGAGTCTAACCTCCTATATCTTGATTAATAAGAACATTTAACAATTTGTAACCAATCCCCCTAAACACCATCTATAACATATCAAACGACAAAAAAAAATCATCCACCCCACCTTTTGGGAATGGGGCGTCACTCTCTTAAAATTGCTTCCTGCTGAATTGAGTCATAGAAAACCTGTTTGGGGCTCAAATAAAATTAAAAAAAAAATGGTTAATCAATTTAATAGTAACATTTGTTGTCCAGTCACTATGTGCTCAGCAATTTGAATGTCCTGAGCAGTATGTAGTCCAAAGTTGAAGTTTGGATGGGAAAGTTCAGGGCTTCATTGAAGTCTTGGCCAGAATAGTCTGTGAGCTGGACCATCTGGGCTTGTCTTGTCTTTTTTGGTGTTTGGTCCCTTTGGTCTGAAAATATATAATTTCTCACAATTAACATATCTCTCTGTTTTTTTTTCTTTCGAGACAGGATTTCTCTGTATATCATTGTCTTGGATTTACTTTGTAGACTAGTCTGACCTTGGTGAAAGTCAGAGATCCACCTGTCTTTGTCTTCCAAATGATGGAATTAAAGGCATGTACCATCACACCCAACAATTAACATATCTCCCCTAGGGTCTAATATCGCTCTTGAAACCAGTTTTCCAGTGCGAGTCCCTCATCTAAGGAGACTGGCTTGTGACCCCTTTCTCTTTATATCTTTAAAAACCTCTTATATTTCAGCATTGCTAAATGACAAAAATATCCTTTTTACCTCCTGATATAGGAAAATCAAAGACATCTAAACAAAAATCAAGCAAAGAAACAACATTCCAAAAGCTGTGGTCTAATCATGCCATCCTGCACTGTAATTAGAGTTCTGTTTATTATTCCTGAAATCTAGCTTTGACTGTATATCCTTGGTGGATCTCTCCCAGATACTTTTGATAAGCACCTAGTCCTCAGGCACCTGTGAGTTCCTGAT
Organism: Lophiomys imhausi; assembly: GCA_907164525.1. Taxonomy (NCBI): domain Eukaryota; kingdom Metazoa; phylum Chordata; class Mammalia; order Rodentia; family Muridae; genus Lophiomys; species Lophiomys imhausi. The sequence continues at coordinate 1,740,874 of CAJQZJ010032761.1, forward strand.
GATGTCAATTTCTTTTGTATCAGGACCAGCCTCCTTCCTTCCCCTATTGTTATTGTCAGCAACTTAGCATTCCATCTGTAAGCTCCCTTTCTTAAGCCTATCCTAGGCAAATCTTTCTCAAAAAGTATACATAGAACCACAATTGTCAGTGTAAAAATCATCTGTATGTTAAGAGAAACAATCTCAATTGGAATCCAAACATATTGAGACATTATGAATTTTTAATTTAGGCAGTTAATTCCGTTCTCAAGCTCTGTTTAGAAGGCTTCTGGTTATTTAGTATATAAAGAGAGCTAAGCTTCCACCTTTGCTATAAGAGGGTAGCTTTTGTTAATTGAGCCACTCCTTTGAAATGCATTTGGGTTCACCTCCCAACTCTTTGGCTAGGGAAGTACTTCTCACCCAGGCCTTCTCAGGCTGTAAGCATGGATTGTAGCTCAGTCGGTAGAGCATGAGACTCTTAATCTCAGGGGCATGGGTTTGAGCCCCACTTTGGGTGCTATATGTAGAAAAAAATGGCTAATTAAATTATTTACTAGTATTTATACTGTATTTAATTGATTAGCATTGTTAATCCTTAACCTGCCATTATAAATGAATACACACAGACACCAGATGGATTTTAACAAGCCTAGGCCTGAGTTGTACAAGCCTAGCCATCTAAGCTAGCTCATAATTTTATTACCCAAATATGACCCCATATATACAAGGGATCACTGCTTACTACCCTGTTATTCAAACTCGGGCATCTGGCAACCAGAAAACAGCCAGGAAAAGTTAAAATCCATAGTCTTGTCATCCAAGTGCCATAGGTAAACTTGACTGTTTTAGTCATTCTATGATTTTCTTCTTTTGTTTTATATAGTTATGATAGTTCTGATGCTGACCTGAGCATGGAATCGTCTTTATTCTAACTGCTAACATGGAAAGATGAGTTGGTGGTCTGATATCTCCTTGTATGGCTATAAATGTAAGTATCCATTGTTTTCTTCAACTATATTTTTTTATATTTATTTATTACTTCAGGTTACATCTCCATAATAGTATCCTCTTTCCACCAATCCCAGTCCCACCCTCCCACCCTTCACCCCCTATTCCATCCAACACACTCCACCACAGTGGAATGTCCCTACATAACAGTCCCCACCCCAGTTCAGCAGTCATATGAGGTCCAAGAGCCTCCTCATACACAGGGGTCCTACAAGGCAGCACAACTAGAGCAAAGTGTCTCATGGATAGGTAAAAAAGTCTATATTCCTATTCCCTTTTGTGGATTGGCTGTAGCATAGTTATGCTCTACTACATGGCTAAAATCTGATTATAAGTGAATATATGCCATGTGCATCCTTCTGAGCTTGGATTAGCTCACTCAGGATGAGCTTCTCTAGTTCCATCTATTTGGGTGAAAATTGCATGATTTCATTGTTTCTGATGGCTGAGTAGTATTCCATTGTGTAGATGTACCCCAGTTTTTTTTTTAATACATTACTCAGTTGAGGGATCTGGGTTGTTTCCAGTTTCTAGGTATTACAAATAAGGCTGCTATGAACATAGATGAGGAAACTTCCTTGGGATTTGGTGAGGAATCATTTGGTTATATACCCAGAAGTGGTATGGCTGGGTCTTAAGGTAGAGCTATTTTAAGTTTTCTAAGATATCTCCAGACTGATTTCCATAGTGGTTGTACAAGTTTGCTCTCCCACCTGCAATGGAGGTGTGTTCCTCTTTCTCCACAACCTTGCCAGTGTATGCTGTCATTTAAATTTTTGATTTTAGCCATTCTGACAGGTGTGAGATGGAATCTCAGAGTTGTCTTGAGTTGCATTTCTCTGATGATTAAGAATGCTGAACACTTCTTCAAGTGTCTCTCAGCCATTAGGGATTCCTTCTTAGTGAATTCTCTGTTTAGCTCTGTTCCTTATTTTTTGATTGGATTATTTGGTTTCTTGGCATTTAATTTCTTGAGTTCTTTGTAAATTTTGGATATTAGCCCTCTGTCAGATGTGGGGTTGGTGAAGATTTTTTCTCAATCTGTAGGCTGCCATTTTGTTTGAATGACAGTGTCTTTTGCCTTACCGAAGCTTTTCAGTTTCATGAGGTCCCATTTATTGATTGTTGGTCTTAGATCCTGAGCTGTTGGTGTTCTGTTCAGGAAGTTGTCACCTGTGCCCATGAGTTCGAGAGTTTCCCCCACTTTCTCTTCTAGTAGATTTAGTGTGTCAGGCCTTATGTTAAGGTCTTTGATCCACTTGGACTTAAGTTTTGTGCAATGTGATAAGTATGGGTCTAATTTCATTCTTTTACATATTGACATTCAGTTGGACCAGCACTATTTGTTGAAGATGCTGTCCTTTTTCCATTGTACGGTATTGGCTTCTTTGTCAAAAATTAAGTGATCATATATGTGTGGGTTCATTTCTGGGTCTTCAATTTGATTCCATTGATCAACTGGTCTGTTTCTATACCAGTACCATGCTGTTTTTATTACTATTGCTCTATACCACAGCTTGAAATCTGGGAAGGTGATGCGTCCAGATATTTTTTTTCCTGTTTTTTTTTAAATTTATTTTTTATTTCTTCAAGTTACATCTCAACCACAATCCCCTCCCTACTCCCCCCTCCAGTCTCACCCTCCCACCCTCTTCCTCCTCAACCCCCCATCCTCTTCCCTTTTTTTAACTTTAAGTTATATCTTTTTCCTCCCAACAGCTCCCCCTTTCAGTCCAACAAATGGTTCTTTCTCTTATAACAATAAATACAATACAAAACAACAGAAATAAATAGGCCACAATTATGAGAGTTATATGGCTTAGCATACATTCCCAATATCCAGTCCATATGCATTTGACACCTGACTTTATCATTCTACTATCTAACCATCTCCATGAGTTTAAAGTTCTATATCTAACTCAGCTTTCATACTAACTTGCATCACAATTTGAAAACATTTTCTTAGAACAACCTCTTGATTCCTAAACAACTCAGAATTTAACTATGAGACTCTAGCTATCTATTCTTCAACCACCTCAGAGACCTGAGAGGGATAAATATATCTGATTATATAGGAAATGCAGGGCTCGCAGCTTCCAAAACTAAGAAATGACACACCAGTGGCTGCCGGGACAATGTCCATTTTCTCTCCATACATTACAGCATCAATCTTCAGCCATTTGGCCCCGTTTCTCTGACAGACATTGATTGTAGAGCAGGAATTATGAAGGACTTGCCTACCCTGTCTTGGCAGAGGTAGGCTGTCGACTTACCTGCTTCCAAGTTTTGTCTTTTTTAGACAGCATTTGGTTACAGTTGAAGCAAGGGGTTCTTCTTGCCAAGAGATAGGCTTGTCACTAATTCAACCATCTCCCACTGGAGATTCTTCAATGCTCATCTTCTACTTGGAGTAGAATAGGAGGTGCTGTCAGGAGCTGACATGTCTCGATATCAAAAAATCTTAAGTTAAGAAAACATCTTTGAATGCCATGTTCTGCAGATCTCTTGAGGTTTTTTTTAAGATGCCCTATCTATCTCTTATATTTAGATAAGCAAATGTTGCTTGTCTCTTAGCAACTTGATTTCTGATTAGCTTAGAAAATATCTGTTATAGGCTTTCATAATACCTAAAAAAATGACATGCTTGCATGACTATTAGTTTGCATTTCTTAATTAATCTAAACAGTTTATGACGGTTGGTAATAAAAGGCCAAAACTTCACATTTCATTTCTACGCATTACTAGGTACAATACCTTTAAGAAGTGTTACCCTTAATTTTGTATCAATATACAAATATCAATACCAATGTGGCCAAATAAATTTAATATAAAGTAAATGACTTTTGGTTTCAGAACTCAAATACCAAGTCACCAATAAGAGCAATGTGTACAAACAAGTTTCATGAAGTGATGTTAGAAGTTCAGATGTTTACAAGCTCATAGCTACTGAGTAACAGGTGACTAGAAAATATTAATGGAATCTTAGGTTGTATTCATGAGTATAGTTCCATACGGCTATTGTCTCTTAAGACTTCTCTTTTGTTTAATTTTTTTCTTGGTTGTATCCTTGTAGTTGAACAGAGTTGGTCTCAACCACTTTTAAATCATTCCAACATATATTCTGAACCATAACCACAACCTCTATGAGGATACTTTACTGCCCTCATAGAGACTTTCATCAATACTTCTTCTTCTCTTCCTTTACTTGTTTGTTAGCTGTCCTGTTCATTAGACTGTTTAGATACCACGAGAGTGAGGACCATGAAGTATTGATCATCTTATCTCCAGGAGTTAACATAGAACTTAGAAAAATAATAATTAAAATGTAATTGTTGCTATTACCAAAAGACATAGGAAACACTTCAAAACTTAAGGAAACAAATTAGTTATGTAAAAAGAACTATTGTTAATAAAGAAGAAACCTTTCTTTGAGTTCCTCTGAGCTGTGGAGGCAAAGCTTCTCTGCCACTTTCAATTCTGAATATGGGCCTGGTTCCCTTTGAAAAGAAGACATGATTCTAGGTTTAAAGAAAAATCTCCAAACTACATTTGCTTGACTAGATTTCTGGCTTCTATCAATGTGGTAAAACAGTGTATGATTCTAAATGTGAAATGTCCTCCATAATCTCTTCTGTTTGGGCACTTGCTTCTCAGCTGCTGGATGTTTCAGAAGGTAGTGGAATGTTAGCAGTTGGGTTCTATACATAGGAAGTGACTCACTAAATATAAGCCTTCTTGGGGACAGGTGGAAATTTTTTCATCTCAGGCTCTCTTCTTCCTGAGACATGACATGAGGAATTCTATAACACTCCTGCCTCAACCAACAAAGCTTCTTTGCCATAAGGGATAAAAGTCTCTCAAACCATGAGACAAAATAAACCTTTTCTTCACAAAATTACTTCTTTTATGCATTTTATCACAATGAAAAGGAGAATAGGGCTGGAGAGGTGGCTCAGAGGTTAAGAGCACTGGCTGTTCTTCCCAAGGTCCTGAGTTCAATTCCCAGCAACCACATGGTGGCTCACAGCCATCTACATTGAGATCTGCCCGGGCATATATGTAGACATAATAAATAAAAAAATGTTTAAAAAAAAAAAAAGAAAAGGAGAATAACTCCAGTTACCTGTCTAATTTGTTCTTATTTACTGTATTACCTAGAAAGCACAACCCACTACACCATATTTTATGTCCTCAGCTCTAGGACATGGATCATTTAATAAGGAATTTCTATGTAATGTAGCTCAGATAAGTTCTTAAGGCAGATATCATGACCACACAGAGGAAATGTTCATGGGGTTCAGTCCATCAAATCCTTGCCTAGACACATTTCACAGAAGGGATGCCTTCCATTCCATTCCATTTTTTTTAAAGGTAGAAAGCTAACTTCTATTTATCAGTTTTAGATCAGTAATCATTTTCCTCATCATTTGGTATGATTCTACCAAATACTTTTCAATATAGAATATAGTTTTAACAAAAAGAGGGTGGCATTTTCCAAGTTAGATGTCAGATTTTTAAAAGAAAAGGCTGAATATTTCAGGAGAATTACACTTAGAGAAATTTCCTCTTATATCCAGCAAATGAAGAACTACTTCTTGCTTCAAATTTTATACATTAAAGTGCTCTTAATAGTAGAGTAACCAAGTCAAGTAGGAAAGACTGTTCAAAACAGCCATACTAAACAGTAGCTTATAGCACACTGGATGTTGAATATAGGCATATGCACCTTGTTTAGATCTCCTTTTTGTTTTTGCAATGAGTCAGAAATTATACAATAACTCAAAATATCCAGTATATACTCTTGTATTTAGGTGAAGGGATCTGATCTACCTTTCCTGAAAGGAGGAAAGGACGTGTCAAAGGGACAAAGGAAAGTAAATAATAAAAGAAAAAAGATGGGTAGAGTCCATGGCAATATTCTAGAAAATAATAAAGAAAAACTCAAGTTGTAAAAGATAAATAAAGGTATTTTTAAATGATTTGTAATGATGGTTGGAGGGAATTTCCAGTGCTTAGGAGTTCTTTTTGTATGACTTCTGTGAGGACCTCAGTTCAGATCTCAGCACACAAATAACAAACTGGGTGGCCAAAGTCTCAAGTGTGCTCATCATGCCAACTCTTCATAGGCAGAGCCAGACTTCCTGGCTACCAATGTAAATGAAAAACACAAACCCCAGTGTAGTGGAAGTTCTGATTTCTTTAAAACATGGTTGTGTTGAATGAGTGTGCTTTTTGTTTTGGTGTCAAGTATGGAATGTGGGAATATTTTGTCCACTGCTGAAAAACAGACTCATGAGAGGAGCATGAAAACATCCTGCTGGAAGAGCACATGATGTTTTGCCAGTCAGAAACTGTCTTGAGTTGCAAGCATTCTTTTTGCTGGAAAACACCCTTTGTTGGACAGACTCCTTGGAGAGCATGTGATCTTGGCCAATAGGAAGTACCTCCTGTGGAGGGTGTGCTATTGACCAATTAGAAAACATCCTTGTTTGGATTTTGAAGGGTTATAAATAGAAACCCCAGAAATATCCAGTCCCGCGGGACCTGGTCATTCGTGGGGGCGAGGGGGACCCAGCCTGCAAAAAAGGATGGGCGAGAGAAGGAAGGAGACCAAGCAGGAGATTGTCAAGGTCTACTTTAATGAGGAAGCAAAGCACAACTTATAGGGCTGTTTGAACAGGGGAGGGGGAAAGGGTGAAGGGAGGGTCAGCCATCTGGCAGTTATATCAGGAAGGAACATCTGGTGGTTTATCTCGGAGTGTCACAGCACTTCTGAAAAACGGGAACTCCGGCATCTGGGGGTTGGGCGCCTGGTAATTTTCCATGGCTGCTGACACAGAAACATAGGAGGGCCTTTTGCTTGGCATCACTTCTCATTGCTGCTTCACTTGGAAATACTCCACACAACACTTTGAGACTTGCTTCTTCTGAGATTGCTTCTGCCTAGACTGACTGTTGCTTTCATTACTGAAGACCATGGCCCAGGTCAGGCTTAGATCACAGTCCTGAAGGGGGTGTGAGAGCTGTTGCTTCTTCAGCTGTCCCTGATGATACTCCCCAACACTGCTACTGGTTTGCTGGTTGGCTGTGTTCCAGTTGCTACTGGTACCTGTTTTGGTGTATGCTGTTTGGCTGGTCTGCTGGAATCCTGACAAATGGCCTCATTCTATGGGGTCTATGACTAAGAGGTCTATATCTTCTGTCTCTACTAATATCCTTTCTCCCATATTTCTGGTCAGTGGGTTGGAAGGGAAGTAGAAACTATATAACAATAAATAAATAGTTTAGAAGAACACCTTGACCCTAGCTTTATGGAGAGACCCTACCTCAAAAGAATAAAGCAGAAAGTGGGTGAGGGGGACAGGAGATTCTTTGTTTTATCTCTCTGTATGCACGCACGCACACACACATACACATATACCACATACAAATGGTGTGCTCAACAAACATAAAAGAATCAGAAATGTTGTCTCTAAAAAATAAATTGTGAAGAAAAGGATACAGGTATAAGTCTATCAAAGTGCTGAGTTCATATTCTGAAGAAAATTTACAAAATGGATTTCAAAATAAGGGATAAATTTTGACATCAGTAGGAAAACGTGGACCCTTAAACTCAAGACATATAACAAAACAAAAAAAGAACTGAAAATGATAAATGAAGGTTGCTTTACCCATAGATGGATCCAATGGAAAACATAATATCAGGGATGGAAAACAAGGCAGGTATAGTAGAACATTTAGACAACAACACAGACAAAAAGTAAGAAAATATGAACTACACTGTGAGTTCACTGGGACACCATTAAAATCAATTACAAACCTTGGAGATAGAAGAACACTGGGCTGAATGAATAAGCAATATATTTAATAGATTCATACTAGAGAACCTCACAAATCTAGAGAAACAGATGAACCTCTATTCTAGATGCTTATAGAGCTCCAAATGGACAAGATCAAAGAACCTCCCTTGTTATAGTATAATTAAAACACTAATAGAATAAAAAGAAAAAAAAATTGAAGGCTTTGAGAGAAACACCATGCCTCACATAAAGGCAAGCCCATCAGAATTATAGCATATTTCTCAACAGAAACCTAGTTTGAAAATGTGGAAGATCTCTATAATGACAACTTTAAAACACTAAAGAAGGAAATCAAAGATCCTAGGAGATGGACCTTCTATGCTTATGGAGTGGAAGAATCGATATTGTACAAATACTACCAAGATCAATCTTCAAATTCAATGTAATACCTTCAAAATGTCAATGTCATCATTTCCTCAATTTCTTTGGAAGCATTAAAGAGACCCAGATAGCCAAGCAGTCCTGAGCAAAAGAGCAGAGCTAGATCTACCACTCCTCCTGCTCCCAAGTTGTACAACAAAGCAATATTAACAAAGACAGCATGGTTGATACTGGCACAGAAACAGGCCAGTGCAATAGAGGAGACTCACAAATAAACTCATGCAGCCACAGACACTTGATTTTTGCAAAGGTACTAAAAGTACACATTGGAGAAGAGACAGCTCTTTCAACAAATGATGCTGGCACAACTGGATATCTGTATGTAAAAGAAAAATGTTAGATCTCTATCTTTGAACTTCTGTGAAAATTAATTTCAAATGGATCAAAGAACTGAATGTAAGACATAAAACTAAAAAGCTGATTTAGGAATAAATAAGGAAAATACTTCAGAATCTCACTATAGATAAAAACTTTTTGAATAAGACTCTAGTCACTTTGGAAGTAAATTTAATTGACAAATAGAGCCTTATGAAATCAAGAAAGAATTCTGAACAACAAGGGAGGCAGTCTGTTAGCTGAAGAGATGGCTTACAGAATGGGGAAAATGTCTTTGCTAGACATACATCTGATGAAAGATGATTAGATAGAATATACAGAGAGAAAAATACAAGAAAATCAGTTAATAGGGAGAGGAGCACATTCTAGTAGCTACTATCAAGATGTGGTCTGTGGCCACCTTGATAAACACGAGCAGCCCCAGCTACTAGCTGGACTGAATATAAGCCATTCAGTTCTTTGATCCATTTGATCCCTGAGCAGGACAATGTAGTAGAGCCCTGGAATTCAAGGCTAGCCTTGGACAATGGAGCTTCTGTTTAGAAACAAAACAAACACAAGAAGAACAACAGCAAAACCCCCACATAGACCATAAAAGCACATAAAAAGCAGGATCATAAATGGAAAGAATTTTCATGGAACTTAATTACTCCTATGCAATTTTTAACTTGCTTGTGAATGTCTCCACCCACATTCTTAACCTGGAGTGAATCTTATACCTGGAACACACCTTACAGAAGAGATTAATGAACTTTATTGAGTCCTCTTGTCCATCTGAGTGTCATGTTTTAAAATTATTATCCTGAGACAGTGTGTAAAGCTTTGACTGGTAGGGAACCAGGATTATAAACATTGCTTAAAAAAAACAGTAACAGGAGAAATGCCAGCATTTGCTGGTGTAGTCCAAATCAGGCAGGTTGGTGTGATGAGACTTAAGTTGGCAGAATAAAGCACAGGGAAGGGAACAAGAAAGACCTGGGAATTAAGTGTGGCAGCCAATCAGCTCAGCCCCTCCACAAAGTGCTGAAGACACCAAAGAGAGAGAGGGAAGCATGGAGAATGAATGAAACATGGGACGGCTCTACAAAGATCCTCTAAATATCCAAGATTACAGACCAATTCAAGTCACCTTTAAAAAGTATCAACTATTCAGCAAAGAGAACTTCAGAATAATGCAAAGCTCCAGCCCTTCCCTCACTTGATCCATGCATTGAGGTGGCAGAGAATTAGCTCCAGTTTTATAGTGGGAGAAAGAGGCAGCTGGGGAAGAAGAAGATGAAGTAAAACTGGAAGTCCCACTAGTGATACAAGGGAAGGGGCAACCAGCAGCCACTGAAACAATCTAGGAGGAAACGGGACCACAAACCAATGAGATTCCAATTCTGTACTCCACCTGAAGGAACTTGGGGAAAATGAAAATTCAATTCTTTAGCATGGAAAGAATTGATTAATAATAATAATAATAATAATAATAATAATAATAATGACAAACAAGACACAGGACCTTATAGTATTTGCCCCTTACTACCTTAAATGAAACATTGAAGACTTGTATCCATAAAGATATTTCAGTTGTGGTGTCTTTGTCCCCTCCAGCTGCCAGAATTCTTCCCCCAATTTCCTTCCAAAAAGCTCCCTGAGTTCTGCCTAATGTTTAGCTGTGGGTTTCTGCATCTGTTTCCATCAGCACCTGGATGAAACTTCTCAGATGACAGTTATGCTAGATTCTTGTCTGCAAGCATAGCAGAGTATCATTAATAGTGTCAGGGGTTTTGGCTATCTCCCATGAAGTGGGTCTCAAGTTGGGAAAGTCATTGCTTGGCCTTTCCCTCAATCTCTGTTCCATCTTTGTTCCTGAATATCTTATAGACAGGGAAAATTTTGGGCCAAAGATTTTTGTGGATGGACTATGTCCTCCTCCCTTCACTGTAAGTCCTGCCTAGCTACAGGAGAGAGTCACTTCAGTCTCCATAAACCCCACTGCTAGGAGTGTCAGCTAGAGTCACCCAAATATCCTCCCAGAAGGCTCCCCAAATCTAGACTCCACCTTGTCCCAGAGATGTCCCCACATCGATTTCTGTTCTCTCTTCCAGCCCTCACCCCTCACCCCTACTCTCCCTACACCTGATCCTCACCCTGGTCCCCTCCACACCTCAGCACCCACCCAGTTCCCTCTTTCCATCAACTTTCAATGTCTATTTTATTTCCCCTTTGGAATGAAATTCAAGCATCCTACCTTAGGTCCTCCTTGTTACTTAGCTTCTTTGGCCCTATGGATTGTAGCATGGTTATCCTGTACTATTTGGCTAATATCCACTTATAAGTGAGTATATATCATGTGTATCTTTCTGATTCTGGGTTACCTCACTCAGGATGATTTTTCCTAGTCCATCCATTTGCGTACAAATTTCATGATATCCTTGTTTTTAATAGCTAAGTAATATTCCATTGTGTACATATACCACATTTTCTTTATCCATTCTTCAATTGAAGAACAAATGGGTTGTTTCCAGTTTCTGGCTATATGAATAAAACTGCTCTGAACATATTTGAGCAAATATCCTTGTGGTTTGGTGGAACATCTTTTGGGTATATGCCCAGGAGTAGTGTAATTGGGTCTGAGGAAGAACTACTTCCAATTTTCTGATATACTTCCAGATTGATTTCCAAAGTGGTTGTACAAGCTTGCATTCCCATCAACAATGGAGGAGTGTTCCGCTTTCTCCACATCTTCACCAGCATGTCCTGTCACTTGAGTTTTTGGTCTGAGCCATTCTGATGGGTGTAAGATGGGATCTCAGAGTCATATTGATTTTCATTTCTCTGATGACTAAGGACATTGTGCATTTCTTTAAGTGCTTCTGACCCATTAGAGATTCCTTCTTGGTTTAGCTCTGGACTCCATTTTTAATTGGATTATTTGGTTTGTTGGTGTGTAGTTTCTTACGTTTTTTTTTAAATATATATTTTTTTGGATAATTGCCTTCTGTCAGATGTGGGATTTGTGCAGATCATTTCCCAATCTGTAGGTTGCCATTTTGTCTTATTGATGGTGTCCTTTGCCTTACAGATGCTTATCAGTTTCATGAGATCCCATTTATTAATTGTTGGTCTTAGTGCCTGAGCTGTTGGTATTATGTTCAGGAAGTTGTCTCCTGTATCAATTCATCCAAGAATATTCCCAACTTTCTCTTCTATTAGGTTTAGTGTATCTGGTTTTATGTTGAGGTCTTTGATCCACTTAGACTTAAGTTTTGTGCAGAGTGATAAATATGGATCTATTTGCATTCTTCTACATGCAGACATCCAGTTAGACCTGCACCATTTGTTGAACATGCTCTCTTTTTTCTATTGTATGATTTTAGCTTCTTTGTCAAAAATCAAGTGTCTGTAGGTGTCTGGTTGATTTTTGATTCTTCAATTCTATTCCATTGATAAACCTGACACCACAAGAAGACCTACAGTTCCAACTAACCTGGGTCCAGGGATGACCCACAGAGACTGAACCACTAACCAAAGAACATGCATGAACTGAACTTAGGCCCCCTACACATATGTAACTGATGGTTAGCTTGGTCTTCATGTGGGTCCCCTAAGAATTGGAGCAGGGGCTGTCTTGGACTTGGATTCTGAGGCCTATCTTTGGATCCCTTTTCCCTAGCTGGGCTGCCTTGTCTGGCCTCAGTGAAAGAGGATGAGGAGTCCTGATCCAACTTGATGTGCTGGGGCAGGTTGGTAAATGGGGGGTGGTAAGGAGGACTCACTTCTCTGAGGAAAGGGTGAGGGGAGAGTGGGGAATGAGGGTGAGAGGGTGGGACTAGGAAGAGCAGAGGAAGGGGACTGCTATCAGGATAGAAAGTGAATAAATAAATTAATTAATTAATGAAGAAAAAAAGAAAGAATTGAACAATTCTGGTCTCCCCTTTCATATGACCTTATGTTATACAAATGCCTGATTCATATTCTTCTATACCATAATTAAAATGAATTTTAACATCTCAAAAACAAAACAAAACAAAATTTTAGTTTAAATTAGTGCATTAAAGTGAAACAAAAATAATTTTCTGAAGCCATATTTTAAGTGGCCAATCATGACTAGAACTGCTGTATTGACTAGCCCAAACAAAGCATGGCCCATCATCATAAAAAAAAAAAAAAGTCTTACTGCAGAGCTCTGTTCCTAGAGCAAACTCAGCCTCTAATTCTTCATACATACAGATAATATAAGTGAGTGTAGAGAAACAAAGACTGCTTTGACTTTAGTCTTACAAACTTGAACATTAAATGTGTTATGTATATGTTCCTAAAAGCCCAAGAGGAAGGACCCATTTGAACCTAATGAAACCATATGCTACCCATACATATTATGGTCCTGTAGATAAAGAGCTTCAAGCACATCTTCTGAATGACTGAGAAATAAGTGAAAACAAAGAACTAAATGATGGGATAGTGTTAAGCATTCTAAATGTTAATTGGTCCTTTTTGCTTTCTGTTACTTACATTGACTCTGATTGGTTAAATAAAATGCTGACGCCTGAGATTGGGCAAAGACAGAGAAAGGTGGGACTTCCAGAGATTAGAACAGGAAACCTGTGCTTTAGACAGAGGATTAAAGCATTCCAGCCAGCAGGAGGAAGAAGAAGGCATTCCAGCCAGGAGGAGCAGCAGGAAAGAGGATGCACACCATGGGTTAGAAAAAAAGAACCTCATTCCACATGGCCTGGAACATCTGCATAGCATGGAGAATGGTAGTCCAAGGGTACGTATGTATATATGGGGTCATATTTGGGTAATAGAAGTAAGAGCTAGCTTAGATGGGCCAGGATTGCACAACCCAGATCAAGGCTTGTTAAAACCCATGTGGTGTCTGTGTGCTCATTTATAATGGATGGTTAAGGATTAGCTGCCAAACCAATTAAATATAATATAAATACTAGTAAATAATTTAATTATTTCTACAAATGACACCCAATGTAATTTAATTAATTTTTTTTCTACAACTAAAAAAAAAGAGAGAAAGCTGTAGTATTAAAGCCGGCACAAAACTTGAAACCAATTAAATATAGAATTAATACTAAAAAAAAAAATCAAAGTTAAAATATCAGCAGTAATTTCCGATAGAAAAGATTTATGAAGTAAATTATATCAATACCCAGTACTATGTCAGATTTCCTCAAAAGTATATGTAAGGAGTAGGTATATTAAAAAGTATATATCCAGAATGCAGAGGTTGTAAAATGGTACCTTTTTCTTACTTGCTTACTTACTTATTTACTTACTTACAGGGAGAAAACTAAGTTATTTTCTCTATTATATTGATATGTTGAAAAATTTTATGATTTTTGAATGTGTGATATTTGAAAGTATGTGCTATTAATACAATATGTCTACTACCAACTTATTAGGAAAATGAAAAAATGGAAATAAAGGAAATTTATAAAACAGCTACCTTATAATAAAGAAAATGGAAGCATGAAAAACCCAAGCATAAGAAGTATTTATGATATGTCTCCCTCTATGACTGAAAAATCTCAAATGAGTTATAATAACCAAAATATAAAAGTCATATGTTTTTACAAGAAACAAGTATAAAGGAATTTCAATAAAAAGTTAAAAATTCAGACAAAGATTAATCATGCAATGCTAACATCAAAGAGCAGCAAAGTGGCCACATACATCAAAATAAAATCAATTTCCCAAAGCAGTAAATGGACAAAGATGGTGATTTTATTTTGATGAAAAATTTCTCAATGAAGACATAACAGTTATGAACCTCCATGCACCAGATTAATGCAGAATAAGCACTCCCTCAAAAATGATTTTAAGTGTGTAAGAAAATTGGACACAACAATAGTAATAGGGGATATTTAACACTTTTTTTTGTTTTTTACTGTGTTTAGAGAAAATACATGAAGGTAATGATTCAGTTGACTACAATTTATTCTTGAATATGCTCGGCATTGTGTAGCAGTAGTGGGAAATCTTTTATGTTTAGGGCTTAGTACACACAGAAAAGCATACTCATAATATTTACCAGGTATTGAAGAGGTTTGAGGCTGGAGAGATAACTCAGGGGTTAAGAGCACATACTGCTCTTACGGAAGATATGGATTGCATTTCCAGCACCCACATGGTGCCTCACAACCATAGAGGAGATTTGCTGCCCTCTTCTGACCTCTGCAAGCATCAGGTAGTCATGTAGAAAAAACACTCAGACATATGAAGAAAGAGAGAGAGAGAATTCTATTAAAAGCATACATACATACTTTAGTGCACTTTGGAGGGTGTACTGACTTCTAAGAAGCCTGGTGAAATTATTTAAAATGAAGAAAAATGAGAAAAACAAATATTCTCTTCACACAGGTAACATTTATTTTTCAGTACATGTTCTAAAAGTATCAAATGATTACAGAAAGCCTTATGTACTTGGAAAAACAATTTTAATAAACAACTAGAATGAAATGAAATAACTGCATGCTCATATTATTTAGTTAGTAAGGATAAGAGGACAATTTACAATGTGATCAAACCTTTACTCACGTTCTCTAAAATTCTCATTTATAAAAAGAACCATTTATTTTTTTCTAAATATTAGAATAAAATCAAGAAAGTAAGAGGAATGTAAGACATAGAATTTTGTTAAAAACAAAATGTAAGACCTTCCACCTATGGTTCTAGGGTCTAGCTTGGTGAGTTTCTCAGACATTCCCATCTACCACTTCTCCTCTGATCACTGGATCTATCCTGGGTCCCAGTTCCAGTGGATGGTGGAAATCTCATGGGCTTCAACTCTACACAAAACAAACAAACAAACAAACAAATAACCAAGGAATGTCAAGAGTGGTCGAAATAGTCTTCACCAGGGGAAACCACACCACCGGATTACCAAATATCAAATGGTCAGCTCTGAAAGTGCACATACAAATAACATTATACGGATTGATTGGGTTATATTTAGGAATGTATAGATATATGTGAGTATATATTTAATTTAGGATATATATTTATATCGACATATGTATGTAAGAGCAATTAATGAAAAACAAAACCAAGAATTTTAAAATGAGAACAAAGAAAGGTATATGAGAGAATTTGGATGCAGGAAAAGAAAAGGAGAAATAATGTAATTATATCATAATCTGAAAATAAAAAGAGAAAAGTTTAGAAAAAGTAAATTACAACCAAAAAAGTCATCATATATGTTTTTACAACATACATGTATGTTTAGTAAATCTTAAATACACATGTGAAAACTGAATACACATGAATATACACAATTAGCTTTTGTATGTTCATAAATACCTACATAAAATCTTACATATAACAAAAATAAATTTAAAATGAATATAATAAGGAATAGCTTCTTGCACAATACTTAGAAATAAACCTAACAAACTGCATACACTATAAATATGTATAGAGCTACTAAATTATGTAACCATGGCGTGTGGAAAGGACAGAGGCATCACATTTGTGGGAGAGGAAACCCACTCTTGGAAATTCTTATGATAACATTCTATACTTTTGAAAAAGAAGTGGAAACAACAGGAATTATGAAAAATTAGGAATTATTTTGTGAGGATATTTTTTGAACTGACGCACGAACAAACGGATGGCATAATAAACTAATTTTATTCCAATTTTTGTGAATCCAGAAGTTGTTACTCTCAGACAGTGTCACATGTTGTACCTACAGTGAGGCATTAAGCAGATGTACCACATGGGGACCGGGTTGCACCTTGCTAGGGTGGCACTACTATTAGACCTACTATTAGATTTGCATTTTCCCAGGGAGATTCAAAGGATAGAGGTTTATTCCACATGTAGTGCTGTACTTCTTTTTGTAACCGAGTATTTCACAAATGGCAGCCAAAGTGAGGACATTAGAGTAAAATAAAGCTATGATTGGTTCTAAATTTTTAAAGAAATGACGTTTCCTCCTATGTGCCCAGGAGGGGATCGATTGGTATTTCTTTATTTGCCTGGATTCTGTTACTCTCTGTCATGGGCT
Source organism: Lophiomys imhausi (assembly GCA_907164525.1). Taxonomy (NCBI): domain Eukaryota; kingdom Metazoa; phylum Chordata; class Mammalia; order Rodentia; family Muridae; genus Lophiomys; species Lophiomys imhausi. The sequence continues at coordinate 1,757,452 of CAJQZJ010032761.1, forward strand.
CACAGTGATTAAGGCCAATGCTTGCATTCTGTGTAACTATTTCTGCCCAACATGAAACCATCAGAGCCTCACTCTGAACCAGTCCTGCTTTAACACTGTAGCCTGTTGGTGACTGTCAGATAAGCTCCTGGATCTCAGCTGGTATTTACTTTCTTTCTCACAATTATATTTGAACTTAACATAATTAAGTCATTTTTTTATTTTAATTAATTTTTTTTTCATTTTCAACTATTGATTTTGTTTTGCCCAGTCTTCTTGAAATAATACCCATTTTATTTTCTACTATAAGTCTTCACTTAATTTCTTTGAACAGTGTTTATGTAAAGTCCAATGCTAGCCAGTTTTGGTATCTGTAAGTGGCACATGACCTTTGGAATTTGTGACTCTAAGTTCATTTCCGATATTGTTGCTTGTACTATTTTAGTTTCATCTTGTTTTTACATACAACAAAGTTTATCATTAGTAGCATTGTGACTAGCTAGCACTCATCTAAATTCTGCATCCATATTTATATTTTTTAATCTGTTTGCTTCCATTTTCTTTCCTAGTAAATTAAATAGATCCCTTTGCAAAGTCCTTTGACTAGGAGTTTGTAAATGTGCTGATTGCCATGTGTGCATCACTAAAGTTATTTTTTTCTTTCCTCTCAGTTACTATGTGACAACCAGTATGCATTCTGAATTTCAGACTGAAGGTAGTTTTATTTTTAGGTGTTTGGTCCTGGCATTCTTTTGTCTTTGTGAGTCTGTCAATGGTGATGTGATTAGCTGTTCTTTTTAGTTTAGCTCAATTTTTGATGAGTTAACATTCTTTTCTGTTACTAATTAGACTTTTCTGAACCCTGACAAACACAACATCCTACCAAACCTGATTGATCCCAAGAGCTGTGCATTTATTTCTTCACTGGACCTTGTACAGAAGCCTTGTGATTACTGTCTACGTAATTTGGAGAATGTCTTAGCTAGTTTTATTGTCAACTTGATACAACCAAGAATCACTTAGGAAAAGGAAGTCTCAATTGAGAAATTCCCCAGGTCAGATTGACCTGTGGGGAATTATCTTGTTTTTATTGTTGATTGTTTTGGGAGGGCCCAGCCCACTGTGGGTAGTGCCATCCTTGGGTGGAAAGGAGAGGACTGTATTAGAAAGGTAGCTGGGCTGCCGCATCAAGCCCCAGTAAAAGAGGAAGCTCTTAGCCCTCAAGTGATTGATGAACTGGGAGGGTTTGATATGTGGGGGCTACCCTCATTCAAGGAGAAAGAGAGGATAGAGATGAGGAAGAAGGAAGGAGGGAGGGTGGGATCTGGAGAGGAGGAGGGAGGGGACTTTGATAGAGATGTAACTTGACAAAATAAATTAACAAAAAAAAAAAAAAGAAAGAAAGAAAGATAACTAAGAAAGCCAGGGAAGGAAGCTAGTAGGAAGCATTCCTCTTTGGTCTCCACTTCAGTTCCTGTTTCTAAGTTCCGGCCTTCAGTTTCTGTTCTTAGTTTCTGCAGTGGTGGAGTGTTACTTGGAAGCATAAATTTCAGAAGCAAACTCCCTCCTTCTGAAGATGTCTTGGGTCAGAATGTTTTATTAGAGAAACAGAAAATGACTTAGAGAAGAAGAGAATCTAAAAAAATGTTTTTTTTTTCTGTGAAACACATTTGAAAACAATTGGAAAGACATCTTTCCAGCTGTCTAAGTATCAGGGGTCAGAAAGATCAAGGACCATGGCTACAGAATGGCCTGTCCAGATTGTTCTGAGGCTTTGAGAGATCAATCTCATGACTTCTGGGTCCTTACTTCTCTCCAGGTTTCACAGAACAAGGCCAAGAATTTATATGTCATTGAAGATTAGCAAATGATATATTCTTAGAGAACTGTCCATTTTAAGAGAGGCAAAAGAATGATGCAAAAGCCTGCAAGAGCAGATGATGTGTCTTTGGAATCTAGGGAGTTCAGAGACTAATGAACCATATTTGTGAAGTTTCAAAGTTAGCAACAAGTTGGTGTGCATGCTCCCTGCATAGTGTGAAGAAGGGGGCTTCCCAAAGGACTTCTGACCCGTGTTTACTGCTGTGTTTAATGGACAGATGGGGAGTCTGTGTTCAGCCACCCTTAGTTCTCAAGCCCAGTTTTCTTTTTTTCTTTCTTATAGTGTAGGAAATATCTCATGGCTTGCTTCAAGTCCAAAGCCATTTCCTAACCCTATTGAAAATCTTTAAAATAAGATAGATGTCTCCTCTTCCTTCTGACCACAGTAGAGTAATGGCCACTGAGTTTAGTTTGTTTCCTGAAACAATTAAATTCTAGGCAAAAAGAGGAAAATGATAGATTATAAAGATATGGGATATTAAATACCACAGGCCATTAACTGAGAAATAAATGAAGTGAACTTTGTAACTATCTCTGGCCACCACCTAAAAACTCAAGTGCCAGATGCCACACAAGTTATTCTACCATTTAGGCCCCAGCATCTAAGAAACTCAATGGACTTGTCTGTCAGCAGCACACAAACCCTTAGGATTCTATGGCTAAGCTCTACTACCCTTTGCAGATAACTCCTTTCCACTTAAGAAGCAGATTTGGACTGCTGCTGAGCCTTAGTGGAGACCACTGTGAAGCTACAGGCCACCAAATTACCTCGCTACTGGGGCTGTCCATGCAGGACGGAGCTTGCCCTCCAAGAGGTAAAGCTTAGGCAGAAGTAACAAAGAATTGTCCAATAGGAGTGGTGTATGCAAGACAGAGTCATGCTGCTCCCGATGGCACAGGAAGTTATAGGGGAAAGCGGTTCACCTGCACAGAACTCCATATCTGCTATGTCACATTCTCCCTGACCCCGAAAGTTATAATCTCACAGAGCATTCCTAATTAACCCTCAGTGTCTCCAAGTCCATCATCTCTTCCCACATGCCTCCATTCCCATTTATCCTTAATCCATGTCCTCACTTAAATAGCATGAACTCTGGGGGGCTAGGAGTCCAATTTGTGTTGCAATAGCACTATGTGGAGAATGAGATTCTGTTGTTTGTTTGTTTTTTACAGGCTCAATCCCAGTAGTTACAGATCTGAGTCTCTTTGCAGGGAAGGCAAAGATGGTTTTCAGTTATTTATAGAGCTCTTGGCCAGAACTGTGAATCCCTGAGCTCATTCCTATCTCTCCCCAGTTTGTTCAGTGAATTTAAGAGCTACCATCCCATTTCACTTTACTCTTCTTAGCTTGATAAATACATTCAAAACTATCATGTTTATAGACGCCCAGAACCTTCTTGTACATTTATAAGACATTGAATAGGAGTATCTACTGATTCTATGTCCCATAGTCCTCTTGAAACATCCTAAAGTAGACTATATGTGCTTCTGTTACTGCAGGAAATAGTAATGGGTGCATCATAAAATCTAATTAAATCAGAGAATCAATGTATTCTACTTCCATTGAGATCTGGAAAAGCTCAGAACCAATTCATATGACCCATCATTAACATTCTGTTTCCCTAAAACTCCTCTGACTGACAAATTCTATTATTAAATGTCAACATGAAAGCTCTATTCCAGAAAAAGAACCAATTGTGTGTGCCTACATGCACATGAGTGTATGTGTGTGCTGTCGTGCATACATACTGATGTCTTTGCCAGCTGTGTACTGTGTATATGATGGGAGTCCCAGAATGTTATAATGGAATTGGTGATGCAGCCTTCGCAATGCTGTCACTCATGTGTTGGAGAGATGCTGAGCTGTCAGCAAAAAGTCAGTCATGAGCAGTCTGTGATACTGTGCTTTCTTCTGGCCACATTCTGTTTTAGTTCTGTGCACTCTGATTGGCTCAACTGACCTCTCTCTTTATTTCCACAAGCTTTTGTCTACTGTGAAATTAAGTTGGTGCTTGTACCTCTGAAAATGAAATCATCTCTGTTAGTCTGTTACAAATTTTCTATTTTTCTTATTCCTTCTACTAACACAGAATATGTTACTAAAGTTTATTTTGGCTCATGGGTCTGGTCTAAAGGAGCCATACCCAGTGGGAGTTTGCCACTGGTAGAATTCCAAACAGGTACAGAGCATCACATGTCCAGAGACAGGAAAAGCATATGTGCTCGTGTTCCTGTGTTTGTTCTAGTCTATCCCTTTCTTGCTTACTAGAATTAACTCATAGAGACATGACCCTGGTGATAATTAACTAACTCTAGTCACATACCAAATCCTTGCCTCTAAACTCCACTGGGTTAGGTTTTTCTCCTGAATACCTCATTACAGGGATTCAATTTTGGCATGTGAAATCTTGAGGGACCCACTGAGACTGAATGTCAGCAACAGCACTCTGGAAATTAAGGCCGTAGCCTGCTTGTAGTCCCAAGAATGAAGTTTCCTAGCTGTGCTCTAGAATAGCATTCAATAACTGTACCTCATAATTATCACTGCGAGCTTTAAGATATCAAACCTACTAACTAAGAAGCAGTTTTGTTGAGAATGGGGGTGAAGAAGAAATACAATCATGGACTCAATGACAGAAATTCCAAAGATGCTTTCCTAAAGTCTCAAATCTACCAAAGCTCTAGAGTGGTGACAACAATGACCTTATCCCAGCTAACATTCTGCTGTAACTCTGCATGGGCAGATCAGGCGTCACCACTGTTTCTCTTTCACATGTCCTTTGAGAGAGTACTCAGAGCTAACAGACATCTTGCCCTGGTGGTGCTCGTGTTCTAGAAGGTAAGGCTACAAGAGAAATCTGGTTAGATTTGCAATTGAGCTTTTTCACACTTCTAATTGACATTGTTCTGATATTATGCATATATTATATAGTGTTTTATAAGGTTAAACACAGTTTTGTCTCAAAACTGTGTTATTAATTTTGGCAAAGAACTTCAAAGTCTTTTCCTCTAACATTTTGAATTGTACAGCCCACTATCATCCCCTATAATCACCATTAGCACTGATTAACTTCTTGGGCTACAGCACTGAAACTTCTTGCTTCTATGTAATTGTAACTTAATACTATTAACTCACCTTTTCTCATCACTGTCCATTAATTCTTCTCAACATCTGGTAACCACTTCTATTTTCAACTTCATTGTACTCTCAGTTTCTGAGATTGGCTTGTGGAGTCCTCTTATAAGTGATATTATATAATACTTGTCTTTCTGTGCCTTTCTTATTTCACTTAAAACAATGAGCCATAGCTCCACCCATGTTTTTGCAAATGACAAGATTTTTATTCTTTGTTATGGGTAGATAGTATTCCACTGTATAGGCACACCACGTTTTCTTTATTATTATCTTCATCATTACATACTGTAATACTTGATGATAAGTGAATATGTTCCTAATTTTTGCAGTACACTGTATTTTAGCATTATTTTATAGTGTACTTTTAAATTTATTAAAACATATTAACTTTCAAACAGCCTCAGACAGATCTAGTAGGCTCTCATGCAGAAAAAGGATTTGGTGATGAAGAGGACCACAGCCGCATGTGTATAACTGTCTCTGAATACTTGCCAGAGGTGGGGGGGGGGCTAAATGACATTGAAGATTATGACCCTGTTGATGTGATAAGGTTAATGTATGCATCCCTATCATTTTATTTATTTTTTCCAAAGATTTAAAAGTAATTAAAAATTAAAACAAAAAGTCCATAGGAAAATTACATAAATATGTTTGTTGAAGTGTACATCTGGGGAGAGAGAAGATCAGTTAAGGAATTCCCTCCTTCAGAGGAAATGTCTGCCGGACATATCTGTGGGGCACTTTCTTCCTTGCTAATTTATGTGGAATGGTCCAGCTCATGGTGGAAGGTACCACTTCTAGGCAGGATCGCTTGGCTTACTAAGAAACGTAGCTAAACGTGAGCCTGGAAGCAAACCCATAGCAGCAGTCCTCTTCCATGGTCTCTGCTTCAGTTCCTGCCAATAGATTCCTATCTTGAATTCCTTCCCTGGCTTCCCTTGATGGACTGTAAACTGTAAACTATAAACTGAAGAATCCTGCTCTTTTGAAGTTGCTTCTGATCACAGTGTGTTATCACTGCAACAGAAAATAAACTAGAACATGAGGATACAGCTAATTCCCTGTTGAAGTAGTATTTATTATGAACTTAATCCACCATGTGTGTATGGTGTCTGTAGAGCTTAGAACAGAGCAGTGTGGTACTTTTTACCATTCACTCACTGGCTCGCCTGAGCTTTGTACATAGTGGGTGTCTTGCCAGGTTTGCTTATGGATGTTATCTTGCAAACAATATTTTTACTGTACCTGTATTTAGACATGATATCAATGTGTTATGTTGTCTACAGTGCCCCGTATTGATGCATGTTATGGAGGTTGGTAACCAGATGTGTGACGGTCTGCACCACCTGGGGCTGTGGAAAAGCACATGCTGATATTCACACAATGACAGAGTTGCTAAAAGATGCATTTCTCAGAATATATGTTGCTGCCACTCAATACATGACTCACAAACAGGAGAGGCTGTTAGGCTGGAATCAGAGAGGACCTGATGTTGTTTGAGTCTGGAGACAGGACAGAAGTGGAATTTTCCTGTCCACAGGGGAGGTGATTTTTCTGTTGCTCTTTTACTTACAGATTTAGTTGATTGGCTGAACCTCACCCACATAATGGATGATAATCTTCTTTACTCAAAATCTATTGATTCAAATATTAATCTCGTGTAAAAATATCTTCAGAGAAACATCCAGAATAATGCTTGCCCAAACATCCGTGTCCTGTGGCTCTGCCAAATTAGTACATAAAACTGAACATCCAAGGATGTAGGAGCATGACACTGCAATTATCATGTTCTGGTCAGAAAATGCCAAGACATGATACAAAAATAAACCAGTTTTATAGATATATGATGTTAGTTTCCACAGAGGTGCTTGGTGCATATTTAGAACCAAATGACTCTCCTTGTGAAAAAGAAGAAGATGTGATGTGAGTTTCTGTCTCATTTGTTTCTCTTTAAGTAGTGTTTTCTATATGAGGTCTAAATTCATACTCTTAAGAGTCCAGAATAGAACTTTATTTCTGCTCCGACTTTGCAGTGATGTTTCAGGAAAATAGTTACAGTTGCACCAGCCTTTATTTTTTATTCTTAGCCACACCACATGCTGAATCTTGTTCCTTCCACACTGAGGAACTTTGTTGAATTTTCCCATTTGCAGAAAGGGATGGTGGCAGATGCTTTCAATTCTAGATTATGCCAAGTCTCATTTCCCCAAATCTCAGCAGTAAACTGAATTTAAAAAGTAATCCTTTCTGCCTTTTGCCTTGAGTCTGTTCTGTACACAAATATTCCACTCACTGTAGCAGAAGGGACTTGGCTTTGCTGATTTGGGACAGCCGCTTGATGTCATTTCCCTCTTAGCTCAGTGACTCAGTTCCTCCCAATCTTGGCTGTGTCCTCTCATCTTTGTCTTTAGCTCTGCAACTCTTGCCTTTGTGATTCTGATCCCCATCCCAGGTAGTGATTTTGAAGCATGGATGATTCAGCATCTTGTACATCTCAGAGCTTGAATTGTGTGTGTGTGTGTGTGTGTGTGTGTGTGTGTGTGTGTGTGTGTG
>CAJQZJ010032761.1:1772923-1797820 GCA_907164525.1 Lophiomys imhausi
TATGTATGTATGTATGTATGTATGTATGTATGTATGTATGTATGTATGTATAATTTTGAGACTAGGTCTCTTGTAGACCAGGCTGGTCTGATGCTCACTATGAAGCCCAAATTCCAGGCTGGCCTTAAACACTTTGCTGTTCTCCTGTCATAGACCCAGAAGTACCTTGATTGCAGAAACAGAGACCAGGCCGAACTTTTGTATTTTAACATCTAGATTTTCTCTTTTTTCTTTAAGATTTTTCTTTATTTTTTCCTTTTTTTTTAAATTTATTTTCTATTTCTTCAATACATCTCCATCACAATCCCCTACCTTCTCCCCCCTCCAGTCCCACCCTCACACCCTCTTCCCCCTCAACCCACCCACCCCTTCCTTTTTTTTAAGTTTAAGGTATATCTTTTCCCCCCAACAGCTCCCCTTTCAGTCCAACAAATGGTTCTTTCTCTTATAACAATAAATACCATACAAAACAACAGAAACAATTAGGCCACAATTATGAGAGTTATATGGCTTAGCGTACATTCCCAATGTCCAGTCCATACGTATTTGGCACCTGACTTTAACATTCTACTATCTAACCATCTCCACGAGTTTAAAGATCTATATCCAACTCAGCTTCCATCCTAACTTGCATCACAATTTTAAAAACATCTTCTTAGATACAGAACACCCTCTTGATTCCTAAACCACTCAAAATGTAACTATGAGACTCTAGCTGTCTATTCTTCAACCATCTCAACCATATGTATTTATCCCTTCTAGATTTTCAAGTTTGATTTTGCTGTGCTTGCTTGTTTAGAGTTTAGCTGAGATGGATAGGATGTTTCAGCCATAGAGACTCAGGGAGCACATTTGTCTGGGAAAATAAATTCCAGCGTTAATTTAAAAGATTGAGTGTCTAGTTGCATGTTTTCTTGAGTGACTATTAATTTTCCTTGGCTTCCCTTGGGCATCTATCCAGTTCCACTGCAATTTCCTGTGCTTGCCCCATTACAACAGTCAGCATGAGCCACTGACTCCCTAGTGTCAGACAATCTGATGTATGAAGCGTTGATCTACTCACTGAAATATTCCTTGCTGGACATTGATTTGGGGATGGACACCTAGAATATCAGTTAGCTTAAGGACAGAGGTGCCAAGATGAGGCTGACAAAAGATTTTCTACAGAGCATTGTGCAATCACTGAGCTTTTTAAAATGGAATTATTGTGGCTTTTCCCACTGGGATACAATGATTTATTACCTACTGATAGACAAGAGTGTTTAACTGTGTTCCCATTAATTGAACAATTTGCTTTTTGCTTTGTGCTCACACCTGTTCATGATCAAAACTGGTTGTTATTCTGCTCTTGGCTATTGCATGATGCTATATTAATGCTTTATTGGTTCCTCTGTGCCTATAACACAGCAGTTTATGATGTTAAATAAAATGACATGTCTAAAAACTCTCTTGGCTTTGAATTGTCTTTTTATCGAATTAATATCATGATGTAGGTTTTCCTTTTATTTGAGGGTTTCAAACTTCTGTAATCATCAGCCACATGATACTTTGGATATTCTAGTGATTTTCTTGCAGTATATGAGAAGGGGAAAGAACTCTCTGGCTAATTGATGTTCTTTTCCTCTTATGCTTAAAATGGTTAAAGAAGGGCACTAGGATACTATAAGGAGATTCTTAGATACATAAACATTCAGGCATATCCCATATCGCCCTTTCCTTCCACTTAGACTTTCCTAGGAGATTGAGATTGCAAAGGATATTTCATTCTAAGAAATAAGGGAATATGGAGTCAAGAAGGTGAGTAATTTATTCAAATAAGTACAGAGAAGCACATGATACCTCCAAAAGACTGGAATATTTTCTTTTACTATTATTAAGGGAATTTGAGAGAGTGGCAATCTTCATGTACTAAATTCTGTCATCACCACATCATAACAATTCTCACAATGGAGAACATTCCCTGAAGCCTTTCTATGGACATTGTGTCAATAGAAGTTTAGAATATGGCTTATGGAGCCTGGCTATTGAGATAAAAATAAAACACATCTTTGACATATGTACTGATTAGGTTTCTGTAGCTGTAACAATATACTATGACCAAAACCACTTTGGGGAAGAAATGATTTGTTTAGCTTACAAGTTACAGTTCATCAGTAGAAACCAAGACAGGAACTGAAGGCAGTAACCTGAAAGTAAGGACTGAAGCAGAGGCCAGGCAGGAGTATTGCTTACTGGATTACTCCTCATGGATTACTCTGCTCGCTTTCTCATACAGCTCAGGACCCAGGAATGGCACTTCCTTCAGGGGACTGGGTCCTGCAACATCAATAAATGATCAAGAAAATGCCCTAAAGACTCAAAATCTGATGGAGGCATTTTCTCAATTGAGGTTCCCTCTTCCTAGATGACTCTACTGGGTCAAGTAGATGAAAAACTAAGCAGCACAGTATGCTAAGCCTCAGATTCTTCTATAAATTGAGTAAAATGTCTAGCCTAGACTAATGTAAAGTTTAAGTACTTAAAATTATAAAATCTCTTCACATAGTTCTTGGTATTTTAATCAATATTAATAAATGTTAGTAATTATTATTCTCATAATGACATTAAGAATAAGGTGTTTTAACTCTGCTTGATAATTTAATGTATGGTACCTGGTACACAGGAGGAAGGAAGAGGGAAGGAACGAATACCCCAAGTGGTGGTTCCTTTAGTTGCCCATTTGAGCCATGTCCAACCACAAGATATTCAGCACATCTTGTCAATGAGGCTAGTCAATTAGATTACTGCAGCCCAAGCTTATATTCCTAACATTGATAAAAATTCTATAACTGTGTGCTGGAGGAGAAAGGGTGATTATGTCTTCATCAGAAGGAACAAAAAGTACTCAAAGCACAAAATGCTGAGGGAAGTCATGCTCCTTTATGAAGAGCCTCATGATTTGTCACCATGGGAAGAAAATTGAAGGAGAGAGGGTGTGGTGTTCTCATGCTCTTCTCCAAATGGCCAACTGATCTATATTCTCCGTTGACATGTTGCTTCATTCAAGTGGCCTCACCTGACAGGCTTCTAAAAGTCTACTCCTGCTACACAGGATCTTCATTAGTTCCCATGGTGCCTTTGGGCAAATTGAAAAAAAAAAGCATTCTTGTATCCCTTCTTCAGTAACTCTGCTCTTCCATCTTTCAGAAAAATAACCATTGTACATAGGTAGTTTGAAAAAGATATTTCACTGTCATCTGCCAGAAATTGATTGTTTTTCAGTAATTCTGCAGTGTTCATAACACTTTTGATTGTGTTGTACAAATTACACATGACTATGCACATGATTATGCACAGTTTCACTAGAACATTCATCACAGCATCTCAGTGGTTTCATTTATTATAATTAGAGAAGGTTATTTTTAATGTCTTATCTATGAATGACTTCCCTGTATGGTTTAAAATCTCTTGGAGGCTGGAAACATGACGTTCTTTTTCATTGCTCTGTCACCCAAACCCAAACTGTAATATCATTGAGGTTTCTCAGAGTCTATTTGTTAAGTGATTGAATAAATGCTAAAATTAAAGATCATGTCCACTTCAACTTTAGGTCCAACTTATCTGTTCACATAGCTGAATACAAGCTGCAGAAGGGAGCACAATTTAAAGCTTACTTGCACTCAGCCTGTGTTGATAGGGTCTGAAAGCACTGTTTCTTTCCAGTACCCTATGAGGTTTATGATCCATGTGGCATAAGGGTGCTTCCACTACAAAATAGAAATACCTGAAGTGAGTGATCACTTTATTTAATTATTTTCTCTCCAGATAAGAATGGAAATAATTAGAAAACAAATTGTAAGAACAGATTCAAGCTCTCAGTTTTAGGGGCATGTAGTTTTGAAAGCCAAGAGTTAATGGTATTTTGAGCCTACCCATTGGCTGTGGGCAAGCATTCTCATCTTTCTGGTTCTGTTTGTGGATTTATAAAATAAGATACTTGAATGAGAATTCTCAGAATATTTTGGAAAATATTTTGTTTTATTGCTACTTTGGTAGTGCTAAGGATTAAACAGGACCCTGGGCATGCCAAGAAAATCCTCTCACCAAGCATCCTGCTTCAAAATATTTTGGATTAAATACTGGCAGCCTTTTGGAGCCAAGAGTGCTGCTCAAATGCACAGCCTCTTCCCAGTTCTACTCAACCACAGCAGTATATGAATATGATTCTTCATTCTTACTCAGCCTTTGTGTCTATTGAAAGGGATTGTTGGTTCATGCTTTTCTTTATCTTGTAGCAAATGTGAGAGATATATGAGGACATGTTGTTTCATACTAAGCAGAGCCTCAAAGGCTAATTTAATGGACAGTAATTTCTGAGTCATGATCTATTAACTGCATCAAATAAAAACCTTGGCTTCTTATTCCTTATGACATTAATGAAATGGTCAACTCATGTTTTTTTGAGTAAATGATATATCATTTTAGCATGGTGTGCTACATGAGTTGGGATCTATTAGGCAAAAAGTATTTAAAATATTTAGAATGGAAAGACTAAAAAGTAGAAGGTTGATTATGTGGGGTACATTTGCTATTCTCACTACTGTGATAGAATACATGGCAGAAACAATTTAGAGAGGAAAGAATTCTTTTGGATCACACTTTAGGATGTGCAGTATGTCAGTACATTGTGGTAGGAAGACATAGTGGCTAATGCAGCTCAGGCTGTAACAGTTGGAGTTCGTTGCTTTGGTCCTTATAACTTGATGGTTCATGAATCAGAGTATTTAGGCTAGAAACGGAGCAATATATCTTCCATAGCTCACCGTTTGTTCCCTACATCAGGCATCTATGCCCATGTCTGAAATGTTCCACAGCCTCGCCAAACATCTTACCAACTGGAGCCCAAATATTTATACACATGAGCTAGGTACACATGAATTAGGTACATCCTAACCATAACTAAGATAATAGATTTTCAAAAAGTACAATTAAGACCACTTGGAAAGAGTCAAGAAGAATAGAGGGCATAGATATAATCACTCAGGGCAGGATTAAGGCAGCCCCAGTTTAAATCCATGGTGGATAGGCTGAGTCTCCCTAGAAGTTGCACTGATGAGGAAGGCAGCAGCTTCTGAAGATGCTGCTTTGAGGAGAAAGGAAGAGAAAGAATAGAATGTTAACTTCTTCCAACCTTTTAACCTTTCCCCAGCATCTCACCACATCTTCATTCTTTGCAATATAAGTTAAGCAGAAGAGATACAAACAATGCATATAAGTTCAAGCAGGACTTGTATTGCCATTGATATCTCTCATCAATTATCTGATGCAGGTTGAGAAGGATCCCAGCATATCAGAAATTCATAGAGAATGAATGTTTCCTTAAGTGGAACAAAGTGTACATCCCTAAATTATCTTTTTATTGTAACTATACTACATGTCAAAGCCATACATTCAAAGTATATAAACCTTAATATATAATTACAGCTACAGTGATCAAAATTGTTAGATATTTGTAATTTCAATTCAATCAATTACTATGACTAATCACTTAAAGGCTTGAAGATGTGGAAATGGGTATGACATGGTGTATAACATCATGCTGGCTTGGTGTAAATTTGAACAAGTGCTAGCAATATGAAGGATAAGGAAGAATTCAACATGACCTTAAATGTACTAGGAAGGAGATCTCGGGAGGAAAGTTCCAAACTGTGTACACAACTATGGAGGAGGCCAAATAGAAGGTAATGTAAATCTTAAAATGTAAGTGGGATGGGGGAAGGATGTGGCATTTATTTAACCTGCAACAAAATGTTATGCTATCAACTATATAATAATAAAAATAAATAGCAAAGTAAATGAGAACTGCGATAAGAAGCCTAAAGTACTGAGTTCCTTTGCCTTCAGCTAGTGAAATTTCAGCCAGGTATCAGTATGGTTCCTCTCTCTCTACCCTTTACTAGAAGATCTAACAATGATTTACTTTTATTGATCAGATGCTCATTATAATATCGGATCTTTTAATGACACTATTATGGATTTGTATTCTCTTGGCTACTGTAAATATCACGAGTAAAAGGATTGTGAAAATTCCTTTGAGCATCCATCACAATGTTAGGATACTAGATTCTCATAAGTTTTTGTCCAATTGCCTATAGAAATATATGTGTTCACCTTTCATTAAGTCTGTGGGTATTTAAATATTCACAGTTGTATCTGAATTACAGTGACTTTGAGCTTTTATTCTTTAGGTTGCTTTAAATTTATTTAACATGATGTCGGTTTAATTTTTTTATTAAATTATGCATGCCAAGATGTGCCCCTGATATAAGTCCTCAGCTTTCAAAAAATTAAAACAACTGTAAGACTGGAGCTCAAGTGTAAAATTTCAACGATACCAACACAGAACAGCCACTTTCTTTCTCTTCCATTCATTACTTCTTGTCTCTGCCATGATTCTGACATCTGGAAACACAAACAGGTTTAACTGACTTTTTTTCTGTTCAACCCTGTTTTTAGTGCAGGCACTATTGCTATAAATTATTTACTTATATATCAAGTAGTATTTATTACAAAACTACTGTAATATTTTGTTGTCTCCCTTTCCATCATTGTTTTTGGTAAGGTAAGATTCTCATTCTGTAGCCCAGGCTGTTCTAAAACACAACTATGTAATCCAGGCTAGATTGTGAATCACAGCAATTCCACTGTCTCATCTTATGCAGTGCTAGTATTATAGGCATTGTTCACCATTCATGCCTTAATAATTTTTTTGTGTGTGTTTCTTTTTTCCTTTATTTTTTATTTCTTCAAGTTACATCTCAATCGCAGTCCCCTCCCTATTCCCCCTCCAGTCCCACCCTCCCACCCTCAACCCCCCATCTTCTTCCCTTTTTTTTTCTTTTAAGTTTAAGGTATATCTTATTTCCCCCTACAGTTTCCCCTTTCAGTCCAACAAATGGCTCTTTCTCTTATAATAATAAATACAATACAGTACAACAGAGGTAATTAGGACACAGTTATGAGGGTTATATGGCTTAACGTACATTCCCAATGACCAGTCCATATGTATTTGGTACCTGACTTTAACATTCTACTATCTAAACATCTCCATGAGTTTAAAGGTCTATATCTGACTCAACATTCATACTAATTGCAATACAATTTTAAAAGTATCTTCTTAGATGTATAACACTCTCTTGACTCCTAAACAACTGAAAATTTAATTATGAGACTTTATTTATCTGTTGTTCAATCACCTCAGAGACCTGAGAGGGATAAATATATCTGATTTTATAGGAAGTACAGGGTCTGCAGCTTCCCAAACTAAGAAATGACATACCTGTGGCTGTCTGGACAGTTCCCATTTTCTCTTCATACATTACAGCATCAATCTTCAGTCGTTTGGCCCCGCTTCTCTGACACACATTGATTGTAGAGCAGGGGTTATGAAGGACTTACCTACCCTGTCTTGGCAGAGCTAGGCTGTCGACTTACCTGCTTCCAGGTTTTGTCCTTTTTGGACAGCATTCTGTCTACAGTTGGGGCAAGGGGCTTTTCCTACCAAGAGATAGGCTTGCGACTAATTCAATCATCTCCCACTGGAGATTCTTCGATGCTCATCTTCTACTTGGAGGAGAATAGGGGTGGTGTCAGGAGTCGATATGTCTTGATATAAAAAAATCTAAAGTTACGAAAACTCTTTGAATGCCATATACTGCAGATCTCGAGGTTTTTGAAGAGGCCCTATCTATCTCTTATATTAGGGTAAGCAGATGTTGCTTGTCTCTTAGCAGGTTTATTACTGATTAGCTTAGCAAGTAACTATAATAGGCTGTCATAGTACCTAACAGAATGACCGGCTTGCATAACCACTAGTTTGCATTTCTTAATTATCCTAAACAGTTAATGATAATTAGTAGTAAAAGGCCGAAACATCACATTTCATTTTTTTCTTTACCTCCTCACCCTTCCATCCCATTTTGGGGTGGGGTGTACTTATATAACAGTCCCTCATCTCATTTGAGAGGTCATATGAGGGCCAAAGGCCTCTTCATTCATTAGGGATCTACGAAGCAGTACCATCAGTGAAAAGTGTCTCCTTGCCCGGGAGAGAGAACTACTAAACAAACAAACCAATAAGCATACAATAGATAAAAAAGACTAAAAATAGAAAAAATATAACTAATATATAAAAAATAAATAAAGAATAAAAATTAAAAATAAGAAGTCTATGTCCAAGTTCCCTTTGGTGTGTTAGTTGTAGTATCGATACCTTCTACTATATAGCTAAAATCCTACTATAAGTGAATAGATGCCATATGTGTCCTTCTGAGTCTGGGTCAGCTCACTCAGGATGAGCTTTTCTAGTTCCATCCATTTGGCTGCAAATTGCATAAATTCATTGTTCCTGATAGCTGAATAATATTCCATTGTATAGATGTACCGCAGTTTTTGACCCATTCTTCGGTTGAGGGACATCTGGGTTGTTTTCAATTTCTAGCTATTACAAATAAGGCTGCTATAAACATAGATGAGGAAACTTCTTTATGATTCTGTGAAGAGGCATTTGGGTGTATACCCAGAAGTGGTATGGCTGGGTCCTGAGGCAGAGCTATTCCAAGTTTTTTAAGATATTGCCAGACTGACCTCCATAGTGATTGCACAAGCCTGCATTCCCACCAGCAATGGAGTAGGGTACCCCTTTCTCCACACCCTCGCCAGCATGTGCTGTCATTTGAGTTTTTGATCTTAGCCATTCTGACAGGTGTGAGATGGAATCTCAGAGTCGTCTTGAGTTGCATTTCTCTGATGATTGAGGATGTTGAGCATTTCTTCAAGTGTCTCTCAGCCATTAGGGATTCCTCCTTTGTGAATTCTCTATTTAGCTCTGTCCCCCATTTTTTGATTGGATTATTTGATTTCTTGGCACTTAATTTCTTGAGTTCTTTGTAGATTTTGGATAATAGCCCTCTGTCAGATGTGGGGTTGGTGAAGATTTTCTCCCAGTCTGTAGGCTGCCGTTTTGTTGGAATGACAGTGTCCTTACAGAAGCTTTTCAGTTTCATGAGGTCCCATTTATTGATTGTTGATCTCAAGTCTTGAGCTGTTGGTGTTCTGTTCAGGAAGTTGTCGCCTGTGCCAATTAGTTCGAGGGTTTCTCCCACTTTTTCTTCTAGTAGATTTAGTGTGGCCGGCCTTATGTTAAGGTCTTTGATCCACTTGGACTTAAGTTTTGTACACGGAGATAAGTATGGGTCTAACTTCATTCTTTTACAAATGGACATCCAGTTGGACCAGCACCATTTGTTGAAGATGCTGTCCTTCCATTATGCCGTTTTGGCTTCTTTGTCAAAAATTACGTGGCCATAAGTGTGTGGGTCTATTTCTGGGTCTTCAATTCGATTCCATTGATCTGCTGGTCTGTTTATATACCAATACCATGCTGTTTTTACAACTATTGCTCTGTAGTACAGCTTGAAATCTGGGATGGTAATACATCCAGATGTTTTTTTATTGTACAGGATTGATTTAGCTATTCTGGGCTTTTGGTTGTTCAATATGAAATTGAGGCTAGCTCTTTCCAAGTCTATAAAAAATTGTGTTGGTATTTTGATAGGAATTGCATTGAATCTATATATTGCTTTTGGTAGGATGGCCATTTTTATTATGTCAATCCTACCTATCCATGAGCATGGAAGATCTTTCCATCTTCTAAAGGCCTCTTCCATTTCTTTCTTCAAGGGCTTGAAGTTCTTGTTGTACAGGTCCCTTACTTGCTTGGTCAGAGTTACCCCCAGGTATTTTATGTTGTTTGCATCTATTGTGAAGGGGATTGTTTCCCTTATTTCTTCCTCAGCCCATTTGTTTGTTGTATAAAGAAGGGCTTCTGATTTTTTTGAATTAATTTTGTATCCAGCCACTTTGCTGAAGGTGTTTATCAGCGGTAAGAGTTCTCTGGTGGAATTTTTGGGGTCGCTTATGTATACTATCATATCATCTGCAAAGAGGGATAATTTGACTTCTTCATTTCTGATATTTATCCCCTTGATGTCCTTTAGTTGTCTTATTGCTCTAGCAAGAACTTCAAGTACTATATTGAAGAGATATGGTGAAAGTGGACATCCTTGTCTTGTCCCTGAGTTTAGAGGAAATGCTTCAAGTTTCTCTCCATTTATTTTGATGTTGGCCACTGGCCTGCGGTATATTGCCTTTATTATTTCTAGGTACGGTCCTTGTATGCCCGTTCTCTCCAGAACTTTTAGCACGAATGGGTGTTGGATTTTGTGAAATGCTTTTTCTGCATCTAGCGAGATTATCATGTGGTTTTTTTCTTTAATCGTGTTTATATGGTGAATGATGTTGATAGACTTTTGTATGTTGAACCATCCCTGCATCCCTGGGATGAAGCCTACTTGATCATGGTGTATGATACTTTTGATATGTTCTTGAATTCGGTTTGCTAGTATTTTATTAAGTATTTTTGCATCTATGTTCATGAGGGAGATTGGTCTGAAGTTCTCTTTCTTTGTTGGGTCTTTGTGTGGTTTAGGAATCAGGGTGATTGTGGCCTCGTAGAATGAGTTTGGCAATGTTCTTTCAGATTCTATTTCGTGAAAGAGTTTGAAAAGTATTGGTGTTAGCTCCTCTTTGAAGGTCCGGTAGAATTCTGTGCTAAAACCATCTGGCCCTGGGCTTTTTTTGGTTGGGAAATTTTTAATGACTGTTTCTATTTCCTTAGGGGTTATAGGGCTGTTTCGTCTGTTTTTCTGATCTTGATTTAGCTTTGGTAGGTGGAATCTATCAAGAAAATTGTCCATTTCACTTAAGTTTTCAAATTTGGTGGAGTATAGATTTTTAAAGTAGGATCCAAATATTCTCTGGATTTCCTCAATGTCTGTTGTTATTTCATCCTTTTCATTTCTGATTTTGTTGATTTTTGTTTTCTCCCTCTGTCTTTTAGTTAATTTGGCTAAGGGTCTGTCTATTTTGTTGATGTTCTCAAAGAACCAACTCTTGGTTTCATTGATTCTTTGTATAGTTCTTTTTGTTTCTAAGTTGTTGATTTCAGCCCTATGTTTGATGAGCTTCTGCCTTCTGCTCCTCTTGGGAGTGTTTGCTTCTTTTTTTTCCAATTCACCCAGTTGAGCTGTTAATTCGCTAATGTGAGCTGTCACAATTTTTTTTTTTTGAAGGCACTTAGTGCTAAGAACTTTCCTCGTAGCACAGCTTTCATTGTGTCCCATAGGTTTGGGTATGTTGTGTCTTCATTTTCGTTGGATTTTAAGAAGTCTTTGATTTCCTTCTTTATTTCTTCCCTGACCCAGTGGTCCTCTAGTAAAGAGTTGTTCAATTTCCATGTGAGTGTAGACTTTCTGTTGATTCTTTTACTATTGACGTCCAGCTTTATTCTATGGTGGTCTGATAATATACAAGGGGTTATTTCAATTTTCTTGTATCTGTTGAGGCTATCTTTGTGTCCAACTATATGGTCGATTTTGGAGAAGGTTCCGTGAGGTGCTGAGAAGAAGGTGTATTCTTTTGTGTTTGGGTGAAACGTTCTGTAGATATCTGTTAGGTCCATTTGGTTCATGATCTCTGTTAGACTCATTATTTCTCTGTTTGGCTTCTATCTTGATGATCTGTCCATAGTTGTGAGTGGGGTGTTGAAGTCTCCCACTATTAAAGTGTTTGGATCGATGTGCGATTTAAGTTTTAGAAGTGTTTCTTTTATAAATGTAGGTGCCTTTGTATTTGGGGCATAGATGTTCAATATTGAGATGCCCTCTTGGTGGATATTTCCTTCGACGAGTACGTAATGCCCTTCTCTGTCTTTTTTTATTAACTTCAATTGGAAGTCTATTTTGTTTGATATTAGGGTGGCTACTCCAGCTTGTTTCCTGGGTCCATTTGCTTGGAAAACCTTTTCCCAGCCCTTTATTCTGAGGTAGTGTTTATCTTCAATAGTGAGGTGTGTTTCTTGTATACAGCAAAAAGATGGGTCTTGTTTACGGATCCAGTCTGTAAGTCTTGTCTTTTTATTGGCGAGTTGAGTCCATTGATGTTGATGGATATTAGTGACCAGGGGTTGTTATTTCTCATTATTTTGGTATATCTGGCTGTCTTCTGTTTCTTTTTGTTTAGTTGCTGTGGAGGTTTCTATTTCCTCTGTTTTCTTGGGTGTAGTTATCTACTCTGGGTTGGAATTTTCCTTCTAGGATCTTCTGTAGGGCTGGGTTTGTGAGGAGATATTGTTTGAATTTGATTTTGTCATGGAATATCTTGTTTTCTCCTTCTATGTTGATAGTGAGTTTTGCTGGATATAGTAGTCTGGCTGGGCACCTATGTTCTCTCAGGGCTTGTAGGACATCCGTCCAGGCCCTTCTAGCTTTTAAAGTTTCTGAGGAGAAGTCAGGTGTAATTCTGATGGGTCTGCCATTGTATGTGACTTGGCCTTTTTCTCGTACAGCTTTTAATATCCTTTCTTTGTTCTCTATATTTGGAGTTTCTATTATTATGTGGCGAGAGTAGTTTCTTTTCTGATCTAATCTGTTTGGTGTTCTGTAAGCCTCTTGGATTTTTACTGGCATCTCTTTCTTTAGGTTTGGGAAGTTTTCTTCTATGATTTTGTTGAAGATATTTCCTGGACCATGGAGTCGGGAGTCTTCTCTTTCCTCTATGCCTATAATTCTTAGGTTCCATCTTTTCATTGAGTCCTTGATTTCTTGGATGTTGTGGGTGAGAGATTTTTTAGCTTTCTCATTTTCTTTGGATGTTGTACTGATTTCTTCCATCGAATCTTCCATGCCTGAGATCCTGTCTTCCATCTCTTGTGTCCTATTTTTCATACTCACATCCGTAGTTCCTGTTCTCTTCTCTTGATTCTCCATTTCCTCTTTTAACTCTGACTGTGTTTTCTTTATTGTTTCCATTTCTATTTTCATATCTTGAATGGTAGTGTTCGTTTTGTATATTTCCTTCTCCAGTTTGCTTGTTTTTGTCTGGAGATCTTTCATTGCTTTATCCTTTTTCTGTTCAAGCTGGGTCACCTTGGCTTGGAGCTCTTTAATGATGTTATTCATTGTTTTGACATGTAAGATTGTGGCTTCTTTGAATTCCTTTATAGTTTTAAGTTATTTTTGAAGGGACTTTATCACTTTCCATACTGTAGAATTGTCATCGTTTTCATGTGTTTCAGTTGTGATGAGGTGGTTTGGGCTGGACAGAATAGCGTTGCTTTCTTTTATTGGAGACATTTCGCTCTGTTTTTTTTTTTGTCTGGGGCCTCTGGCCATGTGGAATTTGCTGTCTTCTGGACTTGGGTCCAAAGGGGGCACTGTGGTGTAGGATTCGAGTTGCCTTACTCCCCCCCTATAAGGTGAGTCATTCACTCCCGCCTCCCAGGTGGGGACCTAATTAATTCAGGTGGTGGAGCTGTTTACAAGTAACCTCTGATTCCCTGCCGGAAGGGCCTGTACTATTACATAAGACCGATATACTACCATTTCAAATATCTCGCAGTTTTCCTGGGGTTGGTTCCTGTAGTGGGTAAGTCTGCAGTTCAGCTGCAGTAGCCTTGCTGCTCCTGAGGCTTGGAAACTGGCCAGTGACGTCACAGACTGTGATCTGTGGTCTGAAGGCACTTTGCAGGGGATCTCCCACTCACTTCCAAGGGTTGCAACCTTTTGCTAGATAATTGGATCGTCTGTGTGAGACCTGGGAGTGCCCAGTGGGGTGGGGATTATCTCTGAGTGGTTTCTGAATCTGCCGGCTGGGTATTAGGTTGGAACTTACCGGGGATCTCTCCTTTTGGGGGGATGGGTTATCCCGATTCCCGGTCCAGAGGCTTCCTAGCGTGTCCAAGATTTGGAAGGGGCGTCCTGCCCTGGCATCTTCCGTGGTACCTGTGTAGCTGGGTGACATTTAGAAAGGGTCATGCCCTTTGTACAGCGTCCTGGAACACTTGCCGCCTTGTGATTGTTGACCCCGAAATCAAAATACGTCCGCGCTGGCCACTGCCATCCATGACTTAATAATTTTAAAAAATTGAGAATTTTTTTTCCTTAGAAAATTTACAATTTGGGGCTACTATAACTTTTTCTAGTATCAATGCATCTGTATTTTGTGGAATTTCTAACTAAAAGGTACATTGTTTGTCCTTGGCTACTCACACAATACAGGATTCTGTTCTGCTCAGTTTGTAATTCCCCTCATAAGAAATATATATTGAGTCTAGATATCTGACAGATGTTTGTTGTTTATGCTTGCCTTTAGGAGATAAGTGGTGTCTTCAGCAGTAGAGCCTTACTATCACATTCTGGAGGGTTACCAATAACATTGGCACTAATCTGTAATGTTTGGGGTAGGGGCATTGTGTCCCCTTGTAGAGTATCTCATTTTAATTCCATATATATATAACTTCGTGTGTGGGGAGGTCTCCATAAAACTTTTTGAAAAAGTCTTTAGTGTTATTTATCCCTCCCCACATTCTATTCTCTACTATGCTCTCCATCTCCCACCCTCCCACAATTTACCCCTTTTTGTTCTGTCATACCCCATTAAGGCTTTATATCACTGAGTTCTATTTTTCTCTCCATTGAAAGCCTGACAACTTCCACAATTGGCCTTTTACTAATTTCCTGACCTCTATTGGTATTCCAAATGAAAGACATATATCTGAGTATTCAAAGCTAACATCCATAATTGAATGAAAACATGCAATGTTTATTTTTACAGATCTGGGTTACTTTACTCAGAATGACTATTTCTACTTTCATCTATTTACCTATGGATTTCCTAATTCTATTTTTCTTAACATCTGGCTAATATCCTATTGTGCAAATATACTGCATTTTCATTATACATGCATCAGTTGATAAACATCTATGCTGTTTCCATTTCCTGATGATAATGGGTAGAACAGCAATGAATATGAATGAACAGATATCTCTGTAGTAGGATATAGAAATTTATGGTATATGCTCAAAAGTGGTATAGCTGGATTATGTTGTAGATCGATTTCTAGCTTTATGAGGAAGCTCCACACTGATTTCTATGGTAGTTACACCAGTTTTTACTGATACCAAATGTTTACCTTTTCCCCCATCCATTGGGATGAGGGAAAAATCTGATGACCAGCATTTCCATCCTTTTTAATTTTTAGATTAAATCTCAAAGTAGTTTTCTTTTTTGCATTTCCTTGATAGATAAAGAAATTGAATATTAAAAAAATAACATTTCTCAGCTGTTTGTATTTGATATTTGGAAAGCTCTCTGCTTAGTTCCATTCCCCTTTAAAAATTGGGTTGGTTATTTTCTTGGTGTTTAGCTTTTGAGTTCTTTGTATATTATAGATTCTAGCCCTCTGTTGGATGTAGATCTGGTAAAAAAAAAAAAAAAAAAATCTGTTGGCTGCCTCTTCCTCAGATGATTGTGTTCTTTGTCCTTCAGAAGCTGTTTTAGCTTCATGAGCTACCATGAGTTATTTGTTGATCTTAATAATAGTACTATTGAATTCCTGTTCAGAAAAATGTTTTCCTGTATCTGTAAGGTCAAGTATATTTCTTACTTTCACTTCTGTTATTTCAAAGGTTCATGTCTTATATTGAGGTCTTTGAACCATTTGGTGTTGAGTTTTGCATAGGGTGAGAGATAAGTATCAAGTTTCATTCTTTTACATGCAGTCATCAAGTTTGACCAGCATCAATTTTTAAAGATATGGCAATGCATACAAGCCAATAGCCAACATCTTACTAAATGGAATAAAACTCAAAGCATTTCATTAATCAAGGACCGAACAGTCACAACTCTACCCAATTCTGTTCAATATGGTATTCCTATAACCTGTAATTTTTTCCCTCACAATATGTTTTTAATAGAAAAAACATAAAGCAGAGCATATTGGAACTCTATTTCTGCCTAGACATGCCCAATTGTGTCTGTTTTATTATTCTGAAATTGATTTTTAAAAATCCATAAATGAACAGCAAAACAACCCCATTAAACAAAATCATTTCCTAGAAATCTAAGCATTTAACAAATATAATGCAAGATTTTAGGACGCACCAAATATGGTTAGGACTCAACACAATGTTATCAGATATCTGCTGTGTTGTCTATGAACATGCCAGCATTTTTCTTGGTAAAGACAGAGGGGATTCCTGAAGACTGGTGTCCTGGATTTTTAATCCATTATAGGGGACACAGAAGGCTCCTCTTTGTTCTTTTCTCAGTTCTCTTCTAACTCTACCTCCAAGGGATCCAATACCTTCTTATAACCTTTGCATGTACCCAAACACAGTGCATAAAATCTCAAAACACATGCACATACACATAAATTAAAATAAAATAAATAAAAGCCTCATGCCATTTCTTATAGAGTCCTTTCTCCACTAGAGAGTGATTTCCAATAGAGTAGAGTCCTATATTGGCCATCTCTGTCAATTTTGGTTTCTTTACATATTTCTGTTCCTTGGATAATTGGGGGGTCACCAAACAGATCTTTTGTTTTCTATCCCAACCAGAAATCTGGCCCCTGGCATTACCTGTAAAGTTGTGCTAGAACAAGATTGGTAATAATAAGATGGAGTCAGGGTCTAGACCATTGAACCTAATATGGGTTGTTCCAGGTAAGGACATGAGGCCTAGCCTAGCTGAGAATGGAAGAGATTTCCAGTACGTCAGACCTCAGAACCTGGAGCCATTTGCCAGGTAATAGATAACCCAAATCCCACCTCCGTGCCTAAGTTGTTGTTATAATATCTACTCTAAGTTTGAGTAAATGGCATCTGGGTGCTCACTTCATATATGTGGTGGCTATTAGCAGTATATTCATGTAGCCATGAAGAATTGAGCCAGCACAGCCAAGGTTATAATCTTTACAGAGGCTAGAATAAGTTTGAAACTGTACAGCTCTATTCTTTAGTCCTGGAATCACTAAACACATTCAACATTTTTTTTCCTATAAACTTTCTATTCCACAGCAGAGGCAGGAGGCCTTCCGAGTCTTTAGTCTCCAGCACTTGGTATAACCATGGTATATGCTGGGTGATGGAGGCAAGTCTCAAGTCAGAATAATGTTTTACTTTGAACCATCTTTGACGGGTCTTTTCTTCTCTAATTCATCCTGTGGTTAGATCTGTACTCCTAACTTGGGTGTTTAGAGCTTGATTATTTTTTCTTCTGTATCATGAAGAAAGCATGCTGATGCTTCTGAGCACTGGCCAGTATTTTCTCCTCCTGGGATCCATTTTCACTCACCTGATCATTTTATTTCAACACCTGAAGCATTACTAGATGTTTCTCTATGATGAGAGCAAGGACCATCCTCTGGAAAGCCTTTCTGATCTTCACCTGTCAAAGACTCTTTTTCTATAGGTGTTGCACTAGGATAATTTCTCATTCCCTCAAGCAAGATGATCCTTTGAGCATAGAAACTGGAACCTTAGAGCACAGGAGCTTAGGAGTGGGATGAAAGCAGGGCTGGAGGTTAGATGTATTTGCAAACTAGCACTCTTCATGACTAGGCTTGAGGAAGTACCCAGATGTGTATACTAGCTACTTTTGGAATGTATCTTCCTGAAAATTATTCTTTAGGAAATACAGAACCCTCCACCAATTCATGGAAATATAGGAAGGCACGATTAATTTACATGTCTCTTCTTTCTCCTGTTTCCTATTGGTTAATAATTACACCATGAATGTTACCACCTTCTTCCAGGTTGCTAGTTTACGTGGGATACTAGTACCCATCTACTGGGTTGGATTCATGTTGTGCGCTTCACCTTCACTTAAAAGAGGTCAGGAGTTGAACAGTTTTGTTTATTCACTCACCTTTTATTTAGTGTTATGTAGTAGACAGAACTGGATGCAGGAGGATGCTGACACATATATTTATTAATAATGTTAATAAGCATGAAATTTGAGGTTTAGAACAATGAAATGTATTTCTACATCTCAATTCAACATACACTTAATCACACATGATGTGGCTATGATTGTAACAATGAAATGTGGGAAAATTAAGTTGGAGGAAGCAAGCTTATTATATTCTATATGTATTGTTTGTTCTTAAGTCAGATCTTTAAGCAAACATCTGTAATCCCAAGACTCTGGAGATAGAGGCACAAAAATCTTCTTTAAGGGTACTCTATGATTTGTCTATCATTAATAGTACTGAAGTGTACATGAGTGTACATGTGTGTATATTGTACCCTGATTTTCATTTTTTGTGTGTACTCCTAAGGTGGTATAAGTGGTTCATCTGGTGGCTTTAATTTTGCTTTTTAGGGGATGTCCACACTTCTTTTCATAATGGCCACACTAAGTTAACATTTTCACAGTGAACAGATTTCTCTTCCTCTTATGTCTTGGTCAAAAATCATTTTATATCATCACTGTGACAGGATTGAAATGGAATCTCAGTTTATTTGTGGTTTGTGGTTTCCCCTGATGGTTAAAGATGGTGAATGCCTTTTATATTTTATGAGTACTTATACTTCTTTCAAAAAATGGGTCTGTAGCTCATTTGTATGTTTAGAGATTGGATTATTTGCCCTTTGGTTTTTAAGAGTTTTAAACGGATATATTAATGTCTCAATTAAATATCTGTATACTCATCCTTTCTTGGGGAAATACTTACCAAAGTTTGCCTCCTTTTTTGTAAGCTGTTTCTGTACTCCACTGCTTCCTTTGTTGTGCAGACATTTTTAGTTTGATGCAAAACCATTTCTCAATTCTTTCTAATAGTTCCTGAACTGTTAGAGTCCTTTTCAGAAAAGCATCAGCTATGCCTAACATGGCATGTTTCCCATGATTTCCTGTAGTAGTTTCATACTTTACATTAAGGTATTTAATCAACTATGTTTTTTGTTTTTTGTACAACATTAAGAGAGAGGTCTCATTCTGAACCACTGTTTTTCCAGTTTTGTTTTTTTGGTTTTTGTTCTTATTTTTTATGTTTATTTATTACTTTGTTACATCTCCATCACAGTCCTTTCCCTCCAACCCTCCTAGTCTCAGCCTCCCGCCCTCCCCCCTTTCTCCCACCTACACTACTACTCCAGTGAGGGGTGTCCTACGTATCAGTCCCTCTCAGTTCAGCAGTCATATGAGGGCTAAGAGCTTCCTCTTGTGCTGGGGGACTATATGGCAGCTCCATTAGGGCAAAGTGTCCCACTAACAAGTAACAAAGTCTATGTTCTCTTCCTTTCAGTCTGTTGGTTATAGGATAGTTATCCTTTACTATATGGCTAAAATCCAGTTATAAGTGAATAGATGCCATGTGCATTTTTCTGGGTCTGGGTTAGCTCACCCAGGATGAGCTTTTGTAGTTCCATCCATTTGGCTGCCAATTGCATGATTTCCTTCTTTCTGATGGCTGAGTAGTATTCCATTGTGTAAATGTACCACAGTTTTCTTATCCATTCTTTGCTGAGGGACATTTGGGTTGTTTCCAGTTGCTAGCTATCACAAATAAAACTGCTGTGAACATAACTGAGGACATATCCTTGTGGTTTGGTGAGGAATCTTCTGGATGTATGCCCAGGAGTAGTATGTCCTGGGTCTTGAGATCGAGCTATTCCAAGATTTCTAAAATATCGCCAGACTGATTTTCATAGTGATTATACAAGTTTGCACTTCCACCAGCAACAGAGGAGTGTTCCCCTTTCTCCACAACCTCGCCAGCATGTGCTGTCATTGAGTTTTTGATCTTAGCCATTCTGACAGTTATGAGATGGAATCTCAGAGTCATCTTGAGTTGCATTTCTCTGATGAATAAGGATGTTGAGCATTTCTTCAAGTGTCTCTTAGCCATTAGAGATTACTCTTTTTTGAATTGTTGGTTTATCTCTGTTCTGTAGAAAAAAATTAGTTAAATTATGCTGGTCATCATTTGTAGAAATAATTAATTAAATTGTTTAACCAGTATTTATATTATCATTAATTGGTTCGGCAGCAGTCAATCCTTAATCCACCATTATAAATGAGCACACAGAGACACCACATGGATTTTAACAGCCTTGGCCTGAATTGTGCAATCCTGGCCCATCTAAGCTAGCTCTTAAGTCTATTACCCAAATATGACCCCATATATACATACGTCCCCTTGGACTGCCATTCTCCTCACTAGCTGATGTTCCAGGCCATCTGGAATGATCCTCTTGCATCTACCCTATGGCTTGTGCCTCCTTCTTCCTGCTCCTGACTGGAATGCCTTCTTCTTGCTGCTGGCTGGAATGAATTAATCCTCTGTCTAAAGTGCAGGCTTCCTGTTCTAATCTCAGGAAGTCCCATCTTTCTCTGTCTTTGCCCACTCTCAGGCTTCGGCATTTTATTTAACCAATCAGAGTCAACGTAAGTAATAGACAGCAAACAAGACCAATTAATTAACATTTAGAATGCTTAACACTACCCCATCACTGTTCCCCTTTTTTGATTGATTATTTTGTTTCTTGGTGTTTAATTTCTTGAGTTCTTTATAAATTATGGATATTAGCCCTCTGTCAGATGTGGGGTTGGCAAAGATCTTTTCACAATCTATAGGTGCTCGTTTTGTTTGAATGACAATGTCCTTTGCCTTAGGGAAGCTTTTAAATTTCATGACGTCCCATTTATTAATTGTTGGTCTTAGAGCCTGAGTTATTGGTGTTCTGTTCAGGAAGTTGTCACCTGTGCCAATGAGTTCAAGGCTTTCCCCACTTTTTCTTCCATTAGATTTAGTGTGTCAGGATTTATGTTAAGGTCTTTGATCCATTTTGACTTAAGTTTGTGCAAGGTGAAAAGTATGGGTTTATTTGCATTCTTTTACATGATGACATCCAGTTAGACCAACACCATTTGTTGAAGATGCTGTCCTTTTTCCATTGTACAGTTTTGACGTCTTTGTCAAAAATTAAGTGACCATAGGTGTGCAGGTTCATTTCTGGTCTTCAATTCAATTCCATTGATCAACTGGTCTGTTTCTATACCAGTACCATGCTGCTTTTATTACTATTGCTCTGTAGTATAGTTTGAAATCTGGGATGGTGATACCTCTAGATGTTTTTTTTTTAATTTTATTGTATAGGATTGATTTAGCTATTCAGGTTTTTTTTGTTATTCCATATGAATTTGAGAATTGTTTTTACCAGGTCTGTAAAGAATTGTGTTGGTATTTTGATAGGAATTGTATTGAATCTGTATATTGCTTTTGGTAGGATGGCCATTTTTAGTACATTGATCCTCCCTATCCATGAGCATGGGAGATCTTTCCATCTTGTCATATCATCTTCAATTTCTATCTTCAAGGACTTGAAGTTCTTGTCATACATATTTTTCACTTGCTTGGTTAGAGTTACCCCCAGGTATTTTATATTGTTAGTGGCTATTGTGAAGGGTGTTATTTCCTTAATTTCTTTCTCAGTCCATTTATCTTTTGTAAAAAGAAAGGCTTCCATTTTTTTTTTTTTTAGTTAATTTTGTATCCAGCCACCTTGCTGAAGGAGTTTATCAGCTGTATGAGTTCTCTGATGGAATTTTTGGGGTTGCTTATGTATACTATCATATCATCTGCAATAGGGATAATTTGACTTCTTCGATTCCAATTTGTAGCCCCTTGATCTCCTTTAGCTGTCTTATTTCTCTGTCTAGGACTTCAAGTGCTGTTAAAGAGATATGGGGAGAGTGAGCATCCTTGCCTTGTCTGTGATTTTAGAGGAAATGCTTCAAATTTCTTTCCATTTAATTTGTTGCTGGATACTGACTTGCTGCATATCACCTTTATTATTTCTAGGTATGATCCTTGTATGTCCATTCTCTCCAGAACTTTTAACATGAAGGGGTGTTGGATTTTGTCAAATGTGTTTTTCAGCATCTAGCGAGATGATCATGTGTTTTTTTTCTTTCATCTGTTTTATATGGTGAATTACCTTGATGGATTTTCATATGTTGAACCACCCCTGCATTCCTAGGATGAAGCCTACTTGATCATGGTGTATGATACTTTTGATGTGTTCTTGGATTGTCCTGATTTTTATGATTTGGGTGTTTTCCCTCTGCCTTCTAGTTAGTTTGGCTAATGATTTGTCTATTTTGTTGATTTTCTCCAAGAACCAACTCTTGGTTTCATTGATTCTTTGTATTCTTTTTGTTTCTAAGTTGTTGATTTCAGCCCTAAGTTTGGCCAGGCTTGGTGACACATGTCTTTAATCTCAGCCCTAAGTTTGATGACTTCCTGTCATCTGGTCCTCTTGGGAGTGTTTACTTTTTTTTCTAGTGCTTATAGATATGCTGTTAAGGTGCTAATACGAGCTGTCACAATTTTCTTTTGAAATCTCTTAGTGCTATAAACGTTCCTCATAGCACCACTTTCATTGTATTCCATAGGTTTGGGTATGCTGTGTCTTCATTTTTGTTGGATTTTAGGAAGCCTTTAATTTCCTTCTTTATTTCTTCCCTAACCCAGTGGTCATTGAGTACAGAGTTGTTCAGTTTCCATGAATGTGTATGCTTTTTGTTATTTCTGTTGTGGTTGAAGTCCAGCTTTAATCCACAGTGGTCTAATAGGATACAATGGGTTATTTCAATTTTATTATATCTGTTGAGGCTTCCTTTGTGTTCAACTATATGGCCAGTTTTGGAGAAGGTTCTGTGAGGTGCTGAAAGGAAGGTATATTCTTTTGTGTGGTTGGAACATCTTGTAGATATCTGTTAGATACATTTGATTCATGACCTCTGTTAATCTCATTATTTCTCTATTTGGTTTATGTCTCGATGACCTGTCCATTGTTGTGAGTGAGGTGTTGAAGTCTCCCACTACTAATGTGTGGGGATCAATGTGTGGTTTAAGCTTTAGAAGAGTTTCTTTTACAAATGTAGGTGCCCTTGTATTGGGGCATAGATATTCAATATTGAGATGTCATCTTGATGAATATTTCCTTTAACAACTATGTAGTGCTCTTCTTTATCTTTTTGATTGACTTCAGTTGAAAGTCAGTTTTATTTGATATTAAGATGGCTACTCCAGCTTGCTTCCTGGGTCCATTTGCTTGGAAAAGCTTTTCCCAGTCCTTACTCTGAGGTAGCATCTATCTGGGCTGGTGAGATGCATTTCTTGTATGCAGCAAAATGATAGGTCTTGTTTATGGATCCATTCCGTAAGCCTGTGTCTTTTTATTGGGGAGTTGAGTCCATTGATGTTGATGGATATTAAGACCATAGGTTGTTATTTCCTGTTATTTTGATGTAGTTTATGTTGTGTTTTTCTTTTAGTCTACTTGCAGTGGAGTTTTTGTTTTTTGTGTTTTCTTGGGTGTAGCTATCTTCTCTGGGTTGGAATTTTCCTTCTAGGATCTTCTGTGGAACTGGGTTTGTGGATAGATATGGTTTAAATTTGGTTTTCTCATGGAATATCTTGTTTTCTCCATCTATGTAGATAGAAAGTTTTGCTGGGTATGGTAGTCTGGGCTGGCACCTGTGGTCCCTTAGGGCTTGTAGGATGTCTGCCCTGGCTCTTCTGACTTTCAAAGTTTCTGAGGAGAAGTCAGATGTAATTCTGATAGGTTTGCCCTTGTATGTTACTTGATTTTGTTCTCTTACAGCTTTTAACATTCTTTCTTTGTTCTGTACATTTGGAGTTTCAATTATTATGTGACAAGAGGAATTTCTTTTCTGGTGTAATCTGTTTTGTGTTCTGTATGCCTCTTGGAATTGTACCAGGATCTCTTTCTTTAGGTTTGGGAAATTTACTTCTATGATTTTGTTAAAAATGTTTCTTGAACCTTACAGTTGGGAGTCTTTTCTTTCATCTATGCCTACAATTCTTAGGTTCCATCTTCTCATTGAGTCCTTGATTTCTTGGATATTGTAGGTGAGGAGTGTTTTAGAATTCTCATTTTCTTTGGTTGCTGTACTGATTTATTCCATCGAGTCTTTCATGCCTGAAATTCTGTCTTCCATCTCTTGTATTCTATTTGTGATACTCAAGTCTGTAGTTCCTGTTCCCTTTCCTTGCTTTCCTACCTCCAGGATTGTCTCTTCTTGTGACTTCTTTATTGCTTCCATTTCCAGTTTCAGGTATTGAACTGTTTTATCCATTTTCCATTCCAGTTTGGTTGGTCCTTGTCTGCAAATCTTTCATAGCTGTCTCTTTCTCACTCTTGTTTAGCTATGTTATCTTGGAGTTTTTTAATGGAATTCTCCATCACTTTTATCTGTAAAATTGTGGTTTCTTTAAATTCTTTCAAGGATTCATTTTCTTCTTTTACAAATTTTTATAAAATATAAAATAATTTTTATAAATATAGATTTGAAACACATTTTCTTGTGTTTCAGCTGTGGTAGGATGGTCAGGGCTTGCTGTGCTAGGGGATCAAGCACAAATGGGGACCTGGGGATGGGAACAGGAGAGATCAGGCTGGGGGATGGGGGAGAATCAAGAGAGAGAGAGAGAGAGAGAGAGAGAGGAAAGAGAGAGAGAGAGAGAGAGAGAGAGAGCAGTGAGAGATAGAACTGGAATTGTGGATTTGGAGGACATCACTGGGATGAGCTACAAAGCTAGTGCAATGGAAGTGACCAGTAATGTAGGAGGCTGACTCTGGCTAAGACTCCTAGAAACATGGAATATGCAGGCTGAAGTGGCTATTTCCTGTTGTCAGGCAAGACTTCCAGAGGAGGGACTGTGACATCAACCCAGCCATAAAACCTTTGACCTACAATTTGTCCTGCCTACATGATGTGCTAAGGTAAAGTTGGTGCAGAAATAGTGGAAGTGGACAACCAATGACTGGCCCAATTTGAGACCCAGGCCATGAGAGGAAGACCTTCCCCTGTCACTACCTGGAGGGCCAGGAATCAGAGACTGGATAGTCCAGAGACCTAGGATATAACCAACATGGAATGAACCAATATACATACATACTAATGTGGAAGGGGAAGGCCCAT
>CAJQZJ010032761.1:1819798-1854970 GCA_907164525.1 Lophiomys imhausi
GTGTTGAAGTCTCCCACTACTAATGTGTTGTGATCGATGTGAGCTTTAAGTTTTAGAAGTGTTTCTTTTACGAAAGTAGGTGCCTTTGTATTTGGGGCATAGATGTTCAGTACTGAGATTTCCTCTTGATGAATATTCCCTTTAATGAGTATATTGTGCCCTTCTTTGTTTTTCTTCATTAACTTCAGTTGGAAGTCTGTTTTGTTTGATATTAGTTTGACTACTCCAGCTTGCTTCCTGGGTCCATTTGCTTGGAGAACCTTTTTCCAGCCCTTTACTCTGAGGTAGTGTCTATCTTTGGTAGTGAGATGTGTCTCTTGTATACAGCAAAAGGAAGGATCTTGCTTGCGGATCCACTCTGTAAACCTGTGTCTTTTTATTGGGGAGTTGAGTCCATTGATATTGATGGATATTAGTGACCAGGGGTTGTTATTTCCCATTAGTTTGGTATAGGTGGTGGTCCTGTGCCTCTTTTGGATTAGTTGCTGAGGGGTTTTCTGTTCCCTTTGTTTTCTTGGGTGGAGTTTTCTTCTCTGGGTTGGGATTTTCCTTCTAGGATTTTCTGTAGGGCTGGGTTTGTGGGTAGATATTGTTTAAATTTGATTTTGTCATGGAATATCTTGTTTTCTCCTTCTATGTTGATAGAGAGTTTTGCTGGGTAAAGTAGTCTTGCTGGGCACCTATGATCTCTCAGGACTTGTAGTATATCTGACCAGGCCCTTCTAGCTTTTATCGTTTCTGGGGAGAAGTCAGGTGCAATTCTGATGTAATTCACATTGTATGTGACTTGACCTTTTTCTCTTACAGCTTTTAATATTCTTTCTTTGTTCTGTACATTTGGGGTTTCAATTATTATGTGGTGAGAGGAGTTTCTTTTCTGATCTGTTTGGTGTTCTGTAAGCCTCTTGGATTTTTATTGGCATCTCTTTTTTCAGGTTTGGGAAGTTTTCCTCTATGATTTTTTTGAAGATATTTCCTGGACCTTGGAGTCGGGAGTTCTCTCTTTCCTCTATACCTATAATTCTTAGGTTCCATCTTTTCATTGAATCCTTGATTTCTTGGATGTTGTGGGTGAGAGATTTTTTAGCGTTCTCATTTTCTTTGCATGTTGTACTGATTTCTTCCATCGAATCTTCCATGCCTGAGATCCTGTCTTCCATCTCTTGCATCCTATTTTTGATACTCACATCCGTAGTTCCTGTTCTCATCCCTTGATTCTCCACTTCCTCTTTTAACTCTGACTGTGTTTTCTTTATTGTTTCTATTTCTATTTTCATGTCTTGTATGGTTTTGTTCGTTTTGTACATTTCCTTCTCCAGCTTGCTTGTTTTTGTATGAAAATCTTTCATTGCTCTGTCCTTTTCCTGTTCAAGCTCTGTCACCTTGGCTTGGAGCTCTTTAATGGTGTTGTTCATTGTTTTGACTTGTAAAATAGTGGCTTCTTTGAATTCCTTCATAGATTTAAGTTCTTCATGAAGGGACTCTATCACTTTCCATAATGCAGAATTGTCAACGTTTTCATGGGTTTCTGTTGGTGTGAGGTCATCCGAATTGGATGAGGTAGGATAATTCTGCTTTGTTGGAGTCATATTTCCTTGATTTCTATTTTTTCTTGGACCTTTGGCCATTGGATGCATTTAGCTATCTGTTCTTGTCGTTTTCTGTGCTTGGATCCACAATGGATGCTTTGGTGTAGGGGACGAGTTACTTGGCTATCTGTCGTTGCTTATAGGGGGATTTCAGGGTCACTGTGGTTTTAATCGCCTGAAGCACTGTGAGCTGGTGCAGCCTATTCCTAGGTTGTGAGTAATGGACCGGGATTGTTTCACTGCCTCCAATTCAGACTTCTCTATGTTGCACTCTGAGTTATCAGCCTGTAATGGTTCTGATGGTATGTACCTGTTTGCCCAGGCACAGATTCTGTGGGCTTTGTTTGTCGTCATGGAGGCTGACAGGGTCTGGCTCCACACTTAATATGTCTGGATTTTCCAGAATACAGCTATGGTCCCCTGACTTCTGGTTTCTCACTAGGCTTCTCGCCACAGGCCTGACCCCTGTGCCTGATTCCCTCCCTGTCTGCCTAGCCGTGGGTCTCCCTCCCTAGCCTCTCGGCCATGGGTGCACTGAGCCCCGGATCCTCCGGCTGCCTGAGTGGGCCTCTCGCCCCAGCAGCTCAGCCGTGGATGTGCGGATCCCTGGCCCCGCCCACGCCGGGCTCCCTCCCCAGTTGTCCTGCCATGGGTTTGCGGGGATTTGGCCCTGCCCACGCCGGGCTCCCTCCCCAGCTGCACTGCCGTGAGTGCACAGGGATTTGGCCCCTCCCGTCCTCCTGAGCCTACTTCCCACCCTGATTACTTTGCCCGCCACCGGCGGCCCGCTCTCTCGGAACCTCCGCGTCTCAAGCAGCTGCGGACCACCCGCCGAGCTCCCTGTTTCTTCCTTGCTAAAACTTCCACTATCCCGCAAAGTTTCTTAAGTGGCTATAAGTTCTTCCTGAGGTGTGGGGAGCCCAGTAGGCTAGTGATCGATCGCCAAGTGGCCTCTGATTCTGCCTGCTGTGATTTGGGGTCGATCTTACCAGGCGCCTCTCCAAATGGGAGTTCCAGAGTCCTGGGTTTAGTGGCTTCCGTGTCTGTGAGAGATGGGGGGAGAGCCTTACCCTGGGACTTTTAACAGTCCCTTGGGAGCTGTGAATGTTCCCGGGGTGGGGGGGGTCTAGCCCCTCCGGTTTTTGCACAGTGCCCAATAACCCTGTGTTTTTTATGGCTCTTTTTTCCCTTGTTCAAAATGCGTCAGTGTAGGTCGCCACCATCTTGGCCCCCCCCATTCATACTATTTATAATTTGGGGGAAATAAAGATGTTTCGTTTGCTGTTACTAGTATAATTATGGCGATCCATATTTGCCTGCAGAATCCTGGGTGATTTTGTTCTGCTTTGGGTGACTCTGTAGATAGATACTGCTTTGCTTCTTCAATTCAAAACCAATCACAGCTTGACATGTCTAGTAATTTCATGGATGACACCCCAGGATATGTGCATGAGACTGGGCTGCATGGTCAGATGTTGACCTCTATGGATGCTTTGTTGAGCATTTCCAGGTGGAGGTAGATATACACCACCCACCAGTAGTGGCTATTTCTTCATTTAGTCCTTCAAATCTAATCATCTTGGCAACAGAAACACTTTTTCTTATAATTTAATTCAGATATTAACCAGTTTTGAAACATTTTAATTCTTTTGGCTTCTTTAGGAAATTCATTTTTTTTCCTGTTTTCTGAAAGTACATCCATTAAATCTTACTCTGCTTTCCAAGCTCCCTCCACTTTTTCTTTACATGTTTGACTGATCTGTGTCTTGTGAAAAGAATGCTTCTCTTATAGTAAAACATCTAAGTCATAAATGGAAAGTTGAGGCAGGAGGATCACTGGAGTACAGGAAATAGTTCAGGACCAATCTAGGCAACATAGATACCTCTCAAAAATATATAAATAGTAAATTCTCTGATTACGGACAAAAGTCGCATGTGTCTGCGAGTATAAATGCAAATATTTGGAAGGCAGTTTGGCAACATGTCAATTGAACTAAATAATAGTAGTAAGTATACCCCTCTCTCCACTCCAGGGTTAAAATCTATCTTGATTTCTCTGCATGTTATAAACAGGATGTACAGTGTCTTCAGAAATAGGGTCTTATAAAGTTGCTCTGATGATCATCCCAGAGGAATGGCAAGAGACTGTACTGTTTGTGATGGTGGTGAGGGTGTTTATTCCCAGTGGCAATAAATGCAGGGATGAATGGCTGCTCAATGTGGTGAGACTAGGGGACAGTTGAGTAGTTAGCCGCAAACAAGTATTTGTACCACTCCATTTAAGGTTCGGGAACATTGTAGAAGCACGGGAAAGAGAGAATGTAAGAGATGGAAGAAAGGGAGAAGGCCTGGAAAATGTTATCTTCTGGGCATGATACAGCAGTACAATCATGGTCTCACAGAAGCTGCCTATATTGTGGCTACATAAGACTTATCTATCAACTGCCAATCATGGATTGGGGCGGGACAACCATTATCTTAAACTGTGACCCTACTGGTTAACCTGCTACACTCCAGGGATTGCCACACCCATGAGCACACAAACAGCCTAGGTTGAATTTTGAATTTAGTAGACTTCAAAGCATAAACAAATGACCTGATCATGGGAAACGGACTTGCTGGAGAACACAAAAGGGATTAAAGGGAGATGAGAAAGAATGGCAGGAATCAGAATCCACGATGCACTTGTTGAAATTGTTAAAGAATAAATTTAATAAGTAAATAAAGAATAATAAGAAATAGATAGGTGCTGCAGGAACAACTCAATCAATAATGTGTTTACAATGCAAACATGGAGACCTGAGTTCAGTCCTCAGAACTCACAAGAAGAAAGTTGATGTGATGGATAATCCTTGCTGGCAACTTACCAGAGTCAGCTGCAGCACAGAAACGAGAGGTCCACAGGATGCTGGAAGATGGAAAATGGAAGAGGACATCAGAGGAATAACTCCTTAAGTTAATCTCTGGCCTGCACATACACACAAACATGTATGTGTGCAAGTACCTAAATGCAGATGTGCATAGACATATACTCAGATAAAAAGAAAAATAAATTAAATAAATGAACTGTGTTATATTTCCAAAATATGAATCTACAGTAAGGGGCAACAGGGTGTCTGAAAATCAAACTCATGGTACCTGATTTTAATATCTCACTTTAGTGTCACTTTTATGGCATTGAAGCTTTGGGTACCCTAGATCCTGTGCCTTCACTGTGTCCTCTGTTCTGTCAGCATGCTTTTTGTAGCCCGTTTTCTGCAACCATCCATGACCCAGCTCTCTGATTTGCCAAGGCAGCTGTCACTCAGTCATCATCTTCTATCTTTCAGAATCCTATTGGGCCTTTTGTTTCTGGTGATGTTCCTCTTCCACAGTCCATGAACAAGTGAGTTACCAGGTTCCAGGAGGGACAGTCATCTTGTTGAGGTAATGGTTTAGGCTTTAAGAATGTGTGTTTTATATAATAGTTTCCAAAGTAATTTGCTGTTGTGAAGAAAGATAACCTGAGACACGTGCTACCATTTAATCCCGATAATAGTGAAAATAAGGTTAGGTAAAAACGATTCAGAGTTCCTCTCTGTGGTCCAAAGGAGATGGTTGGAGTCTGATCTTTGAGATAGTTTCTTTGTTTATTCTGAGGTGGAATACTTTGACTGGGATTCTTGATATCTCAGTGTTGTTTTACACTGTGTTGACATAGTTCTGAATGTGCTCTTCACTGTCCGTTTATTTATTCACTTAACATTACCAACTCCTGCTCCATGTCCTGATGAGTAGCTGCCTTTTTTTACAATGCAGGGAAAGAGGCAGATGCACTGGGTAGGAGGCTTCTGTGTGCTGTCCACGTTATTAACAACAGAAGAACTGGGTGATGGTGTTGGGGATGGATGTACCTCAAGAGATGTGCCTCCTATCCAAGTCAAATCACCAAACCAGAAGTATCATCTGCACCCAGGACTTTGCTAGAAAGTCAAACCCTTAGACTCAGCCACTCTTATCTGGAATCAGAAACCTAGGCCAAGAGCCTGTTCTTTAAAACCTGTGACATGATTTTAGTACAGCAACCATTGCTTCTTTTGCTTTTTTTTTTTTTTTTTAAAGAATTGATGGTTTCTATGAATAGAGTTGTGAGGTTTTCTGTGAATGCACAGAGGATAAATAACTTGGGAACATGGTAGAGAATATTTTGAAATAATGGTATTTCCAGGGATCCATTTAAAAAATAATGTCTGCATTTGGATTTTATTTTAAAAACAAAAAACACAGGATACTTTTTATAATAAGCGCTTTATTGAAGATTGTATGTGGACATGGTCTGTTTTACATGCTCCCCGATGCACTTTCTGGATGAACAGCAAGTCTTCCACTTTGGTATTTGGGTTAAAACAATGGGTTTGAAACTGATGGAACCAACAAACCAACTAGGAGAGATGCTCCCAACACTATGAGTTTCGTCACTGTCATTGGTGTTCTTGTTATCATTTACAGCGTCTGAGTCAATCCTGCTCTCAAGGTTATGGTGATATTTTTCTTGTGAGTCATATTGTAGCCTTTAATTTTTTTTCTAGGATGTGAGTGTCAGTTAATAAGAATGAGGCTGGGTATAGTATAAGTGATAACCCTATGTGCTTACATTTACTTAATTCAATGATGACTTATTGTGTATTAATTGATCCCATATGGCTCTCTCTCTCTCTCTCTCTCTCTCTCTCTCTCATCACATTATCTCCCAGGAGATTTCTTCTATGTTCTTTAAGTAGACACCTATGAAACTTGTCTTTAGGATTTCCTTCATTGAAAGAAATGCTTCTAAGCTTAGATTAAAGCTTTAGTTCTGTCTCAGGGATTTCTCTTTGGGATCATTAATTACATATGGTGAAAGCAGCAAGAGAAGAGACTTTCTGTACACTGAGACATTATATCAGAGTGGGAAGAACACTTGATTTACCATTAAAACTGGATCGACAGATTTCCATTTCTAGGGAGTTCCATGAACTAGGAAACAACCTCTTCTTTCTTATTGCCATGTTCTATCTTGGGGTATTATCTGATTTATAATATTCTTTTTCTCCTAACCTCAATGCTTCTATAATTCATCTATCACATTTAAGCTATACATGACCATTATTCTTGGGACTTCAGTAATAAACTTCATACTTAAAAGAAAATTCAAAATTGAGAATCAAAATGCAAGTGTGAGTGTAGTTAGAATGTTGGGGGGATATTAGAGGGAGAGATTTAAGGACAGCATTTTGCCTCCTAAATCTGGAGTTTTATAGAAATTCATTTCCTGAAAAGTAGTCTGTACAGAAAGTGCACCTTGCCCCAAAAGGTCATGATTACCATCAGTGGGTTAGGTTGCTATGTTTCTGCTCTATAGAATTCAAAGATATCATCAACATTCAGACTTTCTTGAATCTGAAAGAATCAGCATGGTTCTCTTTTTCCATTCTTCCATTCCTTAGATGCAATAAATTTTCACCATAAACTCACAAAAGTCTTTGTTATGTGTCTGAGTCTTCTCTTACATAGTGTGCTGGAGGTCCTATTACTGAGGTAATTTCTTGATTTGGGAAACCAGGATCACGTTTCACAGGCTTTTAAACACAGGCATAGGGCATAGGTTTCTGATTCCAGATCTAAGGGGCAGGGTGTCTGGATTTTAATTCAGCATAATCTCCAATATATACTGAGTTCAGCCAAATAAAAGCAAGGTTAAGGTCATTTGGATGTTAGTCTGTAGGTTGGGACCAGTCCACACAAAAGTTGACAACAAGTGCTACGACAATTGTTATGGAAACTTGGCATTAATGTGAAAAAAATGTGTGTTACCAAAAGACTCTCTACACCAAACACCAACATGATTTGTTTTTTACATCGATGCCATGTCCAGAGCTACTAAATATTTTTATAATTTCTGCTTGCTTTTTCATAGATTGATTGCAATTTTTCAGTATACAACTTTGTCTTTGGCAAAACAAACACAAAACCATTTTGTTGCTTCTTTTCTGATATGTGAGTCCTCTGATTTTCTTGTTTTATCTGTCTTAAGAATGTTAGGATAATTTTGAATAGAAGTTATAATGAAAGTTAGTGACTACTTATTTTCAATAGAGAAATAACTCAATCCTTAACCATTAACTTGCAGTATTAATCACATCTTGCTGGGGATATCCTTTTGTCTTTCAGTAAACTCTATTTCCAGTCTACTGATATTATTATGATTGTCCACTGAAATGTATCAAATTCTCTCTCTTGAAATCATCAGGCAGCTTTCATTTGGTAAGCAGGGGAAGAGGAATATGTCTGTGTATACAAGTCTGTATGTGTAAGTGTGCATTTAGGTGATGTGGAGGCCCGAGGTTGACATTAGGTGCTTTTCTCAATTACTCTTGGCCTCAATTTGAGATATAGCTTCTCTTGAACCTAGAGCTGCTCATGCTTAATTACAGACAGAATGATTGATCATTTCCCAATATTAGACCAACTTTTCATTACTGGGATAATTCTCTAATGTCAATAATGCATGTATTTCTGGATTTATTGTGCTAACCTATAACAGGAACATTCACATCTATATTTACAAATGGCAACACTAGCCTCATAACACCAGGTGAAGAAACTTCATCATGCAATGGATGTCTCCTCCTTAACTGTTAAACTCCACCAAGGATGCAATTGGACGGTGAAGTTTTAGGTATGGAATATTTTAAAGCTCTGATTTTAATTTTTAAATTAAATATAGCACTATTCACTTATTTCTTTTTAACAGGTTTTGATACTTTGTATCCTTTACAGATTTTTTACTTGCATTTTCCATAGAGTGATTCATTGAGTACCTGATTATATTTCCAATGTTTAAAGAATTTGTGGTGGTGACTTCTTTTGAATTCTCAACTGAAATGGTGGAAAGATCTCCCAGGCTCATGGATAGATAGGATCAACATAAAAAGAAAATGGCCATCCTACCAAAAGCAATATACCGATTCAATGCAATTCCTATCAAAATACCACCACAAATCTTTACAGACCTGGAAAAAGCAATTCTCAACTTCATATGGAATAAGAAAAAAAAAAAACCTAGAATAGCTAAATCAATCCTGTACAAAAAAAAAAAAAAAAACATCTGGAGGTATCACTATCCCAGATTTCAATATGTACTATAGAACAATAGTAATAAAAACAGCATGGTACTGGTATAGAAACAGACCAGTGGATCAATGGAATTGAATTGAAGACCCAGAAATGAACCCACACACCTATGGCCACCTAATTTTTGACAAAGAAGCCAAAACCCCAAAACAGTACAATGGAAAAAGGACAGCATCTTCAACAAATGGTGCTAGTCCAAATGAATATCCACTTGTAAAAGAATGAAATTAGACCCGTATTTATAAACTTGTACAAAACTTAAGTCCAAGTGGATCAAAGACCTTAACATAAGGGTGGACACATTAAATCTACCAGAAGAGAAAGTGGGAAAAACCCTCGAACTCATTGGCACAGGTGACAACTTCCTGAACAGAACACCAACATCTCAGGATCTAAGACCAACGATCAATAAATGGGACCTCATGAAACTGAAAAGCTTCTGTAAGGCAAAAGACACTGTCTCCTCACCGAATCACAAGGAAGTTTCCTCATCTATGTTCATAGCAGCCTTATTTGTAATTGCTAGAAACTAGAAACAACCCAGATGTCCCTCAACCGAAGAATGGGTTAAAAAACTGTGGTACATCTACACAATGGAATACTACTCAGCCATCAGAAACAATGAAATCATGTAATTTGCAGCCAAATAGATGGAACTAGAGAAGCTCACCCTGAGTGAGCTAACCCAGACCCAGAAGGATGCACATGGCATCTATTCACTTATAGTTGGCTTTTACTATTTGTTTGATCAGGCTGGCTTGTGTTCTCTATTTTGTTAGTTGGATTAAAGAAACTGAATGAAGCTTGGTGGTTGATATCGCTTTCGCATGTCCTATTTTATTGATTACTGCTGTTCCATCATTTCCTTTTCCATTATTGCCTCATTTCCTGTAACTGTTCTTAGTAGTTTCTCTAATAATTACACCACACATCTACAGCTTGTTATGGTCTATTTGCGAATAAAATGCTATACCTTCATGTATTATCAAGAGATTTGGGCCTGACAGTGAAACTAATTTAAGACATGCTTTAAATATGTTTTAATGCTTCAGATGTTTTGTATGCCATCATACATAATTGTTAATTTTCTTAAGCTGTTATCTGTCGCACCCCCCCTCGTCCAGCAAGGAATGACGCAACTCAAAAAACTCTTCTCCAGAAGTTTATTCAGGTCCCTTGAAAACAGTCTTCCGAATAATGGGGCAGACCCAACCCACAGGCTAAATACTAAATGAACAGCCAGTCAAGTAAAGCCAAGTGGTGCTATCTTAGAGGTCTACGTATGCGGAAGCAAGCCAGATCAGCGGTCTATGCCAAATATGAACTTATTATCATAGAGAGCGCTCACCATCGGGCTGGTGGAAGGCAGAGACCAGTGCCATCTTTAGGGCGCTGCACTTCGCAGCTCTCTACAGTTCCTCCTTTTTTATTTTTTCTAAAATTGGTAGAAGTCCCTGGAAAGGCTTCATAATCCCTCTATCTGGGGATCTCACGGTGGGCCTGAGCCTGTAGGAGGGCGGTGCTCAAACTCTTACCCATCTCTGGGTCAGCCTCCCCACTCGGGACTGCCCTGTCTTAGGTGGCCGAGGCTT
The DNA here is from genome assembly GCA_907164525.1 of Lophiomys imhausi. NCBI lineage: Eukaryota > Metazoa > Chordata > Mammalia > Rodentia > Muridae > Lophiomys > Lophiomys imhausi. The sequence goes on from CAJQZJ010032761.1 coordinate 1,830,132, forward strand.
ACCCGTCAACTCCGTCACTGACTTGCCAGACCCTGATATCCGTGGAACGAATACCTCAGTGGGCAGGGACTATGCTTAGTGAAGATTTACTTCACGGCAGCAAGCCATGCCTGAGGGGACTGGCCTGCCTCAATGGCGACAAGGGCTTGTATAATCATGGCTACGTTACGCTTTTGTGTGGTTCTCATTTTGTAGATGCACCATAGGCACACCAGAGAGGCTAGTATCATTAGTATTGCCAAAGAGCCTACGCCCGCCCACTCCTTAAGATGATCCATAGCCGTCTGTATCCAGGAAGTCAAGCCAGTAGCCAGGCTCAGATCCACACGAGTGGAGTTGATGTGGATGATTGTCGCTCTCAGCTCTCTCATCAAATTTTCAAATTCAGCCGACCAATCCTGTAAGAGGAACTTTGACAATTGTCTAGACAAATTAGCAGCTTTTGTATAATTTTGATATTGTACGGAAGTAACACACAAACCTTGCAATTTCCACTCACATCCTAACTGTGCTAGTTGCCAAAGAGAATCAATCTGTTCTTGTATTAAATCTATGCCTTGATTAACTATCATAAGACCTCCTTTGAGATGAGAATTCATAGAGGTCTGAGTATCCAATGCCTGTGCCACAGTGGCTGAGATGTTATTCAGGGCATTGGCAGTCTGTATAGAACTAGACAAGGCGATAGCTGAGGCAGTAGCTCCCACAGCAGCAACAGTGATAGCAGTAACAATAGCTGCAGTGATGCCAAAATCTCTTTTAAACCTGAATAGCATCATGGTATTAGGAGCCTCTACAGGAACTGGTACATATCGAGGAATTCTAGTCACCACAGCCACAGGAAAGGCTGTGGCATTCCAGCATAGGGCATAAAAACATGTGCCCGGAGTGCATACTAATTTTTCTTCACCCAAGGATGCACTCCCATTACTTACAATCCACAGAAAAGGAGGCCAGAGACATACTGGCGAAGCTGAAAAGTTCTTGTTGCGGTAAGAATGAAACAAAGAATTCCAAGTACCAGAGCCACTACCGCTAGAGAAATCTAATCTGGTAGCAGACCCTAGGGAAAAATTACCTCTTTGATAAATTCCTCCCCCAAGCATAATGACAGGTCCCAAGTCCATGCAACTTCCATTTACTCCACACAAAAGCCACAAATCAAAAGGATTGGTGCAGTCTGCTGAGGATCCCTAGTAGATATATCAAGCATTCCTGTACAAGACTTATTCACTATATTACTAATCATAGGGCTAAAGGAAAAATAATCTTGTTGAACCCAAACTGCTCTGCGCTCCTGACATACTCACTGCTACTATCACCAGGATCCTTAGGAAGGTCTTCATGACGAATCTTCCTCACAAGGTGTTCAGGCACCCACACTGGATCTTGTTGATCCTGAGGAAAAACACAAACAGACCCTCTCGCCCATGTTAGCACGGGGTCAGGCCCCCGCCAAGAGCCTGTCAAAATATCCTTCCACTTCACCATGCTTTTAGGTGAACCATGGGAATCCTGATGTCTGTCCGCTGCTGAGCGGCCTTGAGCATCCAAATTGAAAAAATTTAAAGTAAATAAGGCTAAAGACATTCTTTCCTTGGGGGTACGGCCTTGGCCTATTCCCCCTTTTTGTTTTTGCAAGCATTCTTTCAAGGTGCGATGAGCACTCTCCACAATTCCTTGTCCTTGAGGATTGCATGGTAATCCATGATTAAGCTGTACCTCCATCTGGTTACAGAAGGAGACAAAGGACTGAGCCGTATAGGCTGGTCCATTGTCCGTTTTTAGCTGTTGTGGTTTTCCCCATGCAGCCCAGGCTTCTAAGCAATGTCCTATGACATCGCGAGCCTTTTCTCCACTCATAGGTGTAGCATGTATGATACCTAAGCAGGTATCCACAGATACATGAATATATTTTAAGGTTCCAAACTCTGAAATGTGGGTAACGTCCATTTGCCAGATTTTAAGTGGCATCAACCCTCTAGGGTTCACTCCCACACTGGGAGGATGATGATGAATCACACACTGAGGACAGTCCAAAACTACTTGAATAGCATCTGCTCTAGACAAATGGAATTTCTGCTGTAGAGTTTTTGCATTTACATGAAATAATTGGTGAAACTGTCTGGCTTGGTCCAGGAATGAGCTCCAAAAAATACATGTCATCCTGGTCCATTGATCAACTTTATCATTACCTTCACTTAATGGTCCAGGTAATCCTGTATGTGCTCTAATATGTTGAATATAAAAACACCTTTTTCTCTGCCAGATTAAAACTTGTAACTCTTGTAATAAGGCACATACAGTACTACTATTCTTAATAGGACCTGCTAATTCTAATACTTTCACTGCGTTGACCACATAAACTGAATCTGAAATCAAATTGAATGCAAATTGACATCTTTTAAACACCTCAATTACTATTTTTAACTCTACTATTTGGGGGGAGCCCGGTTGAAATTGACATAACACGGGCTCTTGTCTTTCTATCAAATAGGCTCCACAGCCTGTCTTTGAGCCATCAGTAAACACATTTGGTGACCCTTGAAGTGGTACTGCTGAAGTAACCTTAGGGAATATCACTGGGTGCTCCTTAAAAAATAATAGCAATGGATGTTTAGGATAATGGTTATCAATCACTCCTTCAAAGCTACATTGCAATATTGCCCAGTCATCTACAGTGCCACACAAAATCTTAATTTGATAACTGGAATAAGGCACTATTATACTGGCAGGAGCAACTCCAAAAGACTGCAAGCATTGTTGGATACCATTCAAGGCTAAAGCAGCAAGTGCAGTGGGATAATGTTCTATTCTGTTCTTACTTGTGTCCACATCCCCGGGCAGAAAGATCTCCCTACTTTCAGGGACTGAACTGGCTGCTCTGTCTGAGTGGCTTCTGGATATGGGGGAGGAGTTGAAGGCGCCATGGCAACGGCTTTGTTTACACCAGCTGCCGCCAGCGTGGCTGAACACGCTGTAACAACGACTCCACCCATTCCGACTGCCGCTGACGTGTCAGGCGCCATGGCAACAGCTCCTCCCACACCGACTGCCGCCGATACGCCCTTCTGTTTTACTTTTTTCTTTTCCTTTTTTCTAATAACAGTCCTCTCCAACTGTTCTATTAGAGCGTGTAGCTCTTCTTCAGAATCCGTGCTCTCTGAGTCCTCTAAATCTCTAAAATCTCTAAGATCGGGATAGAGAGGAACCTTCTTTTTGCTTCCCTTTTCACTGTCTGCCTGCTCAAATCTTTCGCCTTTGTTACTTTCCTTTTCACTGTCTACCTGCTCAGATCTCTCCCCTTGTAGCAGTTCCAAGGCTGATTCTCCCTCTTTGATTGCATTACAACACCTCTGATCTTTTAAACAACTCCTCACCATTTTCCAAATCGGTCTTACTCCATGCTTCAGAGTTCCTTGCTCCCAAGCAAAATCCAAGTCCCTGCCTAATTTGTCCCAGCAGGATACCGTAAGATTCCCAGACACCACAAACCACGGAGCCACAGAATCACATTCATTTAAAAATCTTTCTAAGGTAGACTTCTTAATCTTCAAATTCCTAGCTAAAAGTAGCTCCTGAAGAGCCAGAAAAATTGGGTGTGACTCAGACAATCCCATGCTTAAAAATTTTACTTTCAGTTCGCTGCTTCCCCGCGAAACTTTAGTTTTAGTTCGCAACTTCCCGCGAAACTTTACCTTTTGTTTGCTATTTCCGCGAAACTTTACCTTGTGTTCACTATTTCCGTGAAACTTTATTGTCCTGATTTATCCCAGGAACTTACCAACACGTTGCACCTGACTGCAGGAGTTCTGAGTCTTTTCTGGGTCCCCGTACGGGCCACCACTTTGTTGTGCCCCCCCTCGTCCAGCAAGGAATGACGCAACTCAAAAAACTCTTCTCCAGAAGTTTATTCAGGTCCCTTGAAAACAGTCTTCCGAATAATGGGGCAGACCCAACCCACAGGCTAAATACTAAATGAACAGCCAGTCAAGTAAAGCCAAGTGGTGCTATCTTAGAGGTCTACGTATGCGGAAGCAAGCCAGATCAGCGGTCTATGCCAAATATGAACTTATTATCATAGAGAGCGCTCACCGTCGGGCTGGTGGAAGGCGGAGACCAGCGCCATCTTTAGGGCGCGGCACTTCGCAGCTCTCTACAGTTATCTATGGTTTAAAGAGAATAAATATATTAGAAACTTTAAAAACTACTCAGATTTCTGATAATCCATTCCTTTGAATAGATGTAAATGTATAACTAGCATTATTTATTTTAAGCTTGAATAAATTTCTTAAGTTTTTATAGTATATTCCTTCTGGAGATACATTTTCTCAGCTTTATTTTATCAGAAAAAAATCTTCACCCACATTTTGAAAGCTATCTTTGCTTACATATAGAACCCTGGATAGACTGACCACTATTTTTTGTTAAAAAAATTAATTAAATTACATTCGGCACCATTTTTAGAAAAATAATTAATTAAATTATTCACCAGTATTTATATTTATATTATTGTTAATTGGTTTGGCAGCTAATCCTTAACCATCCATTATAAATGAGCACACAATGACACAGGATGGATTTTAACAAGCCTTGGCCTGAGTTGTGTAATCCTAGCCTATCTAAGCTAGCTCTTAATTCTATTACCCAAATATGACCCCATATATACATACTTCCCTTGGACTGCTATTCTCCATGATATGCTGATGTTCCTTGCCATGTGGAATGAGGTTCTATTTTCTAACCCATGGTGTGTGGCTCCTTCTACCTGCTGCTCCTGGCTGGAATGCTTTAATTCTGTCTCTAAAGTGCAGGCTTCCTGTTCTAATCCCAGGAAGTCCTACCTTTCTCTGTCTTTGCCCAGTCTCAGGCCTCGGCATTTTATTTAACCAATCAGAGTCAATGTAAGTAACAGACAGCAAGCAGGACCAATTAATTAACCTTTAGAATGCTTAACACTACCTCAACAAGTTTTCTTCTAGGATTTGAGGCTACTACTGTAATTTCTTCCAGCTTGCACAGTTGACATTTAGTAAAATTCTGCCCTTGGTGCTTTTAATCAGTGGGTCCTTTCTTTCTTCTGGGAGGTCATCAGATTGTTCTATCGGGGTTTCAGCAACATTGTCTGGCTGTTTACTTATTTTGCTTTGTGTTTATTTTGTTCTTAGTTTAGCAGGTTCCATATTTTCATAAATTGGGAAAACATGATGTTTTCTTTTCTTTAGGTTCCTCACTTTTCTCTTACCAACACCCCAAATATGTGTTGTTTTAATCACATGATGCAGTCCCATGTGTCATTGTTCTGCTTGTTTTGTCTTGCTGTTTGTCCATTTCCTTAGATAAATTCTATTGCTGCCTAAACTTACTAAAATTTTTTATAGTTTACAACCTGCTGTTGATTATACAATGCACACTTTCTGATCTTAAATGTTTTGTTTGCAAATCTCTCAATGTTTCCCTTGGGTTCCATTTAGATATTACAATTTTCTCAACATCATATTCATCTTTTCTCCTATTTTATTTGTTATATGGAATATATTTATGATAATTGTTCATACAGCCTTATGTTTGAATTCCATAAACTAGTGCATTTGGTAGTTTGTTTTAATTGATTGGGTTTGTATTGTTGTAGGTCATAATTTTTTGTTTCTTGGGAAAGCTGGCAAAATTTTTGAGCTAACACATTTCCATCAAATTATTATGTACTTGTTTTAAAACATGTTTTCGTTATATTTATGCCTTATTCATGACTATTCTTTATAGTCTGCCATGAACTGTTTCACCACGTTAGGATTTAGTTAGGATTACCTCACACACTTACCACATTTTTCAAGAAAATACTTCTTAATTTTCAAGAAGACAGCCCCTTTTTATTACCTGCACTTATCATGTTGTAAAGCATAACTCAACCCAGTCCTAGCCCAATGAAATGTTATAGTCTGGTAATGTCATCCTATTCTGTACTTCCATAAGTTCAACTTTTATTAAGGGAAATTGAATATAAGGGAAATAATACAGTATTGTTTCTTCATGTCCATCTTCTTTAACTTATATAATATACTCCAGTTTCATCTATGTTTGTAACAAAGAACAAAATTTTCTTTTTTTTTTAGGATAGTGGATGTTACTCTGAGACATATATATATATATTGTGAAGTTGTTTGTGAAATGGCAAAAACCTAATTTTTAATTAAAATTTATATTTATTTTTCCTTACTTTTATATTTTTGAGATTATAAATACAACTTCTTCCTTTTCCTACATACACCCCTCTTCTGTTCTCCTTCAATTTTATGGCATCCCTTTCTTGCTAATGTTGTTGTATACCAATATATGTAGATAATACATATATATATACATGTGTATATATATATGTATATATATATAATACACACACACACAAATTCCTAGATGTAACCAGTCTGTAAAATATTACTAATATGTATATTCCTGGGCTGAGTATTTGGCACTAGACAATCAGCTAGTGTGCTCCACCATGGGGAAGACCACCTCTCCCAATCCCATCTTTCCTCAGTTGCCCAAATGTCTCTGTGTAGGGTTAAGAGCCATCCAGTTTGGCATGTTCATTGGTGTCATTCTTGTTCAGTTCACATTTGGGCAGTCACATTGTGGAGACTTTACAGGTATAAGGTTGAGCTCTCATAGGCTTTTCCTCAAACATATTAACATATTTACTAATGTCCTTGTTTAGCTCATATTTAAGCATGGATCTAAATTCTGGTGTTACTAGGAGACAAAATCATTGGTAAAGTTTTTGAGAATTTCATACTAATATCATTTCTATCCTCCCCTCTTCTTTTAACCTCTAATGTGTTGCCCTACTCCCCCTCAAATTCATGACCTATTTTTCTTCAACAGTTGTTTGTATCTATACACATATGTAACATACATATACATATATGTAACATAGATACACCCTGCTGATTGATTCCATTTTGTGTTGCTCATATGTATATGTGTTCTTATGCTTCAGGTTGGATAACTTACCAGGGAGCTTCTCCATGGAGAAGACTGATTTTCTCTCTTAGTAATAATTAAATTATCTGCAATTCTTTATCTGAGATGGCGGGTTGTGAGATTCCCCTGTCTATGTTGGCATATCAACTTATGTTGTTCATATTCTAGTCTTATTTAGGCAGCCATGTTGTTGATATTTCATGGATATCAATACCTATATATCTATATATCTCTATCTATCTATTTATCTATATGTGTGTATGGATGGATTTCATAGATAGGTGATAGATGATAGATAGATAGATAGATAGATAGATAGATAGATAGATAGATAGATAGAATCTTCTAACCGACAACTTGACAGATGGGCTGCATACTTTGGGTGCTGGAAACTTGACTAGGGATGAGGAAGGAATGAAAAAAGGACAGAGATTTGAACACAGAAAAGTATGGGATCAGATAGTCTAAGCTCTTTGGTGGAGAACCTACCGTACCCAGAAAGTTTGGCAGATCTAAAAGCACTTGCTACTCTTGCAGAGGGCCTGGGTTCACCCTCACTTCCATGTACTCCAGTTTCATCTATGTTTGTTATGAAGAATATAAGTTTTTTTGTATTAATAATATCGAGAACCAGAGCATACTATCCCCTTTTCTGGCTTCTGAGGGCAGCAGGCATACATGTGGTACATGGATATGTATGTAGCCAAAACACTCATACACATAATAAAAAATATAACATCCACTTTCTGGATGTTAACAGTCCTTCACTATTTCAACATGGAATAGTAAAGGTAAAAGGTGTCTTGCCTATTGACCTTACCTTTCTCAATGACATATTGTTCAGAAAGCACACATACTTAGAAGTCCTACTCCTGAAGTTTAAATGCCTAGAAGTAAGTCAAGGACTGTTGTTTGTATGAATTCTTCATGTTAGTAGTCTCAGGAAGTGAAAAATACATGGGTGCTCCCAGTAAGTTGTAGATGTCTAGAGTGGATTTAGGGTAAATCACAGCCAAGGGTCTTTGGGTGTTGAATTATATTGGAGTGTTTGAATGGAAGTTTTATTTCTAATTTATCACTCTACCTTTGTTAATTCATTCAGGCTTCTTCATGAGTAACCGGTTTTAATAATAGATTCTTGAAGAAATATGAAATAACTTCATATTTTGGTGTTCTTTCCTGAATTCATTCGAAGTTGAAGCCCTAAGATGCACAGGAACTCAAGTCTTTGAAAAATATAATATTTTAAGTAATTTTTTGAGAATGTTATATATCCGTGGCATTCCCTCAAATTCCTTTCAGATTTACTCACCTCCATTTCCTCCCAATTAAATTTCATGTCTTTTTTTTTTTTTTCAATCATCAAGGAACCCAAGTTTCTATTAGTCACTGGAAAGACATGAGGGAGCTTCACTTGTTTCTTTTTATTCTATCATGAGCTACAATCAGAACCTTGGTACAGTATCCTTGGAACTGCTTGTCTTCAGTGTATAAACTGCATGGTCAATGGTGGGTGGCTTGAGAAAAAAAACACCAGGTAATCCAAGTGTAGCCAAGGAGGTTACAGGGTGGTGGAAGCAACCTAGAATCCTGTAATGCACTGATTCACAGCAGAAAACTGTATTGACCATAGGGATTTAAAAGAGCTGGTAAAATACCACTCCCTGCCAGAACCTAAGTAGTACTATGGTGGGGAGGACTCTGCCTGGAAAGGTATTGAATGGAAATGCTCCTAACCCTGTGAGAATCAGAGTGTCAAAGTGCCTGAAGTCAACTTAAAGTCAGTTTCATTCTCCAATATCTGACTTGTGGTTACTGCTTTTATTTGAAAAACAAAACAAAACAAAACCAAAAAACATAACAAAACAAAACAAAAGCAGAAGCAATACTATATTTCCTTTCTGTACGAGTTTTGTAAAACTCAAATGAGATATAATTTGCATATTTTATATAAATTCAGATCAATATTCTAATATATTTCAAAGGTCTAGAAAAGGACTATATCAAGACAGGGTCTTAGGAAGATTATAGAAGAATTTCTCACTCCAAGGTCAAGAAGAAGCACAATATATAAATTGTGTTCACTGGTCACAATAGAAATATTTTAGTGGGTGCATAATTTCAGGACGGTAAGTTATCTGCAAAGGGTGTGGACTTAACTTTGGACTTGAGACACAGGTTGTCATCAGCAAAGAATAGCTTTAAAGAAGGTACTGAGAGTACAAAAATCATTTTGTTGTAGCCGTGTAGTGTGTTTCTATGAAATCCACTGGAACATGGTATCCCCGATGTGGGAAATCACAGTAGCTTAATTAGTAAGACTGAAGGATGTATACACAGGGGCACACCAAAGGAGTGCCATGTTCCGGTAGCTTCATGCTTCTTTGTCAGATCACTCAGCCAATGGTAATAAAAGGTAATTTTCAAGCCCTGTGATAATTGAGGAAGAAAAGGTGGACACTTGGCAGCTGTGAAGACATTCATTAGCAGATGTGTGACACCACCAAAGGCAATGGTGGGAGTTCTCTTGAGGTTTTAGATGCAAATTAGTGAAGCCTAATGTAGGGAGCCTTGAAAATGCATGGCAGCATGGTGCTGGCTACAGAATAAGGAGTCTGTAATTATCACCTTTTCTCTCTTCCTTCTGGAGACACTTGCACATGGGTAGTCAATCCAAAGGCAAAGGCATTTCCATTTAATTTCTACATCCTGTAAGCTACTGCCAAGATCTTGCTTCAAGGAATTTCACTTCAAGTCTTCACTCCAGCTTAAGAAACTGCTAAGCTGAAAAAAACCCAACAAGCTAAGGCAGTAAGAAAGACTGACAGGAATGAAATTGAACTGGGAGTCTTGGGTCCTGCTAGCCAGCCATTACCTTCCTGTGTGGCCTGGAGCGCTCAGTTTTCTTGTTTGTGGAAGAGGTCTCATGGATCACCAGGGTCTTTTCTCAGGCTGGCATTTCATGCTGTGAGTTCCCCCAAGTTCTCAGCTGTCTTTTTCTGATGTGCTTCTTGAAACATGTTAGAGGGCAAGGCTAAAGCCTTCTAGAAGCTTCAGCTGTTGGGGTCTCAGAAGAATTCTCATATTATGTAGAAGATAAATTGGGTGTAAAATTCTCCATAGAGATTAAGGAAACCATTTTTACAAATATTAAATCTTGTTTGGGGATAATAATGTAAGTCTAAAAATGAGCTAGAGTCCAAAGGTAATCCAGGCCAGTTTAACATCCTTGGCTACTTTGATTTCTTTCAGTTTAACATAATAAGTTAGGACCCAAGCTTATCTCAAGAGGTCCACAACTACCTTAGGGCAAAGCAATGATGACTGTAAATATTTTACTGTAGTATGTACTACGTTTCACATTTCTACAGAACAATAATAACCATAATTACCATTTGTTGAGTGCAAGCCTGGACCAGTTACAGCTCTAAATGGTTCATATCCTCATTTAATTCTCATAATACCCTGTGAAGTAGAATTCATTATTTTTCAAATGATGAAAACATAGCTTAGAGTTGTTTAATTTCTAAATTAACACAACGGGTAAGTGATAGAGCCAGGATTTTCAACAAAATCTGGTTTGGCCCTTATTACTGGGCTTTGATGTTGACTCTTTCAAACAACCCACACAGCAAATTCACTAGGACATCATACAGTACATAACATGTCAAAGTCTTTGGGGAGTTTAACAGTAAATGAATTAATCAAAAATAATTAAACATCTTAGGCATATTAAACAAAAAGTAACTAGGACATGGCTGGATCTCCACATGAATTCCTCCTGATGATGCACTTTCTGCTATGACAGAAATAAAATAAAGCCTCTTGGTATTTTGAAGCATATACAGCAATTAAGTCTTCACTTATATGGCCTGTTTTTAGAACTGTACTTCATTTTTTTAAAGCATCAGTTTAATATCTGTGCTATAACTGATAATTATTTGGGGAAGGGGGCAAGAACAAGGGGATTTTAGTGATAGCACAAACATTTTTAATGCAGCAGCTGTTGGGCATAAATCACTGGTTTCCTAAGAGCACTGGAACCTGTCAGAGAGGAGACAGTATACAGCTTCTGCCACCTTACTCAAGGTTGTTATTGTGAGTCTACTATGGTAGAAGTTAGGGCTCTTTGGTGAAATTAGTATGCAGGTCAGCTTAACATCTGTCACCACATAAGAAGGAGATGGGTATCACTTGAACTTGAGAAATGCCCTGTTGAAGAAATATTGCTAAAAAAAAACTGCACAAGCTGCGCAGATTATATTGGTTGCCGTGAGAAGCCATGGGATCGCTGGGTATCTCGAGAAATCTTGTGGACCCTCGAGACTGCCAAGGATCCCTAGATGATGGAATACATAAACCGGAGAGCTCCACACAGCTCCTCTCTCTTCTTCCTCTTGCCTTCACGTCTGAGACACATGCTGAAAGTGAACAGCAAGCTATAGCATAAGCAAGCCTTTAGACAGCAACTGTCATAAACTGAGGTGGAGCCAAAAAGAGAAAGACATTTCACTACAAGTCAGCCCAAGAGAGATCTTTTGCCATTTTCAGCCTATGAAAACTGTCAGAAAAAGTGGGTGGAGTTCGGAAGGTGCAAGAAGCTTTAGGCCTTAAAGCATTTACAGGCTGAGGAGACTATAGAAATGAGTCTCAGGTGATGGAGGAAGCCAACCTCAAGCTAGCAGTTAAAACAGACTTACTTTGTAAGCATGTCATGATCTAGCAGTTGAAATAAACTAGCCATACCAACTGGCAACGTTAGGCCCACTGGATGCTAACCTCAAAAGACACTTCCTGCTGAGACTGCAGTATCCAGAATTGTTAAACCCAAGTCATCCTGCATGGACCTATGCTAAGAATATGAATATCCTTTTATTTAAATTTCATAATTTTTTGGCTTACTGGCAATAGCTCTTTTTTTAAATTTATTTTTTATTTCTTCAAGTTACATCTCAGTCACAATCCCCTTCCTACTACCCCCTCTGGTACCACCCTCCCACCCTCTACCCCCTCGAACCCCCATCCACTTCCTTTTTTTTAAGTTTAAGGAATATCTTTTTCCCCCCAACAGTTCCCCCTTTCAGTCCAACAAATGGCTCTTTCTCTTATAACAACAAATACATTACAAAACAACAAAAATAAATAGGCCACGATTATAAGAGTTATATGGCTTAGCATACATTCCCAATGTCCAGTCCATATGTATTTGGCACCTGACTTTAACATTCTACTATCTAACCATCTCCATGAGTTTAAAGTTCTATATCTAACTCAGCTTTCATACTAACTTGCCTCATAATTTTAAAAATATCTTCTTAGATCCAGAACACCCTCTTGATTCCTAAACAACTCAAAATTTAACTATGAGACTCTAGCTATCTATTAAGAAAATTAAAATAGGGTTAGTTACATGCTCTTAGGTAGGTATTATGGTGTTCTTAGATAGGTATTAGGTTTTAGATATTAGGTTATAGGATATAGATGTGTTATATGTGTTTGTTAAGTACTAATAAATATGATTGCTTTAAAGAAAAATTGTCTGTTACAGTCTACCCAAACCTGACCATTGCTGGAGGTCACTTTGACTTGATGGCTCTTTGGTGGCCTCAGTAAATGAAACAGAGCACTTGTCCAATTAACTCCTAAGTAGCCACTCAGGACTAGTGCCAAAGATCTCAGTCTTGATGAGAAACGGTTTACTGTGCTCCTCAAGGTCTAGGTTGTCTGATTATTGTTGTTGTTGTTGTTGTTAAGTGGGATAGTCTCTGATAAGCATGCAGTAGAATATAAATTTGGATAAAAGAACAAGACTAATAGCTTTAGTTGATATGTCAGGATTGCAGAAATGAACACAGGGTCAGGAATAATAAAATTCATACTTCTATTCAACCCTTGTACCCATCTAAGGTTCTAGAGCTATTCAGGATTGTAAACATACAAAGTTCTGTGGATTCTAATTGCCTTTACTATTTATGTATCCTCTTATGGCTCATAATCACTCAGAACTTCAAATTGTGTTGTTATCTTACTGAAGATGCTCAAATGAGAAGTATCAGGCAGGATATTATACTCTTCCATGAGTCCACTGACTTGTCAACCTTAGCTTGATACCAGTCTTCGGATGTCTGAGTGTGAACACAGCTTTCTCCATAGCCCTTACCTAAGCCTTCAGTATGTCAAGGCTAAAAGTCTCTCATATGTCCCTGCATCCTTACATCTGACTAAATGAAAACTGTATAAGTGATGAACATGTTTTCTCTCCAGCTGCCCTATAAAGAGATAGAACACTAATTAATTAGGTAATTTGTTTAAATCTCTCATTTTCATGGGCACATTTCAATCAGGGCTCATTTTAATTCTATTCATCTTAAATTGATACTTTTTTTTTTTAATTTCAGCTGCTTTGTCTTACATGAATCCCTCCGCCCAAGTGGGTGGGCCCTTGCACTATTTGTAGTCCAAACCACTTTTGCTGAGATATCTCTGTCATAGATGACTCTTCATTTGGAGACAAGGTGCATTCCTCAGACAGACTTAATATGGTATTGAATCAAACAACTCTGAAGATACTCTAAAGAATCATCAAAGAGTTAATGGTGCTTAGTAAATATTTGTGGAATCAATTGAATAAGCTAATGACCCAGCAGTGCTCTCTGGGCTCCATGGGCAGTTCCCTTCAGTCTTTTCCACTTCAACTTAGCAGTCTCTGAAGAAATCCCAGTCCACTGAAGACTCCAAACTTACATGCTTACTGAAGGAGATAAAGAATTGTGATTCAACCACCTGGTCCTAGACTCAACAGCCACCTGCATACTAATTTCTTCAGTGATTCAAACAGAAGCCCCTAACTGCTGGTATGTTGCATATGAATTTCTACCTCTGCATCTGACTGTAAGAAATGTCACATTGTTTAATTTTTCTAAATCAAATTAGTTCTGTCTTTGTGATGGCATGAGTCACAATTGGGAGAAACTAAAACCCAGAGATATGTTTTTGAAGACAGGTGACTTGTATGAAAATCAATATAAGAGAATGGAGCCCATGATGTTTTCCAGTCTTTATACTATTGAAGGTTTCTGACATATGTGGGGTTCATGCACACAATTGTTTAGTACTTAGCTTGGGTGCCAGGTCTTGATGAAATCTGGACCCTTATTCCTGGCATCTTATTTTAGTACACAGACTAAGCATGTCCAGATTATTGTGAGAAAATAGCTTCCTTACTAGTCCTTACTGTCTTTCCATTCATCAAGAATGCTTTCCTTCTTTAATATAGCCATTTTCTCTCTAATCCTACACACACACACACACACACACACACACACACACACAGAGAGAGAGAGAGAGAGAGAGAGAGAGAGAGAGAGAGAGAGACTATCATCCCAAATATACACTTGTATAGATTTATGGGACCCTTATTACACCAGAAAATAGTATTAACCAGGATACATAATTATTCGATTTTGTAAATATAATACTCTGATATAATAAGAAATACATAATGGAAGTCTGTCTCTGGTTCTTGGCACACATCTCCTAAATTCCTAGACTCTGTAGAGCAGTGATTCTTAACATTCCTAATGCTGTGATCTTTTAATTCAGTTTTCATGTTGTGGTGATCTGTAGGAGGAATAAGTTCTGCCATTGAGCAGAAACAAGGCCTGCTGTTAAATAGAATGTGCATGGCTGCGCTTCCATGTGTAACTGACCTGAGGGACTTGCTGGGCATGCCCAAACATGCCCGGCCTGAGACCTGCCTGGAGACTGATGTTGCAACACCAGGTGTGAGGCACCAGCCAATTAGGAAGAGCAGCAGCAGCCTACTGTTCGGGAGCCAATGGGACCCTGGGTGGAGGTTATAAAGGGAACCCCCTCTTTTGGAAATAAATGAGTCTGCTTTTCCCTCTTACCAAACTCCCGGAATCTGGGTCTTGATTCTGCACCAGCTCATCCCCGCCCCCAAGAGTCCTGGGCATGGGCCCCAACAACAGTGACCCCCAACCATAAACGTATTTTTGGTGTTACTTCATAACTGTAATTTATTTATTACTTCAAGTTACATCTGCATCACAGCCCCCTCTCTCCACCCTTCTCTGTCCCACCCTCCCACCCTCTACCCTTCCTCCCACCTATCCTACTCCTCTGGTGTGGGGTGTGACCACATCTCAGCCCCCTCCGTTCATTATTCATAAGAGGGCTAAGAGCTTCTTCTTGCACTGGGGGCCTACATGGTAGCTCCACTAGGGCAAAGTGCCCCACTAATAGGTAACAAAATCCATGTTCCTCTTCCTTTCAGTCTGCTGTTGGTTGTAGGATAGTTATTCTGTACTAAATGGCTAAAATCCATTTATAAGTGAATACATGCCTTGTGTACCTTTCTGGGTCTGGGTTAACTCACTGTGGATGAACTTTTTTAGTTCCATCCATTTGACAGCAAATTGCATGATTTCTTTGTTTCTGATAAGTGAGTATTCCATTGTGTAAATGTATCATAATTTTTTTTTATCCAATCTTCGGTTGAGAAACTTCTTGGTTTTTCCAGTTTCTAGCTATTACAAATAAAGTTGCTATAAACATAGTTGAAGAGATGTCCTTGTGGTTTGGTGAGGAATCTTCTGGATATATGCCCAGGAGTGGAATGGCTGGGTTTTGAGGTGTAGCTATTTCAAGTTTTCTAACATATCACTAGATTGATTTCCACAGTGGTTGTACAAGTTTTCATTCCCACCAGCAATGGAGGAGTGCTTCACTTTCCACAACCTTGCCAGCATGTGTTGTCATTTGAGTTTTTGATCTTAGCCATCCTGACAGGTGTGAGATGGAATCTCAGAGTCATCTTGAGTTACATTTCTCTGATGATTAAGGATGTTGAGCATTTCTTCAATTGTCTCTCAGTCATTAGAGATTCCTCTTTCATGAATTCTTGGTTTAGCTCTATTCCCCATGTTTTCATTGGATTATTTGGTTTCTTGGTGTTTAATTTCTTGAGTTTTTTATAAATTTTGGATATTAGCCCTCTTTCAGATATGGGGTTGGTAAAGATGGAGCAATAATAATAAAAACATCATGATATTGGTATAGAAACAGACCAATTGATCAATGGAATTGAATCGAAGACCCAGAAATGAACCCACACACCTATGGTCACCTAACTTTTGACAAAGAAGCCGAAACTGTACAATGGAAAAAGGACAGCATCTTCAACAAGTGCTGCTGGTCTAACTGGATGGCAACATGTAGAACAATGCAAGTAGACCCATGTTTATTACCTTGCACAAAACTTAAGTCCAAGTGGATCAAAGACCTTAATATAAAGCCAGACACAAAAATCTAATAGAAAAGAAAATGGGGAAAAAACCTTGAACTCATTGGCACAGGTGAAAACTTCCTGAACAGAACATCATAACACAGGCTCTAAGAACAACAATCAATAAATGGGACCTTATGAAACTGAAAATCTTCTGTAAGGTAAAGGACACTATCATAGCTGTAATTTTGCAATATGAATTGTTGTAAATATTTGTGTTTTCTGATGGTCTTAGGTGAACCTGTGAAAGGGTCATTTGACCCCAAAGGGTCGTGACCTACAGGTAGAGAATCAGTGTAGTGGTTGAGTGATAGCCATTTTTGTTATGCTATTAAGGTGACTGGTGACTCTTTGCTCCTAAATAGATTGTGAATATGGACATGTTTAGAGGAATTAGAGGGGCCTGGGCTTTTCAACTCTATAGCAAGGAAGAAATAGGACTTTTCTGCAACTCAAAAAGTTTACTTGGGACTGGCAAAAGTAGTTGAATCTATTTTCTCCAGCCATAGGTAGTTGACAAGGTTTATAGTACCAGACACAAATTCCTTCTTGTTTAGAAGGCGTTCAAGTCAATTACACTTGGTTGGTTGATTACCCACAAGTTAAAAATACCACAGATACATCACTGGGGTTATCTATGTCAGTCATGGTGTAGTCAATAGGAATTACAGCTGGGTAGGAACATTGATTGATTATTTTTTTCTCTTGGTGGCTTGCATATTACCATCCATTATTGTGAAAGCTATTCAGCTACAGTGGGGAAGAGGCTTCCATATCAGTTGTAACTCTTTTCCTCCAAGTCATTATGTTCTCAGAAAAGGGGCCTTTCCTTAAAATCCTGGGAGAAACCAAGAGCAACACAAAGACAAGAACCTATTTATTGTTTTGTGGATCTCTTGGTTTTTCCTAGCTCACTCCAGAAAAGGCTTTTCATGTTTGGCACTGAGGCTTTGTTGTATAATCCATGGCTCCTGAAGGGAGCATTATCACATAAAGTGGCTTAACTTCATTTAAAATAATATTATATGTAATTCTAGACAAATATAAAATAATATGATCCCCTATGGTTTTCAAGTATTCTCAGTCTTTTTATCCCCTTCCATTTGTTCTCTGTATTGTGTTTCATCTCCCGTCCCAATTAAAACCCACTCTCCTTTCCCATTTTCCCTTTAATAGCATCTTTGTACTGCCATTCCCTACTCTAGGGCTCCACCAACCCTTGGTCCTTTTTCACTTCCTGTATTCTGCAGTTAGATTGTTGCAGGTTCTACATTCACATGTAAAGATTCAGAGCTAGGATTCACAAATGGCAAAAAAATGTAACATTTCTGGGTCTGGTTTAACTCCCTGATATAGTACTTTCTAGTTCTATGCATTTGCCTACAAACTTCATCATTTCATTTTTCTTTACAGTCGGATATAATACCATTTTGTGTCCATACTACATTTTTATTATCCTTTCATCAGTTAGAGGACACTTAGGCTTCAGCCGTTTCCTAACTATCATGAACAGAAAGGTAAAGAGCACAACTAGGCAAGTATTTGTGGAATGGGTGTTGAGGTTTTGGGCATATTCCAGAAAGTGGTATAGCTGGGTCATGTGGTAGTTCTACTTTTAGCTTTTGGAGGATACTATGCACTGATTTCCTTACAGCCTGCACCAACTTGTGATCCCACCAACAGTGACAGAGGGTTCCTCTTTCTCCTTATCCTTGCCAGCATGTCTTTTGTTTATTTATTTATTTATTACTATCTATCCTTATACCCACAGTGTAAGTGTAGTTCTCACTTCTCATTAACAAAGGTCTCTTTTTTCAACAGATGGAGTCTGTTACAGAGATACACAGCTGGTCAAAATGGAGGAATAAGTTACAGCAGGGTGTCCAATCCCAACAAATACATCATGCAACCAACCCCTAAACCTTTTAAGATCAGGGAAAATTCTAGAAGGGTGGCAGAAAAATTGTAAGAGCCAGAGTCTCAGGAAAACTGTTGAGAGATTGTTTCCCCTAGCTATAATGGGGAGAAATATATATATGAACTTCCAATAGTATGAGCAAGACAAAAATAATGAAAACACCAGATGACATACCAATCTAGACAGGGCAAATGAGGGGATTCCATGTGTAACTGTGAGGCTGTGGAAAAGTACCATTACCCCTCCCCAGGAAGGCCTTCTTCTCTGTTCATGAGGACCTGACCTCATGACCCCTGGGGGCATTCCACAGAACTCAGTCCCCGGAACTATCTAACCAAAGACAATGGTCCCACCCTAGCGAGATAAAGGTTGAGTGTACATAGCTGACTGGAATGTCTCCCTTTGTTCACCCTATCCCCACCTGATTGCAGTTATTGCTTATCTAGCTAGACGTTAAGTTTACACAAGCAATTGTATTGTTCTTCCTATGTACCCTCCTGTTTATGGTTTTTGTGCTTAAAAGCTGCCTGTAAACTGTGCTTAGGCATTCACTCCTTCCCTAAGGCAGTGGAACCCTGGCGCATTGGCTCAATAAAATCCTCTTGCGTTTTGCAACGAACCTCAGTCTCTGGTGGTCTCAGGGCATCAGGACCTCAGGGGATCCACAGGGTCCAACACAACTACCCTTACATGAAGAAAGAAATGGAGAATCAGTTGCCTCAAGAAATGAACACCCTCACAGCATGTCCATTCTCAACTAGTCAGCTCTGGAATTATGCACATACAAGCAAAGGTTTGTGTGTATTTCTATCTGTCTTTCTCTCTCTCTCTCTATATATATATATAAATAATATATAAAATATTAATTATAAATTAATATGAATATCTACTATCCAATTATATATTATATGACATAATGAATAAATCTATAGATTATGTAAAATATTAATAACTGCATATAATTGATATTAACTGTGTATACAGATCTATATGTAGATAGATAATATAGATAATTTATATGTCTAATGAAATTAGAGATCATGAATATTAGAGAAAGAGCAGGGAGGAGGGAGGGATAGAAGGGATATGGATATACTGATCTTGTATAAAATTTTAAAAAGCTATTAAATTTGAATTGATTACAGATGGCCAGTGATTTATTCAATTATGGCCAGGCACAGAAGCTTTAATAAAAGCCCAAAGGAATCTATTTGTAGGGTTTCTGCGTACATAGACTGCTGAGCACATGGAGATTTATGGAGGGTGGAGCCCAGGGAGGGCAGGAAACCTCATACTATCTCCACTTTGTGTTACACATGCGTCTATCTACATATCTGGTACCCTTCTATCCCTTGCAATATGCTTTATCATAAATAAGAACCATAAGTTGTTATCCTGACTTATCTTAACCATCCTAGGAAATTAAGTGCCTTGAAAAGGGTCTTGGGGACCCCAACAGCCTGCTCATGAGAAGGGTGATCCACACCTGGGGCTTAAAAGAGACATTTGAAGTAGAAGGCAGTTTTGCTTCTGCACTCTTATCCTGTGGGGCCTGATGTTCTTCCAGAATGATACTGTCAGAATTAAATTGGGTCATAAAACAGCCAGCTAGTGTGTGCAGAACTGATTACAGTGTGTTGGGAAATCATGTTCACAAACGTGTTCTGTTTGTACCGAGTGGGAGTAGGCTTGGTTTCTCCAGTAGCTTTCAGAGTAGGCCTCCCCAAATTTGGATTCCTTTTTCTAGAGAGAGAGAGAGAGAGAGAGAGAGAGAGAGAGAGAGAGAAGCTGTTTTCTGTTGGCCCTGCTATCAACTAATCACACCTGTACATTCCTAAAATGTCAGCTGATCATGTCAACAGACTATCATTTCTCCTCTCTTTATGCTGTGGGCAGAAAATGCAAATCAATAGTGACTTCATTCAACTTCAATGAACCAGTTGTCTGTCCTGTACAATTCTAGATACCGCTTGGCTTGGATGCTTTCAGGTTCAATGCTTTTCCCAGCAGGAAATGCCAAAGTCTTAGCTTCCCCAACCCACTTTGGGAGAGCTGCTTGCTCATGCATTTCACTTTAACAGCAAAACACCTCCAATTCTGGAGCTTGAATCCCTCTCCAGGGTGAATTGATGAAGGTGGTGGAAGTGCAGTTGTTATTACAACAATTTGCTTCCTACAGCAGCCTGCAGGTGAAGATGTGAATGGCTTACCTGCTTTTTTCTCCTAGATTATTTTCCCCTGAATCCCCAACAAATCCCTGAACAGGCCAACCTGCCTTTACCTGTCCTCCTGGAACTCTGCATACAGTTCAGCTTGTACTGGCTACACCAGAAGTCCAATTGGATAGTTAGGCATGTTGTGTCCAGAATATGTCTATTTTCAACCCTAAGCCACAGAGAACTCACTGATCCCACAAAGGAACAAAAGAGAATGCCACTCCCCTCCCTGCCCCAATGTATGCTTCCCAAGTTTGTAAGGGAACCATTCTGAAGCATTCTAAAGATCCATGTTGGACCATGGACAGTTGCATGGGTACAATGTTGATTCTGCTCCCTTTATGAATCAAGAATTTTTACCTTCTGGGAGGAGGCCCTGAAAATAGGACTATATTTGTTTTGTTTACAGAGTAAAAAATAAAAGCCAACACCAAGTATCCTCCTGTGATGCTGGGAGATGAAAATGTGTTTGTTTCTGCTTTTAATACCCAGGCATCTTCAAATCCTATTTTCTTATATTTTGTATACAGTGATTGCTCCCCCAAAACCCCATATTTTTGAAGAAAGAACATAAGGTGTATTAACAGGAAAAATTCACTTTCTGGTAATTAAAAATATTCAAGAAGACTTTTCCATATTTCAGGAATGGACATTAAATCTGAGCTAGAGGGCCAGGGCTTATTTCCCTTGCCTGTAACAAGTAGCATGAAAAATATTGATTTGCTCCTGAGTGATGCTAGAGCAACTTAATTAAAGTAGCTTATGTGCTTTTGGAATCCTTTGATGGAATGGAGCCTATAAACATGTAATGTGCTTTAGTGTGAAGTTTCCGGAAGCCAGAGGAAGCCTTTCCACATGCCATTCCATTTCAAGCAGTGTGCTCACCAAGATCTCTTTTCCATGTCCAGGTATGTCTGATTATGATAAATATAGGCTCTGACCTTTAGCAAATACAAAAGTAAAAACACAAAGAGCTTGGACATGCTGTGATGGCTATCACCTGTTCCACAGCTTTTCTACATGTTGATTGGATGGAAGACACTTCTGAGAGCTGCTATGTGACTCCTAATAAATCCACTCCACTGGGAGAGGAGTGTGCAGGCTTCTGAGACTGAGCACAAACTAAGTCACATAGAACAACAACTAAACCAGTCTATACACCTGCTCTTGTGACAAAGGCCAGCAGAATGCTCTTGTCAGTGGACAACCTATCTCTCCCTCATGGTTCTCTACCCAGTAGAAACTGGTATCTCCATGATAGAGGTTCCGAGGATTGTGTTCACATCCTGTTGGGCACAAAGGTCTCCTGGGAAGTCTTTGCCTCCTATCCAATATTCTAGCAAGGTTGTGACCTACTTGCTCTTCTCTATTGTTGCCTCTCAATGTTCTCTGCCTGGTTTGTGTTTGGTTAATAAAATGGTTGTTGAAACTGTCTGTTAACCTTTGTTTCTGGGAACACCATTGGATGGGAGGGGCTTCATTTCCTGCAGGTTAGTTGTGGCCATGCCTTCTTGGTTTGGTCACAGTAGAACACTGTGCTTGGGAGTTAGACAAGGGAAACCATTTCTCTACTTCTTAGGAGATACCTCATATTATCACAGTTTAAATATTGTGCTATTGGGGGGAAACAAGTGAGGGGTTTTGTAGGAAAAATAATGTTTCCTCTGGGTACCACAATGTTATTTGGTTCATCTATAAAGAGTGTTAGTGAACATAGTCACACTGGCTCTTGCTAAAGGAAATGACTTTCACCATGTTAGTGAATTATTTTCTTCCTTGGACTCAGATGAGAAGAGACTTCAAACTGTAGGCTCAGCCAACAACTTATTTTTAAGCCAATCTCATATGTCGGTATTCACTAAGGGAATGTTTTTTGTCAATGATTCACGTCATCTTCATGAACTAGCTGGCTCATGTATGTCTAAGTTGAATTGATCAGTTTAACTCAGTCGTGACCTCTACCTTCACTTTGGAATTTGAAACTGGACTTCTTTTATTATTGGTTCTTTGAAGCTGTTCTTCCTTGCTTCATGAGTTGTACTTTTTTCCACACTTTATCTCTCCCACCACCACCCACCAGCTCACCCTGATAGGAGAGAAACTACGACAGAGGGGACAGAGGAATTAGGAAAATCCCTGAATCTAACTTCTTTCTTCTTATTTCTTCTTTGACCACAGTTACTAGCAAGCTGCAACCAATCTCCCTAGATGACCAACAACCATCTACATCACCTCTTGGGACTCTAACACTTATATACCCTCTGAAAATTTCCCAAAATTCCAAACATCACACGATCGCAGAAACTATCGGCAGCTGCCAAAATCATGCCTCTGCTGGAGCTCAAGGCAAATCATAGTCAGCTGCTGTGGAGAATCTGAAGCAGCCCCACATCCCTACACCTGGGATTAAAATTTAAGCACATTCTTATAATATTTCCATGTTATTTAAAGAACCCACACTTCTGTAATAGTCACTGTAGACCTTGACTCTTCATAGCTGGAATGCTTTGGCTGTCCACATGTTCTTGGTGTCTCTGCTTATCTTTCATGGCTCTCTCTTCACAGATTTTACGCATAGAACCTAAAACTAGAATCAAAAATTGGACTACTCTCCTTCTTGGGTTTTCCATGGCAATCTATTACTGAATGTAAGTGGCACTGAAGTTATATATACTTTTGAGTTGGTTGTGGACATGCCCAGCGAGTGCCCTGACTATAGGAAAGCTAGCATGTAAGGCTCAGAGGTGCTAGTAAACTTCTCCCTGATTTCCAGGAAGTAGAAACCTGACATTTTTTTCATACTTCCTGCATGCTGGACACTGATTGATCCATATTATTTCTTTTAGAAGCTGAGTAGCTTCTAGGCCAAGTTGCTGTTTTGTTTTGTTTTTATTAATGACTGATGTTTCATATTTTAAGCCAATGATATTTTGTTTACTTTTTCTACCAATGCTGGATTGCTTCTATTTTTCCTATTATAACAGTTATATTATGAAGCCCTGTATGCATATGTTTTGTGCACTTTTCCAGCTGGTATACACCAGGAGTTTAAACTGTTGAGTTGTGGAGTGTGAATATTCTGACAGACACTACCGGATGGCCTTACTAGTAGGTCATGTCAGCCCAGCTGCCAAGGAAACTTCTATATTAACTGTTCCCTTTTCCATGGTCTTCCTTTCCATGCTATTCTCATAGGATAGAAGCAGAGATTCCCAATGATTCTCCATATACTCTGCTTTAGGCTGGATTTGCAGCAACAGGGATCATAGTCCAGGGCAGTTTGATTTGGTAGAGAATCAATCAGGAATTCTATGGATTTTTATTTTTCTGATCATAATGTACCCCAATGGTGGAGCTAAGATCAAGAAAGCATTCCACAAGAACTGTAGTGATAAAGTGAGAGGCTGAGGGACTGGTACCCTAATCTAGGAATCAGGAAGGCTAGAAAATTCAACTCAGAGAAAGATGCTGAAACAAAGTGAGTTCTAAGAACACTCACTGAACATGGTAGTGCCAATAAGGGACCCACAAGCCAAGGAGCACAGGTTGAATGGAGACAAAAGCAGAATGCTTGCCACTGATGGCACATGGTAGATGCCTCAAGGCTCATCTGAAACCAAAAGGAACCTTTGTTTCAAGTGTCACAAAGTTGCTGAAAACCTTCTCATTCTCTAGCTGCTATCTCAAGAGTTAGGGAAAAAGAAAACAAACTAAAAATTCAAAGTTGAAGAGGAAAAAAAATCCAAATATCTTATAGGATTGACAGTGACTTGTATTTAGTGAAACTATTTAAATTATTGGGTCTTGTATTTTTAATTAAGTTGTAATAAGCTAAGCACCTCAGTTCCTGCTACATATTGGTTGAGGACTAAGAGAGAAATCAAAGCAATTTAGGGAAATGAAAACCATAAGACAATTTGTTATCCTGTCACACTGAGAATTTGTTCAGCATTAATATTAAGAATGTTACTTACTAAAGGATTCTAAAAGATACTGTTAAACAAATTTGAGATGATTGTCTTTATTCTTAGTTCGTTATGAGATTTTAGAGAATGGTTATTGAATATTTGGAAGAAATGTCTTTCACCTTCTACTGTTTTTCACTTTGTGAGTTTCTATAGTTAAATATATCAGAATATTGTCTGATATCAATCACACTTATCTTTCTGAAGTAAAGATTTTTTATAAAATAATAATTCACTGTTATTTTAATGGAGTGATCCAATGTTGTCTGTGTCCCCTATCCTAGAAATTCCTTAAAATTGTCCCTGGCATATTTTCTTGAAATTTACTTTGACTTTTGGTCACTTTACAAAAATTTATTAGACACAAATTAGGTATATTTACAGAATCAGTAATTTTACCAATATCCTACACACACACACACACACACACACACACACACACACACACACACACA
>CAJQZJ010032761.1:1854980-1894977 GCA_907164525.1 Lophiomys imhausi
ACACACACACACACACACACACACACACACACACACACACACACACACAGAGAGACATGCAGACACACACACGCACACACACACACACACACACACTCGTGCGCACACACACACACAAACAGATATACATACACATACACACATACACACATCTATATATTAAATATTTATTACACACACACTTATACCACTTTCTCTACTCTCACAATAATTTCTATTCAAGAAAGTACACTATGGCTATTATAGTTATCTTCTAAGTAACTATCATTTATTGTTCCATTTTTTTCATGTTTCATGTTTTATAGACCATCCCCAGGCTCACAAATTTATTAGAAGAAATGGGTCTTTGTTACCATCATTCTCCTACTCAAGTCTTTGCTAGATGTTGGGTTATTGTGAATATCTAACCTTTGAGGTCCTTTCTAACCCTCTCTACTCTGAAAAAATTAATCAGCAGTTGAATTCTGGTTGCCTGGAGAGACTCCAAAATTATTTTATTTTAGAGGGAAAAATTTGGCCATAGAAGAGCTACATAACCTTGCATGTTCTGTGGCAATGCCTACCACCAGTCCTCCTCAATGACCCCCTTGTTTTATATAATCCCAAGCTTTCTCCTCCACATTTTTGGGGTGTTCCCCATTAGTAGATACTTTTTCTACCACAATGTCCTAAATAAAATAATCTTAATTGTTCTGTGCAATTTGCTTTTTACGCAGGGAACAGAACAGACAATGGATAGAGAAATAGAACGTTGTAAGCAATGTGGCAAAATCAGACATATAAAGCCAGCTGGGGAAATCTTCCTCAAATACTGACAGCTTCCCAGATTCAGGCCTTGATTCTGGAGAAACAGTGTTGTGCTTTTTCCTTTGCCATTCTATGCCTTAGTTCTCTGTCCCTAGGACAGGTTTCTAATGGTAGTGCCAATAAGGGACTTAAGCTGCACAGCCAGCTTAAGAC
The DNA here is from genome assembly GCA_907164525.1 of Lophiomys imhausi. Lineage (NCBI taxonomy): Eukaryota > Metazoa > Chordata > Mammalia > Rodentia > Muridae > Lophiomys > Lophiomys imhausi. Next base: position 1,855,941 of record CAJQZJ010032761.1, read on the forward strand.
AACTTCTGTTTTCTGTGGTCAATGGAATCATTTTAAAAAAGACTTTGCCTGCACAGTCCCAGCTTTTCATTCAGAATTTTATATAGGGGAGTATCAATTCTTCACTGTGGCAGAGGAAATTTTTCTGTTAGCAAACGCCGTCCCTTTAGCGCATGGATAAGTGAACAGAGAGGGTATTTTCAGCAGTACCACACTTTGATACTTCCTGTGTGTTTCACTGCATAAGATGAATGAACTGGCTGACTTTATGTAATATTGTCATGCTAATAAACAAATATCATCAGTTTGTGAACTCAATTTTGATGTTACTTGATGGCAAATCATTACTTAGGGATGTAAACTGGCAAGGAGAGCAAGCGAGTGGCTGATCTTTAAAAATTAGCTGTGTGTAGCTGCTAAGCCTTAATTAAATTTCCTTCTGTTTTTTTTCTTTTATTGTGTTATTTATGCTATTTTCCCTCTCAGCTAATGTTGTAACTAAATGGAATAATTGTTAGCTCTTGGGATTTCATTCTATGAACAATATTATACTTGCTGTGAATTTAAAAACAGAGGTAAAACAAGTAGAAAAAAAAAGGACAAAACTCAGGAACTTTCATATGAGCTAACAGAATTTGTGGGAGTTCTGATAATGTAATTTTCCCAACAAAGAAATAAGACACTTGGACAAGAATAAGGAATTATCAGAACATAGACAAATATATCTATTATGTGCTGTAGAGAAAAGCTTTTTTTTATAAATTGTACTCATCTTGAATCTCATATCTTATTTATATTCTCACACTTATTGAGTACAGATTGCTTAGCACATGGTATGCTATTTGCTCAGCATACAAAAAATGTATAAGCAGTTAAGAATACAAGAGTCCCAATATACAAATACAGGTGGGTGATGAATAGAACATTTACACATTTTCTCAAAATCAGTTAAATCTCTCTTTTAGGAGTTATTCCATGTACATTGGCAAGAAACCCAGGCTTAATATGTCTATTTTCCTTCTGTTGTGAGGATGTCAGTCTTGCCACATGCAGCTCTAAGCATCCACAATGAGGGGATATTGTAGAGATCTGTGTTGATGAGACATGTTTCTCTCCTCTTTGTCTGGTGTCACTGAGTTCTTCTCAGCTGTGCACAGGGAAGAACCTGCTGGCAAAGCTGGGGCTCTGGTACTTCTGCTTTTGTCTTTGACCTTGACCTTGCCTTAGAACTTTGGCCATCAAGCTTTTATGAAACCCTGATTATACAACCAGGCATGCCATCTCCTCAGTTGTCTGGGGCAATGTCTTTCATAACCTGGACATAATCTCTTTCCCTCTCTTGCTGCTTTGTGTGCACTCTGTTGTCCCTTCTGAGTTACTTCCTGCAATGCTTATAGGGGATTCTTCTGGGTTAGGTTATTGGAAACAAAAAGGTGAAGTTTATAGAACATATCTCTTTCTCAGCTCTGCCACACTTTCTTTGAAGTCATGATGGTGAATACCCTTTGTACAATTTGTGCAGTCTTGATTCAGACAAGCATAGTGTTAAAAGAACCACTTTTATTACTGTAACTTTCCTTTCCTTTCATGCTCTAAGCAGCACATTTCTATTTTCTTGTAGTAGCTCTGATCTTACAATCTCTGGCCCCTAAGTCTTTCATGAGTTTCCATTGTTGATTAAAATAAATCCTCATTCCTTACATATTTTAAATCTCCCATGTTGGCCATAACAGTCTTTGAACAACTTTCTCCCCCACATTTGTCTTTTGTGTTTTTGTGCTCTAACGAAAGTGCAAAACATGCCTGCTTTCTCCTATTATGTCTGAGTTCAGGATGTTTCTTCTGCAGGAACTGTCCTTCACTTCCCCTACACTGATTTGTACCTAAGCAAAAATTGTTCACTTTGGATGATCAAATGCAGTGCTACTTGGTTCAGGAAGCCATGGTTTTCTTTGGGAGCTAGCTGTAGGAACACAATGTAACCAAAGACTGAAAGCTGTCTGTGTGCCTGGTCCATAGAGCAGAATGTGACAAAACAATCTCACAGCAGATCTTAGGGTCTATAGGACCTACGTTGGCAGTTTCTAGGACATAATGAAGACAGATCTTCAAGGCCTGGAGTGGCAACTATTCTGCTTTAAACTCACCTGGGCTTGAGAAGGAGAGCATAGTCTTTTCTCTGGCTGAGTGGCTGGCCTCGGGGATATTTTAAACTCCAACCTTAAGCAATGCTGATATTGTTCACTTTAAAGGTATTAGTCAACAAATACTCCACAGTGACTTATCTGAATGCCTGATATGCTTTACTTATCTTCTTATCAATGCTAATAATAATAATTGTAATAGTAGTAGTAGTAGTAGTAGTAGTAGTAGTAGTAGTAGTAGTAATAGGACATTATTGGTTTGACCTGTCTCCATTGCTGAACTATAGCTTCCTTCTTGGAGGCAGGGCATCTATCATCTTTTAACACAGCACCCTGTGCCTACTAATTCTCACCCATTTATAAATGGACCCATCAAGATAGTCATACCCACAAAAGCTTTGGTCCCATCAGGCATTTGTTCCATATTAGACCCAAAGACTAGTGAGTTGGAAACAAATATTTTTGTTCCACTTGGCAATGTCCAAATGGAATGAGAGTGTTCTGAAGGCACTGGATCTGATTTACTGTATAGTGTAATCCTTCAGACAAAAACAGCAGTGTTTCTTTTCTCTGTTCTAACTTTACATTGACACTTAACATGCATATGTGACTGAGGAATATTCTCTTGGTATCCTGGAACAATTATTATAGGCCTCACTAACACAAGGCCAAAAATATCTGACAGTCAAATCATCATGAAGTAAAATGAATAGAGTCAGTATACGCATCTTACAAAAAGAAGTGCTCATGGAAGACTTAGGGGAAGGATCGAAGGAGCTGGAGGGATCAAAGACATCATAAGAAGACTTAAAGAGTCAACTAATCTGGGCTCATGAGTGCTCACAGAGACTGAACCACCAACCAAAGAGCATGCATGGACTGGACCTAGGACCCCCCTACACATATGAAGCTGATGAGCTGCTTCATCGTCAAGAGGATCCCCTAACAATTGAAACAGGGGTTGTCTGTGACTTGGATTCTGTTGCCTGCCTTTCGATCCCTTTCCCCTGGCAGGGCTGCCTTCCCTGGCCCCAGTGAAAGAGGAAGCACTTAGTCCTGATACAACTTGATGTGCCAGGGCAAGTTGGTACTCAGTATGGGGGAATGGGGGAAGTTGGGGCTGGGAGGAGAGGAGGCAGTGGGGCTACGATTGGGATGTAAAATGAACAGATAAATTAATTAATGGAAAAAAAGAAAAAGAACTAGATGAAAAGGTTTGTTGAAGTGAAATTTTGATATGATTATAAATACTGTAATAAGTAGAAAAAAACCTCTCCATCAGCTTACCTCTAAGCAATCATGACTTTCTCCCAAAACGTGCCCTCCATATTGGTCTGAACAAAACATTATGTTAAAGGAGCTTTTGCTGATTTCCAAAACTTGTCAGTTTGTCCTTTTATTTCATCTGTTGGTACTCTCCCTTCCAGGGCCTCTGCACATACTCATATAAGGATGTCTGGCCTCAAATCATTGAGGCATAGCCTCCTTTAAGCAGAGTTTCTGTAAGGATACTCCTGTAAAAGGCTTCAAAATTATACATCTAAACAGTAGGATTTAAGTTTACTTTTTCTAGTGTCTTTGAATAAAATGGTTCCCTTGCCTTGGACAAACGTTTTCAGTAGTATCTGAGACACTGTCTGTCTTCATAAATTTTTATCCTGAGTGAACGGAATATAAAATATTTTAGGCCTTTAGAACAATCTGTTTATTTTCTTATCCCCCTTATCACCCAGTCCGAAAGAACTGGAGGAAGAAACACCAAATGGCCCACACTATGGGCCATTAGACAGCCTGTTTTCCTTCTCTTGGGTTGAGTGTTCCCTGGCTGCTGTGGTGAAAGTGTGGCCACATTTGGTGATGTAAGTTTCCCATGATTCATTATTTAATTTGTGGGAAAGTAGCCCAGATCTTTCTCTCCCTCCTCTTTCTAACAATGTGTTCATGGAAATAGGAAATGCCATAGCCAGCTTGCCAGCCTCTTTTCAACCCATTGTTTTAGGGGAAATAGGAAGGATCTGATTAGCCTTGAAAAGCAAAGTCAAGAAAAGCACTCATCTTCTTTCTTCTCATGCATCAGCATGTTTATTCAGAGCATTTGTATTTTGATGTATTATTATTGCTTCTCTCTATGGAAATTGATTTGTACTGTTACCTAATCAGTGTGGTTCCAATTTTAATCTGGGAGCTGAGTAATAAATATAGGACATCAATTTCCATAAACCATATGTATTTGAAAGCTTCATTTACATAGTGAACAATTTAGGAGTATAAATTCTAATGTGTTTGTATTCCTTGTGGGTTCTGTTTGCATAACCTTTTTGTGGCTCTAAAAAACCATAATGCTGACCAATACCATCCAATGCTTAAAAATGTATTTTAAATAACTCTTCAACACTCCCTTATTCCCCTTCTTTCTTTCAATCACTAATGGGAGTATGCTTTTGCAGAAGCTGCAAAATTCCATACCCTGCCCCTCCCCTCTTTTTTTCACTATTCTCAGCATCTCATCTGTCATGTTTTTGTAGCCCCATATATTCCTCTGATGTAGAGGGTACAAATACAATTCCAGTTTTCTCAGGTAGTACCTCTTACTTTTGGGTATATTCAGTGCCAATACCATTTCTGTCTCAAAGACGATGTCATGAGACAGTGTTAATGGAGTGTACTTAAACCACCTAAGAGCCTTTCACATGGATGTGAGAATGCAGTGAAGATGGTCAAATTGATTATCCTATTGTAGAAAAAATATATAGACATGAGTATATTCACATGTATCACTCTGTGCATGTATACATATATACATATAATTACTTGTATTTGCAGATATATATGTATATATGAACATACATATACATTTATGAATAGAGAGATTTAACACTGAGAAAATGATTGTTTTTTGCAGTCTTTATCTGTTTCTACAGGGTTAAAGCTACAAATATCTAAAACGTTTTCTCTTTATAGAATAACTAACTTTCAACTGATCTAATAGCATTCTAAGCATGAGCCTGCATATATTTCTGTTTTTCATACTTGATCTTTACAACATTTCTATAAAGCATTACTATATTAATCTGAAACATAAGGAATCTAATGGCCAAGGATTGTTATTATATTATTTATACAAAGGAGTATGTGGAGTACAAAAGAGCTGAAACATATACCTGTTCATGTACAAATAGTTATTAAGACCTTGGCATCCTTTTATAAGAAAAGCTCCCCTGGTTGCCCAGTTCATTGAACCTAAGGGGAGATGAATTCCAGTCAAGATGAACATGCACTAGCTTATGTTATACTTGGCTGTCCATTGATTCTATTAGAATAGTGCTCCCAGAATTTAGTTCAGGTGGATAGGGAGCCAAAGCCATTAGCCCTTGTTTCACAAACAAGGTGAAATAAATCAGGACTTCAGTTCAGTTACTAGAAATAAGGCTCCATTCCATCCTCCCTACCTCTGTAGGCAGTCTTTGTGGTCAGAGATTAATAGGCACATGAGATAATGTTCATGGTTTTCTTGGGAATCAAATAAGTAGATGCCAGAGAGAAGCCGTGTTCTTTGTATTTTAGATATGAGCAGAGGTAGACAGCTTAGAGCCAGAGGAAAAGAAGGCTTCAGAAAAGGATGCTAAGCTGAAGTTAAGTCCCAAGCCTCATTCATTTATGACTTGGGGTGCTTAAGGGAGGAATCTGGGGATTTAGAGTAAGGAGCACTGGGTTTGCAATCTTTGCTGTTCCATTTAGCAGCATTAAGTACTAGGCAATGCTATTCAACCTCTTTGATTCTTAGCATGGCATTGTTAAATATTGCATACTAACTGCCTAATGCTGAATCACATATTGCCACCAGTGTGGCAGCTTAAAGCAATATCTATTTATCCCTGAGTATCTGCATTTCAGAAGCTATGGCACAGTGAGACTCTGGGTTCCACAGGATCAAAACCAAGGTGTTGGTTTGGGTTGCAGATCTCATCTGGATCTTAGGATCTTCTGTGTACAGTGGCTGTAGGTAGCACACATAGACTTTGAATTGTTTGTTTGTTTTTGTTTTTGTTTTCTAACTTCTGGCCCAAACTTGTTCTCAGCTCCTGGAGGCTGTCTGCAGGCCCTCTCTGCAGCCATCATGGACAGTACACAGTGTGTATACTGCATTCTATCAGGAAAGCTAAGCATATCCCTATGAATTCTTACTGTTCCAGAGGAAAGTTTCTAATTTTAAACAAGTTCTGCTTTTAGGTAAGGTCCTCTTGAATAATATTCCTATGTTAAGGTCAGCTGTGCCATATAATGTAAGCTAATCACAAGCGTGGCATTTTTATCAGCTTCACAAACCCAGGATAGTGTAGAGCATGTATCCCAGTGTCAGAAAGATCTAAGGGACAGAAGTCAACAATAACACGTGTGTTTGAAAATCACCTAACTCCAGAAAAGTTGCTTTGGTTTTGCTTTTTTGGCAAACAATGAATGGCAATTCCATAAGATAGTATTGAGACTGAAGAGATTTTAAGGGTATGATAATTCTGGAAATAATTTTATGTGATATCCCAAGAAAAGACAATTCCATTTAAGTCATCATCAATATGGTATCTAGCTTACCACTGAGCACATATACTAGCTCAGTACAGATTTCTTTGATATATGTTTTGGAGAGGAGTATCCATCCCTTCAAACTGTAGAAATTTTTTGGTATTGTACAGACACTCTCAGGATATTAGCAGTCATACTCATAGTCTTAGATAAGGCTCCTTATTAAACACTCACAGATTTACATATGCAAATCACATGACTGACAAGCACTTGAATCTATAGTAATAGTTATGACAGAATATTTCCTGCATGGACTGTGGCAGCAGTCCACTCATTTTTTTTTATTTTGTGTACTTTTCTCTGAATTAGTTTTCAAAAGTGCACTACTGACTATATCTTTTGTCAGCTTTCAGTGACACAGAACTGATCGCAAGGAAAAAATGAAGGCTGCCAAGCTGCCACTTCTATTTGACAACACGACAGGAAAAATTACCTCTTAAACAATTTTGGGGGATGTAGCCAATGTACAGTAAAGCATTCACATATTATGCTTTGTCTTTGATTATGAGTTTTGACAGATGTATGTATATATTTGCAGAACAAAGCATCAAAGTCATGTTCTGGAACATAAATCATGTTACCTTACTTTCATAATTCCTAAAAGTCTATCATCACAAAATAAACTTCAGGAAAATACTTAGGAATACATGTACCATCAAGATTAATGGCTTGTGCATTGAAAAGAATAGAACATTGATGAATGTAATTGAAGAGGATATTTACATGTAAATATATAAATATCTATCTATATATATATATCTATATCATCTATCTATCTATCTATCTATCTATCTATCTATCTATCTATCATCTATCTCTCTATATATATGCCCATGTCATGCATTGGAAGAATTAGTAGTGTTACAGATTTATTCTACCACATGAAGAATCAGTACCATCTACTAAAACTCCATTGGTACTCTACATAAATGGTCCAAAAGCCTCAAATTTGAATGTAATTATGGAGGACTCCAAAGAGTCAATGCAATTTTCAGAGGAAAATCTTAAAGACATCCTATTTTTAGCTATATAGTTATGTAGGTAGACCTTCTCCTACCTCTGACCATCCTTCACCATTCTTCCACTGATGCACTTAGCTTATGGGTATGCTTCTTCAAGCTGTCTCAAACACTGGGAATCCATCTCTGCCTTTGATGACAGAATTTCATGCCCTTTCCTCCCACCTCCTCTTGGTCTGTCCAAATGCAGCATACTTTTGAACCTTTGTTTCTGACAAGGGCTTTCTTCGTTATCCTACTGGACGTAGGGCCCACATCACAGTCACTGTCATACTGCTTCTAACCAGTGACTCAGCTTTATGCAGTAGTCTGCCTGTGTATTTGCTAGAACGTAGAAAGACTGCACATATCAGGTCTGTCTTCCAGACAATAAGTTGTCTATTGCTGAAACAGGTGAATGATACCTGAACTCTATAAAGCATGGCAAGCAAGGTCCTTCATGATCTGGAATTTACCTGTATTTTCTTCCATAATCCCCAAGTAGTGCTCTGGTTATTTCCAGTTTTGTAAAGACAGCAGTTTCCCCATCACCTCTGTCCATGCATTCTCACTGTGGAAGCTCTTGGCCTCCTTTGTCTCCTATTTCAGATAATCATCCTTTTCAACTTTTCTTTCTCTGTTGACTTAATGGTTTCTCATTTTTCATGTTTTTTTTTTATTTCTATGACTTCACTTACCTGATGTTACTGTGATTGGGAATTTTAGAACTAAACAGAGACACACCAACATTTTAAATGGAATAGAGAGAGGGTCACACTATTTCCTGGACTCCTCCCAACACTTAGACCTTACTGTTTTTTTGTTTCCTTCTTTGTATATACGTAGACAGCTTTGCCATGCTATATATATATATATATATATATATATATATTTCAGAAAATTAATGCTTTTTACCACTACTTGTGATCTGCCTAATCTTCTGTCAAATTTCATCCTTCAAAGGATGTAAAGATCCCTTTGGCCAGGGTATCCATAGTGCAGATGTTGCATACCGTACCATTAGATATTTTGAGAAACAGCTACATCCACATAACTTTTGTGGCATCCTGCTTATACTATATTATAATTGGTCTATTTTATTACAGTGACTTGAATAGAAACTCACAACATAAACACTAATAATATAAATGGATATGCACATGCATGTAGTTATGTACATAACAGTTATGTGATGCTCAGATGTGTCCTTTATGTTTAATTCAAAAATAAAGATATATATTTACAATGCATGCAGAGGTAAACATAATTTTATTGTGCCTAACTTATAAATAACAGCTTATCGTAGGCATGCATCCATAGGAAACACTGTTGTTTAGACAGGAGTTGGTGCTACCCATGTTCAAGGGACTCATTGGTCTCCCAGGATGTATTCCCAAAGAAGAGACAGAACTACTTTGTTTCTTGGACTCTGTTGTGGTTTGAAAGAAAATGACCTCCATAGGCTCCTAGAGAGTGGGACTATTAGGAGATGTGTCCTTGTTGGAGTAGGTGTGGCATTGTTGTAGAAAGTGTGTCCCTGTCATTTCTTGCTGATTGCAGATCAAGATGTAGAACCCAGCTCCTCTCTGGCTCCATGTCTGCCTGAACACCACCACCATGCTTTTCACCATGATGACAATGGACTAAACCACTGAAATTGTAAACCAACACAATTTAAATGTTTTCCTTGTAAAAGTTGTTGTGGTCATGTTGTCTATTCACAGCAATGAAACCCTAACTAAGTCAAGTTCCTTCCCCATACTAGATCTTACTGTTCTATGATTCCTCCTCTGTACACAGGTAGACCAGCTTCACCATGTCCAATATATTCTTGTTTCATCACGCTGTTGCTTTTTTACTAATACTTGGGCTCTTCCAGAATATTAATTATCTTGTCATCATTTTGCCAATGGTGAGCCAGCTTACTGTACTGCGTTTAGTAAATGTTTTTTAAAAGAAAGTAATGCAAAACAAAAAGGAAGAAGGAGAAGTGACAGGTAAAGAAGGATGAAGAGGGAGAAGCAGAAAAGGATGTGGCTTGAATTCAGTTCCTCAAACATAAGAGTTTCAGGCCTCAGCAAAATAAGCTGCTCTCACATCTGTTCTCAGTGATCAATCTAAGGCATTTTTAGACTTAGAATTCCCAGACTCCTCTTGAATTTGGGTATATCTTGGGTGTGTATGTATGTGTGAATGTGCATGCACACATGTGCATGTTTCTAAGAGTAAAGTTATCACAGAATATGTCTCTAAGCAGAGGTTTGAGTACCAGAACATATTTAAACACTAATAAGTGGGTATATATGCGGATGAGTATACATCTATGTGGTGCTCACATATAATAAAGTCCCCTCATGTTTTATCTAAATGTTGGGAAATATGTTTATAACATACTCAGAGGTAAATATAGCCTTGTTTGGGTGGTGTTTAATGATACCCCAATGTTTCCCATTTCAGCTTATCTGCACCCTCAACCTTATTTCTTTTTGAATCTGTTAAGACTTAAGTTTAAGATTGAGGCTAAAATGTAATGAATGGCTATGTTAACAACATTTTCAGCTTCTACAATTACATAAGACTTCCACATCTGAGAGGACTGATGGTCTAGGAGAGTGTCCTTCTCAGAAGCAACTGATTCCTGGAGATGGCAAAAGGGTTTGCTGCTAGCATGCCTGGCACAATGATTAAACCAAAGTCCTCTGTCTCCAGCTAACTCCTTCTCACAACCATGCCCCAAGCCAATACTTCCCCTGTCCATCCTCATAGGGCTCAGGTACTGGCAAGTAGAGGCTACCTCTGTAGCAAAGAGTCTGTTAATGTTTGTTTTTCCAAGTAATTGAATCTTTACCTTGCTCAGACTTGACCCCTGTGTCCTTCTTTGTTTCCCAAGGAAACTATAGGAAGGTTCAAGGTCATGCATTTGCCTTTGTTCTCTCTGCCTCACACTGAATTGGTACTTCCTATGCTGCCTGGCTTGCTGTTTGTCCTAGTGGGATCTGTGAGTAAAGAACTCCGTGTCCTCAGTCACTCACTTCTTAAATTAAATCCTGGGTCACAATTGAGTCAATGGTTCTCTACAGGTAAAACAAGAACAAAGAATGAATCCTGGAACAACTTGATTAACTTTAATTATCAATATTCCACATACACCTCTCCCTCCAGTATTGTGCCTAATGGTAATCAAACCAGAAAAATCAAGAATTGCTGGCAATATTCATCATACTAGAAGGCAGGGAGTACGATGAAAAGAAATGAAAGAATTCCCTGGGAAACATGGCAGTATGTGCTCACATCATTCTCTGGAAGCATTCTTTGGACAAAAATCCATTTAACTTATTCTCAGCCTCATAACTGTTTTCCTGAATCATAAAATCCCCATTATGAAATAAACCCTGACATCAACTTGATTAGTATGAGCATAAATCTGAACAGTGGTGTGCTTGCTTTAAACTGCAGTTTTGCAGGTCACAATTAGAGATTCTATTATTTCTATGGCTACTGCAGTAATTAGAGATTATTTGAATGTACTGCCAATTGTTGGTAATACATTTTTTAGTGCATGTAAAAGACTTAGTAGTTTAAAACTATTGACAAAAAAGTTACAGAAAATTCTGTGTGATATGTTAAGTATTAAATTTATTGATTAATTTTGAATTGTATCTTAAAGAAAACTAAATTATCTATAACATTGACTCATGAAGTTATAAGCTTACATGTATCATTTTTGAAGTGTTTATGGCATGAATGCATCTATGTAGAGAGATTACTTATGTGATTTAGATATGTTTTTAAAGGGAGCCTTTATCTAAAATTAAAAGCTTTATAGTGAATACTTTTCTTTGAACACTTACATAAGTCTCATAGAATAAAAGATATCTATAGTATTCTAGTGTTTAATGGAATGTTATTTATGCTCTCGGTGCATTCGTTAAGAGTGCATACACACAACTCAGTCCTTCACAATACAATATATATATTACAAAATACATAATACAAAAATACATATTTTTCACTGTCCAAGGATAGAACATCTTTGGGATGCAGTGTACAAAGACATTCTGTGTTCTCAAAGGTGTTTCCCCTTGCCTTTTCTCCTCTGCATCAGGAACCCCCTCCTCTATGGGCTTTTTCTCCTTGCTTTTTGGTACAAGCTCCAAAAAGCCAAATCCCTTTTCTCTCCAGTAGACTTGCAATGTGGTATACTTATGTGAACTGTCTTGCCTCAACTCCCAAACACACTTTCAATCCATTTGTGAGTAACATTTTTGGGAAGTAAATTTAGTGGTAATCAAAATCAAAGTCCACAAGTAGCTGCTGTATAGCTTAAGCATTTTTAACTTATGTTGTATCAATAAATGGAAACTTAAAACGATATATGAAACATTAACCAGAAGGCTATTTATTTCCAGCAGGCAGATCTCGCTAGCTTCCCATCAAAAGTTCAAAACAACAACAAATTTTCATCTATACTGTGTCCAGTTATTCATTCTAAATTCTAACTAAACAGATAAATATGTGAAAACTGTTCAGTAGTTATCCACGTTGGTAAGATTAGAGACACTTTCTCTTTGTTGATAGAGGTTAAAAATGACCCTTTAATTGTTACTGTTTAACTTAATTATCTTTAAAAACTAGAAAATATATTTTAATCTTTTTTGAAGAATTGTTTTAAGGTGAAGGCAGCTGAACAATGGAATACTTCGTTAAATAACCAAATCTTTTATTGGAATTTTTAAGCAAATTTGCTTGCCAGTAGTCTGAAAGACTACAAACAGGACACAATTACCAGGGGCTGTGTTGGTCATGCTGAATGAATGACAGCAAGAGACTACAGCCTTGTCTTCTACTGCTGGCACCCCTAAATCTACATCTGTTCCCCAGAGCAGTCCAACAACCAATGCACAGGCCCATCGGAGGAAACTCGGGCAATACTTGGTGTGAATGGTGAACACAGAGCCTCGGAATCCATGTGCTTGTTTTCCTGGAAGAAATGGCCCCACCATCAAAATTCAAAGTTGAAGTGACATGCCAGCAATCCTGTTGCTTGTCCATTCTTCAGCAGCTTGTTCCTCTATGACATGACTTGGCTGTTCAACTCACCAGGTGCTAGTCATGTGGAGAGTGGCCCGCTGCTTTCCATTAAGAGATGATAAAGGCTGCAGCAGAATGTCCGGTAGAGAGAAGTCTAAGCAAACAGACTAAATATTCAATGGGCTCCAAAAACTGATTATCAGGATGAGAGCTAGAATAGCTAATGTGCACACAGGCTCAATTAACCCTAATTAGTTCAGAGTCAGGCTACAAAAGACTTAATTAGCAGTTATTAGGTGCTGTTCAGAAAAGGAACATAAATAATGGTTGGTAGCAAGCTGTGTTTAAGAGTCTCTTAGCTGAATGACATCAAAAAATGTTAAAAGGGTAAAATTAATATTGCTTCATTGAGGATTAAACATAAAATAATAATTCAAGTCTTGACTAAAATTTCATTTATTTGGTATGGATAGTTGATTTATTACTTGTTTTCCTAGATAACTAAGATGCTTCAGGGGAAGAATTTGAATTTATTTGAATTTATTTTTAGTATTATGAGTGTTAGTAGCCATTGCAAGTGGAAAACTCTCTGCTGTTGGGTGGTGTGTGGTCAACAGGTCTCAGAGCAGAGAATGAAGCTTTTATGAGGACTCAGTCCTCCTGTGAGGGTCTCACAGGATGGATGCTCATGCAGAGCTACCCAAAGCCTTGTTCCTTGTCTCATTTATTCATCAATATTATTTCTCACAGGAAACAAAGCCTAAGGACCCTCTTCTAATTTTTTGTTAAGACAACACAATAACCAGATTGAGACCTCAAAAACACAGATGGAAAAATCAGGATTTTGTATGTGTTCCCTCTTCGTATCTCTGTATTCCTCACCTCTTTGTAGCAAGTTCTTTGCCGAAGCAAGGACCTCAGAGGTACAGAGCATTAGGATACCTTTAGTGTGGTAGCTCAACAATCTGATGATACAGCACTTTCTGGACAACCACAACGAGAAACAAAATAACACAAAGAACCTCAACACTTTAATATTTGTATGCTATTTCTCTTAACATTTTTTTTCTTTTTTTCGAGACAGGGTTTCTCTGTGTATCTCTGGCTGTTCTGGACTCGCTTTGTAGACCAGGCTGGCCTCGAACACACAGAGATCCGCCTGCCTCTGCCTCCCAAGTGCTGGGATTAAAGGCATGCGCCACCACCGCCCGGCTTCTCTTAACATTTTTTAATCTATCACACCAAACACACAGGATTGACATGGATTAGACAAGACAGGGACTTGGTTTAGAACACTGTGGCAATCTGATGTTTTGATATCCAGCAGTTTGTTATCTGTACTTAACAGAATTAAAAATGTTACTGCTCGTGAAACTATTCAGTCTTGCCATAGGAATTCCCAAAGGAGCACTGTATGCAGGATTATCTAAACACAGAAACCGTAGTGTGAGTCTACTTTAAGCAGCCATTATTTTCAAGTAGCCACATATCTCTTTAAAACAATGCTGAAGATGGCTTAGAGAGAAAGGAGATAGATTACTTTGTTTTGTAAAAACAAACAGCAATAAACTGATCTGCTTAAAACAATACCCTTATTAGCTTAGAGTAAGAGACTAGAAGGCCATTTGACTTTGTTGGAGAGGGTCTAATAACATTGCTTCCGATAGACTGATTTCAATGCTGAGATCCAGTTACCAACCCTTATGAGGCATTTTCTTGATTGGTTAATAAAAGTCCCTGATGGCCAATTAGCTGGGCAGATAGAGTACAGGATGGTGGGATTTCCTGAGATTAAAACAGGAACCCTGCATTTTACATGGAGGAATTGCTCTTTCCGCCAGGAGATATGGAAGCAGATAGACATGTTTGAGGACTCTGGAAGGTAATAACAGGCACATGGTGGTTTGGCATTAGGTGGTCTGGGTTAACTTAGATTAGCTTATTGAGAGTCTGCCCAGCTAAGGGCTAACGTTGAAACATTAAAAGGTCTTGGTGTATTTAATTATTGGGGAAAGGAAAGGACTGTTTATAGGCAGTCAGTCCAAGCAATACAGGGCCATCGTTCTCTAGCCGACCTGTGAATCTCCTGCCAAGCTGCTAGCAATTCTACCAACCTAATATAACAACTTGTATTTGTTAACCGAGTTTAGGTTACAGGTAGTGTTGGCCAGACTTGGTTCAGGGCTCTTTCCCCAGGACAAATCAGGCCACCGGTTAAGGCAGGCCAGGCTGCTGGCTGATATCCCACCAGGCCACCAGCTGCTCTGCCAGGCTGCCGGCTGCTCCACCAGTCTAATCTTACAGTTTATACTTACTAATAAATAGAACTGATAATTAAATTACAGTTTCATTACTTGATTAAGGTCTCAAAAGGTGAAAAATAAGGTAATAGGTAGGTGGGTTCTCCCAGAAGGTCTATGGGAAAATCCCTTTCTAAGACTATTCCAGTTATTTCAGCAAAAGACAGGAGAGGGCTGCTATCTAGGAGGCTGTCGAAGGCCCTGCCTGCTTGCCAGCACTCCTTTCAGTGCAGGTATGGAACAACACCAGGTCCTTGCCATCTCTTGAAAACTCTCTGACTTCTGTTCACAATTAAACAAAACTCATGTGATTAGCTCAGTCCCACTCTTATAATCTCCCTTTCCTGATCATATAGTTTTAACTGATTAGTGATCTTAATTACCTCCCAAACATCCACTTCATCATATAAAAATTACATAGTCTCAGACACACACGCTCACTACATTTGATGTTTTTAGAGATTAGGTCTTTGCTTGTTATTATATCCATACATAGAACCAACCGTATACAGCGTGAGGGTGGAGTGGTCACTGGGTGGGGATAGAGGGACTCTAGCAGGGACTAAATGTCAGAGTTCCAGTGATCAGGTAACATGGCCTGTAGCTACATAGCCTAAGTCTGGAAACCTGACTAGATGTTGTGAGGGAACAGAGAGAGGACAGAAACACAGACACATGTACAGAAATACTGTGGTCAGGTGGATCATGTACACTCTGATGGGGCAGTATGCAACAACCTGGAAACTCCATAGATTTATTTAGGTACAACACAAGGGGAAGAGTTAGCTAGTCTTGGTAGCAGGTCTTTGTAGGTGAGCAGGGTCAGGCTGTAAGCATCTTTGAAGAGGGTACAGTTGCTAGTTTTCTTTTTTTTTTCACACACTGCTCGATTGCTTGTAAACACTCTATATTCACACATGATCAACATTCACACTCAGGCCAGAGGAAGGCTATCCCATCCCTCTGAGCCTGCTTTGCCAATTTCCCATCTGTTTGTGGCTTTGGTCACTAACATGGCCATGACCATGTCAAAGATTACATATTCACTCAATACTTTGCTAGCTCCCTATAGCCTAGGGGAACAGCAAGCATCAAGAGGGAAGAACAGTGCATAAACTAAAACTTAAAGCTCTTGGACACATCCTTTCCCATTATCAGTTTCACTGGAGAAATATCCGTGAAGCCTACCTCTGGAAATAAGCACCATGGGAGTCTTTGACCTTTTTTCTTTTTTTATTTTTTTTAGCAATAGAAAAAGTAATATTTTGTAAACACAAGATACTTAGAATGATGTTCATTTGCATCAAAACACTATTCCACCTTCATTTTATACATATTGACTATAAGTTAGAGCTGGGTAATGCTCCTCAGAATCAGTGGTAGCTATTACTATTCCTAAGGGGGCAGGGCAATCAGAACTTCAAACCACTGTTTTAAAGTTATTTCTTTTTTCTGTGGATGTGACATTCATGTTTATCCACTGCTTGTAAAACTCCTCTATTTTTAACCTTTTTTTGTCCTTCTGGGTGCTTTTCTAATTTCCAAACTCAAAACTTGGCTCATTCCACCATGGCTGAAATTAATTAAAAACAAATCAACTTGAACTTACCTTCACTTCATTTTTTTTAACACAGCACACAATTCAATTCAAATTCAAATTTATTACAAAGTAAGTTATGAAAATTGCATATAGTTTTCCCAGTTTTTTCTTTCTTTGCTGCTATAGATGGAACAAACATAATCCCAAGGAAGCTAATAAAGTGAATTGTTCACACAGTTACATATTATTTTCTTGTTATGTGCAATTCTCTCTGGGAGCCTAGTCCTGGGTGATTGACTGATCTATGAAGCAAGAATTCTGGCTGGTTTTGAGCTTTGAGTATTCAACCATCTCTACATTTTTGACAAGGCTGTTGAATGAACAGAGTGATTGAATCATGAAACTACTCAAAAGCCCTAACATATGCTTTGTTCTCTGTGAGGAAAAAAAAATTCCCTCATCCATACACATAGAAAAAAAAAAAAAGGAAAGAAAAATGAGACACAGCAAAACTCTTTAACTGTGATGAGCTAAGGTGGAGATCCATGTTGGAGAAAAGACACATCAGTATACTATAAAATGTAAAAATGTAAATCAAACTGTGACAGTGATCAGACATTTGAGTATAATTGCGTCCAGTAGGGTGAATTACGATGTTTAGATTTCAACTGACAAAGCATCTGTGAGCTTCTCCAGGCTATTCTTATAATGCCTAGGAGACTAGGGTGTCAGTGCTGATCCTTTCTCATCCTGCCCATTGGGTGTTGTCAAATGCTTAAACAAATCTTTTCATCCTTTCAAATACACAGGTGTGTTTTAAAACTTTAAACACTGTTTTTATATGTTTCAGACTACCAAACAAAACAAGCAGGTCCTACTGCTAATACTTATGAAATGACTGATAAACATTGTTGCATTAATTCTGCTGATATTTGAGGAACACTTCTATGGGCAAAATCTCATGCCATAGAGTATCATGTGAGAGTTAATGAAACGATCTTACCAGCTATGTCTCCCGTGAGAAGTAGCTCAGTCTCTCTAAGAAAACAGCTACCCACATGTATCATGACAGTACAGCTATCTTCATTGTATTTGTCTGAGTTTTTCTTTCCATCCAAACAAGGTTTTAAGTAATATTTAATGAGAAACAGTTTTCTTGTGAGATGGTGCTGAGAAACAACTCATGAGAAAGCAGAAGAGGAAGAGAAAAGAAAGCAACACCGAAGAGAATCAAAGAATTGAGTTAGCCTGGAACAAAGCCAAATGATATTCTCGGTTGACCCAGCATCAGTATCCCAGGGCTCTGGTTATAAATGCAAAGTTTGGCTACCACTCTAGAATGGCTGAAACAGAAACCCTGCATGTAGGGTCTTTGAGACACACTCAAATTTGAGAACTGCTAGCTAGAGGTACCCTAGGAGTCTATGCAAAGGACCTGCTTCAGAGTTTTGCCACTGGAGGGAAAATGTTAACTGGAATAAGTAGACATCAATCCCACCAGCTACTGTTAGGAGCTGTTGGATGGAAGTACTAGAAGTCAACATTAATTCTCCATCACTTTTGTCTATGGTACCCAAAGACAAAAAACATTCCAGAAAAGGAACTTATGAAGGAGTTATTGGTCCTGGCTACCAAAGATCCTTAGCACTTTTAATTTTGGCCTGTCACAGTGTGGGACACCCATAGCTTCAAAACTGTCTTAAAGATAAAGATAATGTACTAGAAGCCTATGTGCTACTTCATCTCAAATCACATTGTATATCAATATCCCAGGCCAACACAAAGATTAAGAAATGGTGGGCCTGGGAGATGGCTCAGTTGGCAAAGTGTTTGCTACAGAAAAATAAGGACTTGAACCCTAATATTCATGTGACAGCTGAGTGTTATGGAATATATCTGTAATCCTAATACTTGGTGACTGGGGTCAATGGTACCTGCAGCTCAATGGCCAGCCAGCCTATGTAGGGAGTTAGATAAATTAAATTAGATTTAGAAAATATATAGGGGTTTCTGATACTGTCTCTTAATTCGAGGCATGAAGAGCATTATCAGCATATGGACTAAAAACAGGAAACAAACAGGAGACTTAATAGACTGAAAAACAAGGTTGAAGTCAGGAAAAACAGGAAATACTCAATAGACTGAAAAACAAGGTTGAAGTCAGGAAAACAGGAAAGACTTAATGGACTTGAAGAAACAAAGTATCTGGCCTAACATTGTTTTCAGCTGCTAAGTAGGCGGAGCCCAAATTAAGCTGAAACAGAGTTCCTCCTATTTAAGGACAGTGCATGGAGCCCAGAAAGAGAAGAGGCCCCTGATGCTAGGGAGCTCCAAGAGTCCTGCTGAAAAAAATGCTGGCCATCATTTGATGGCCAGATTTCCCTGAAGCAGAAAGAAGCTGGTGAGCAAAGAAAGCCTGAGCAAGACACCAAAAGGCCAAGGACTAAACCCTGTGGCTTAGCTTTTGTCTAGAGGGGTTTGATCTGTCCGAACAGTGGCCTAAAGGAAACTGTGCCTGGCTTTAAGGACTGAGGCAGAGCAGCTGAGTTCCTGATTCCAAGAAGTAAGTTGGCCTGCAGACGGCTGGGGTCTCCCACAGAGAAGAAAGCATGAAGCCTTATTTAAAGTGAGACTGCAATAACCAACTTACCCTGATGAACCTGCATCTGAGAGATCCAGAAAAAGGACTCTAAGTGCGTTAAAGAATCTACAACAAAGACTGTGTTCCTGACGACTGAGGACCTGCCCCAGAGACTGTATCATTCTAAAAGGTTAGAAAAATAATTATCAATAGGTTTAGTGGACAGGTTAAAGGGGTTGTAGGAATTTATAGGATTAATAGTTAAGAAATTGTTGGTGTTTGTTGTAAGTGAATTTAGTAATAAATAAATAAGTGTTAAATAATAATTTAAAAGCATCGGTTACAAGCCTAGGTGAATTGATGAGTTCTACATTAACTGAGATACCCTGTCAAAAGAAAACTAGAGAGCAAATGAGAAATATACACCTTGTGACCCCTGCCATCCATGAGCACATACACATATGTGCATGCACAACCCTGCCCTCAGAATGGCCCAGTTCATAGAGTGAGGACACAGATATGTAAATAGAATCAAAGAAAGGAAGAATTAAATAGTGATGGAGGTACTGGGAGAAAGGTCATGTATGGACTGAAGACACAGAAAGGCATTTATGAATCTATGGTGTCTGAAAGGAAGCTGTTATCAGGCTGTGTTAGAGAAAGGGCTGGGTGAATTGTTGGAAACATAAGTTGCTGTGTTTACAATCTCTTATCATTGTATCTTTTGAAATTTGGAAATAAGTTTTTTCATACAATATATTCTGATTACAGTTTTGTTTCCCTTATCTCCTCCCATACCTTCTCCATCCATCCAACTCCATCCATTCTTTCTCTTTTTTGAAAAGAGTCAAATAAAAATCAGAATAAAACAAACAGAAAAAAGCCAAATAAAAAGTGCAGGAATTTTATGTATATGCAGAAACAAACACAGAGGGAAGCATGAAAGGAGGGAGGGAGGGAGGGAGAGAGAGAGAGAGAGAGAGAGAGAGAGAGAGAAATGCAAAGTCAGCAATGACAGGGGCCATACTCTGAGAAGCTGTTAGAGAATCCAGAGGCAAGCTAGTTAGAGCAGCAAAGGCATGCTCTAACACTTACTGCATGGGCTGGGGAAATAGAGAAGGTGAAGAGTGCTTGCTGCTCTTCCATGCTGAGCTTGGTACCCATCATGCAAGTCTGTCAGCTGACAACTGCCTGCAGCTCCAGATCTAGGAGATCCAATGTCTTCTGCTGGCTTTGGTGGGTACCCCTCATGTGTGGCAAACACAGACACAGACACACAGATACATCAAAATGAACATTTAAAAATCTCAAAACAACAACAAAAAAGTAAGATCCTGGAGGACCAGGGAATGTACTAGCCATACTGTATCCCCTAGAAATGACAGGGAAGCTGCATCCACAGTACCATAATAATATGACTGCCTATCATGATCCAAACAATAATACCAACAGGCATGCTAACATGGAAGAGGGAAAGCTCATGGAGGCCCACTCAAAAAATATGTGTGTGTGTGTGTGTGTGTGTGTGTGTGTGTGTCCTATAGCAGTGCTTCTTAACCTTCCTAATGCTACAACCCTTTAATACAGTTCCATATGTTGTGGTGACCTCCCCAAACAATAAAATTATTTTAATTGCTACTTCATAACTGTAATTTTGCTACTGTTATGAATCATAATGCAAATATCTATGTGTTCTGATGGTCTTAGGTGACCCCTGGGAAAGGGTCATTTGACTCACAAGGAGGTCATGACCCACTTGTTGAGAACCCACTGTCCTATAGGTTCGACCTTTGCAAATAACAACAATAGCTGGTTAACAAGCCTTCAAAATGTGAGCTTGTGGGGAATATTTCAAGCCATAACATCCAAGAAGCAAGCCATTGCTGTTCGCAGAGGTACCAGTGGCTGAAAACTCACTAAATCCATAAATCATATGTGAGAGGATTCTGGCTTCACTGACTTAGGGGTCTTATTAAAGCAGGGACAAGGTGATATAGACCATATGGGCACTAATAGTGATGAAGAAAGGGCCACAATAATACCAAGAAGGGAATGCGTTCTAAGCTTACTTAGCAAGAGTCTTGCTACTGAAGGGAATGAAAATTATTAAAAGACCCCCTAAGTCGGCAGTAGAGCCAGGCCAGCCACCAGGTGGTTCCCGGAACTTAGCTGACCATAAAAAGGGTGGAACCAAGAATGTGTGTCATATGGGTCATGAGCCCCAGGCTCCAGGAACTAGCTGACCACAAAGCCGATGGTGAAGTAAGATTAAATTCATTCCTGAGAAAACAGGTGTAGGATGTTTCCTGCTGACTAACTAATAGGCTGGTACATTCTACCTGCATTCCCCCTCACCCCCTTCAGTTAGGGTAAACAATGGGCTGGTACATTCCACCTGTATTTCTCCTCTCCCCTTGGGTTGTGGTAAACAATGGGCTGGGCTGGTACTTTCCGCTTGTATTTCCCCTCACCCCTTTGGGTTGTAGTTTAAATACTCTACTCTCCCCCAAATTGTGGTCGGTTGCGGCTCCTACCCCTGCGTGGGATACGAGTGGCGCCCTGAGTGCACTGAGCCCCCCCCCCAAAATAAACCTCTTGCAATTGCATCAAGATGGTCTCTTGTGAGTTTTAGGGCGGCCATGATATCCTGATCGTCAGGTGAGGAACTTCCCTCCCCTGGGTCTTTCACTACAACCAAACTCTACAAAGTTCACAAATGGTGCTCATTGGGAATAGAGTTCAGAGAATGATTAAAGTTAATTTATGTGAAATAATCGTTGCTCATTGTTATCCACAAGCTGGGGTGGTGCTTAAACTCTCAGATGCAAAGTCAGATAAGACTGAGAGTGAGTCTTAAGCATGATATTTTATCTTCCTAGCTGAGTATCTCATCTTTGTAAAGTTGGTAATCCATATTATCTATTTTGTAGGATTATTTTGTGGATGAAATCATGTATACTGGGTGTTCAGTGGAAAATCATTATAATCCTATAGGAGACATAGTCTAGTTTCTTATTTATCTGAGGGGTTATTTATACATTGTTTTCAGGTACATTTATTTGCTTGTTTGAATTTCCTGCAATTACCTCCCAGACTAGATCTCTGCTTCTGAGCCCTGCTATTCCTTGCCTATTTCATAAGACAGGAAATAGAATTTTGGATTATCTATTTTCTTTCTTGTATGTGGTACATAAAATCTAGCAACTAAGTATTTAAAATGGTCTACACAAAGAGAAATAAATTTTACTCTTTTAGAGCTGAACCACTCCTGGGGTTGGTATTAAAACAGAATCAGGATTGCATTAGCCAAACTTTGCAGGAATGACCTGATAGTACCTCCACAATCAAAATGTACTTGTAAAATAGGAATGTTTAAGTTACAGAATATTTTCTAATGTATTAGACCTGTAACAGCAAAACATCTAGGTGTGTTAAGTTGACAACCAAATTCCAAATCTCCAGTCAAATGGCATCATTAAAGGCAGGGCAGTGGTTAACAGTAACAAGATAAAGGCCACAGAGAAATTGCAGCACACTTCCTGAATCTGCATAAATGCCACACATGCCATTGGAAGAATACTTTCTACAATGTCCTGGTGCTGCTGTGGCTCCAGAACGTATTTTGAAGGTGGGATTGCCCTTCTTTTTGTGTGGAGGAGTGCCTCGGTTTGCCTATCCATGCCAGATTAGCGTGGTTTCAAAGTTTTCAGAACATTGGCAAAGTGAGGTGGTCCAGGGAACAAGTTTTTGATATTCAAAAGGATTCTGAAAACTGCAGGCTTAGCCTTGTTCTTTGAGTGGAGACACATTAGCTTCCAACAGACATTAAGCATCCCCACTGGGAAGAAACCAGTGTTTCCAATTCTGTACCACGGATAATTCATAGCAAACGGGTTTCCATGGACTGCACTTCTTAGAGCACTGTGGCTCAGAGTGTAATTATGGAAGCTCATAAATGGCCAGTCAAGAATTCGCTTCTGACCAAAATGACCTTACCAAAAAAAAGAAGAAAAATGAAGGGATTTTTGATAAACATAAATGCAGGAACTGTCTTGCTAGAATATCTGCTCTGTAAGAAATTCTTTTAGAACAAAGGAAAATAAAACAAGGTGTTGACTCACATACACAGAAAGGAAAAACTAGGAAATGATAAATATGTAGGTAAGTGTGAAACTGTCCCTATTTTACCATTCTCACTCCCTCCCTTCTTCCCTCACTCTCTTCCTCCTTAAGCATTCCTATATGTATGCAGAACTGATCTCTTAAAATATTGATAGGGTTAATTAGAGCAATGGTTACTAGATTACACTACCATGTTCAGAGCATGCATAATTACAACTGTGTGCCAATGCAATACATTATGATAATGTTGCACAAAGGACCTCTATCTTATGTATAACTGAAGCTATATTTTCTAGAATTAGGTCGGTGTCAATCTGAAGATGTGATAAGTTTGTGACACATGTTATAATTCCTAGTGCAAATTAATCTGAAAGTTGAATCAGAGAATGAAAGCTATTTCTTAAACCGAGTACATAAAATGGATAGCTAAAACATACTGATTTAGCAAAAATAAATAAATAAATAAATAAATAAATTAATTAATTAATTAATAAATAAATAAATAAGGAGTAAGACTGAAGGAACAGTGAAACAGCAGAGCTGCAGGAGGCGTTGAGAAAACAAACATTGAAATGACAAATTAAAGCTCAGCCATATGAACAGCTGACAGCCCAAAGTTCTGGCCATCATGGAGATTTCATTTTATTTTTGAGTTGTGTTTAATTGTTGGTTTTTGACACAGGGTCTCACTATCTAGGTCAGATGGCTTTAAACAAACAATTCTTTTGCCTCTGCCCCCCAACTTTTGGGATTTCAAGTGTGTACAACCATGCTGGATATTTTAATTTATTCATGATTTTTTTTCTTTGCAGAGTTTGGAATTGAACTCCGCCATGTATCTATTCTAGGTCATGCTATGGAGCTGTGTCTCCAGTATCAGAAGAGATTTTTAAAAGTAAGATTGAATTATATGCTATATATTACAGAAACAATTTAGATTCAGATGGGCAGATTAAAAATTAAATGATGGAAAAATATATACTATGCAGTTGCACAGAAACTAGAAGAGAACTGAAGTATCTACAATAAATGGTAATGGAACAGTTCTATTTAAAAATCTATGTTTCCTTGGGTACAGTTGTGATAGTTAATATGTTTTAAGTCTAAATTACTATGCTTATGAGATCTATAAAGCAAAAATGCCTCTAACCTGCAAGTCAAGGACAGATAAATTCTTGAAATGATGAAGACTATTCAAGTAAGATAATAATCCAAATAGTTTTGCTCCTGTAAACAAGCATGGTTACTCTAATTGAACAAGATGTGTGCTTGATCACACATAGATAGGAAATATGTAAGAAGGAAGTACATGAGGACATGTGCTTTGCTCTGATTGCACAAAGGTAGGAAGTGTGTAGCCTTGTGAGTTTTGCCTTTATAAGCTCTTGACTAACATACTTCAGGGATATGCTCCAGCATGAGTTTCAGGTATAGACCTGGACAGTATCCATGGTCCTGATCAGCATTTAGTAAAGCCTCTTATTTATTAAGAATGTACTAATTATCAGACTTGTTAATCTCTCAGCAACCCAGACTCATATAACCCAGCATGGCATACTTCTGATCAATTCTCCCAGTACACAGAGGAAGGAGGATCCTAAGTTTTAAATTACTCTTGGTTATGTTTGATATCCTTTAACAGAAATGGGAGGGGGAGATAAGAATGTTTCTATTATAAAGTATTCAAAGCGACACTTTCATATAAGTATTTTAATATTTTCATTAGAAAATCTAGATCATCTTTTAACACTTGAACAGATAGAATCTTTTTCCGGTTTTCATTTGTTTGTTGTAGAGGTTATGGGAGTAAAAGTATTGTAAGTATGCTTTTCCACAGGAATGCCCTCATTCTGTAGGAAAAAAACAAAAAAAAACAACAAAAAAAAAAACCAAGGAACTGTGTGGAACTAAGAGGGAAAGAAGAGAAGTAACTAGTAAAAATATGCTATATTTTCATATCTGTATTTTTATTACTTAAAAGAAGTACTTTAGGGTGATGAAGTTTATGAATTTTAGAGACATGTTTAAAAATCTTGGGTTCAAGGTAAAAAATCTTCACTGCCAAACTTTAAAAATTTCCTTGTGGCTCAGTGGTTTATCTGTAAGATAATGATGTATATGAAGACTTCTGTGAGAACTTAGAAAAATATTTAGTATGTGGGACATTTTCCATAAATGAGAACTATCATTATTCAAGGTATTGCACTACATATAAATCGTCACCACATCTGCCAGTGTGTTTCCACATTGTGAGCACAGATTTCAGAGCTCCTATCTCAGATGTTAAATGCATATCTGGACATCGGGCCAACTCAGCAGTCAGCATGAAGAACTGAGTTAAAAAGAGGTGGAGCTGAAAGGAAAACCTTGTTAGCAAGGTAATATATGCTGAAGTCAGCAGCTTTGTGTGTGACTGCTGATAAAGGAGAGAGTGTGAAATGTGAGATATGCGACATACAGAGCATATCCAGTGTGATATACATAATGTATGGCTCACTGGAAGACCGGAAGTGGAAGACTGGGTCAGCATGCTTGCCAGATGGCAGCTCATTGACTCATGAAATTCTCTTTATAAAAGATGACTTTTGTTTAAGCTTTCTGTTGCTCTGAGTTCCACATACCTGCCTCAGAATCCCATCCCCAGATAAGCAAAATCTCTTGCTACTGTGACTTTGCTCTGTTTTTTTTTTAATTTGTTAGACACCACAAGCCTCATGCCTTCTACCATTTATAACCTACTGCATTGAACAAGTCATTCAAATGAAGACTTAATATGCCCCACACGTAATATGCTGTGCACTTTGGATAGATCCACACCACAGTTCAATCCAGTGGGAAAGTGTCTTCTCCATTCTGTGTCTTGACTGTCTTCATGCATGTGGGCTCCAGTGTTCTGTAGGTGAGGAAGAGAGCTCCTCATCTAGCAGGAGGTGATCAGCCCTCCCGAGAGGCTTTGAGAAGTAGAGTTAACACTGTGAATGGGGAGAAGAGACAAAGGTACTAACAAATACAGACATCAAAAAAGAAAGTGAGGCACCCACGCCTATTATTAAAGAAAGTTAGTACCTGGTGGGAAAGTGAAACCTGAAAAACCCAAAAGGTAGAAGTAGCAAGATGATGAAGGGGGTATAAAACGACAAGTGCCCCTGTAAGAAATTCAGTTTTATTGTGACTACCATGGTAAGCCACCAAAGAGTTTTAACCAATACAGAAATTTGGTAAGAATTACATTTCAGCAATACAGCTTTGACAGAAGTATGAAGAATGGGTGGATTAACAGTAAGATAGGGAATTAAGTAGTAAATAGTTTACAGGGGTATTAAAAACTCAATAGAAAGAAGGATGAGGACCTAAGATGAGGCAGTAATGGTAGGAAAGGGAAAAAGGAACCAATGAGAGGGAGGCACAGGGATTGAATTGGACATATGAGATGAGATGGCAATGGTTCTCCATAACAAAGTATCCAATAAGGAGCACACCCATGTAGACAAATGTATTATAGACAATAGTCTCATATGGTTATGGAGACTGGCGGGGTAAGTCAGAAAGATGGAGACACACAAGACTCAACAGTGGAGTTCTTGCACAAAGACCATTCATTTGACTGACCAAGAAAGGAGTTTTGTGTCTCTGTTATCATCCAAGGGGAAAATTAAAACTATACCCTAACTTAAAGATTATCAGGAAAAGGTTTCTCTCTGTTTTCTTTAAGTTGGGTTCTTTTCCTTTTCATTAATTTATTTATTTGTTCAATTTACACCCCAATCACAGGCTCACTCCCTCCTGTCCTCCCTGTTCCATCCCCCCACCTATTTCCTCCACCACCCCACCACCCCTGTACCAACCCACCCTGTGACATCAAGTTGCATCAAGACTAAGTGCCACCACAACGAGCAGACAAAGTTAAGTCCAAGTAGATCAAAGACCTTAATACAAGGCCGGTCACACTAAATCTACTAGAAGAAAAGTGGGAAAAATCCTCAAACTCATTGGCACAGGTGACAACTTCCTGAACAGAACACCAACAGCTCAGGACCTGAGACCAACAATCAATAAATGGGACCTCATGAAACTGAAAAGCTTCTGTAAGGCAAAAGACACTGTCATTTGAACAAAATGGCAGCCTACTGATTGGGAAAAAAATCTTCACCAACCCCACATATGACAGAGGGCTAATATCCAAAATCTACAAAGAACTCAAGAAATTAAATGCCAAGAAACCAAATAATCCAATCAAAAAATGGGGGAGGGAGCTAAATAGAGAATTCACAAAGGAGGAATCCCTAATAGCTGAGAGACACTTGAAGAAATGCTCAACATCCTTAATAATCAGAAAAATGCAACTCAAGATGACTCTGAGAGTCCATCTCACACCTGTCAGAATGGCTAAGATCAAAAGCTCAAATGATAGCACATGCTGGCAAGGGTGCCGAGAAAGGGGAACACTCCTCCATTGCTGGTGGGAGTGCAGGCTTGTGCAACCACTATGGAGGTCAGTATGGCAATATGTTTAGAAAACTTGGAATAGCCCTGCTTTGGGACCCAGCCATACCACTTCTGGGTATACATTCAAATGATTCCTCACCAAATCACAAGGATATCTCCTAATCTATGTTCATAGCAGCCTTATTTGTAACAGCTAGAAACTGGAAACAACCCAGATGTCCCTCAACCGAAGAATGGATTAAAAAACTGTGATACATCGACACAATGGAATATTACTCAGCTATCAGAAACAATGAAATTATGCAATTTGCAGCCAAATGGATGGAACTAGAGAAGCTCATCCTGAGTGAGCTAACCCAGACTCAGAAGGATGCACATGGCATCTATTCACTTATAGTAGAATTTTAGCTATATAGTACAGGATATCTATACTACAACCAACGCACCAAAGGAAACATGGACATAGACTTTTGTTTGTTTGTTTGTTTGTTTTTTAGTTTTCTCTCCCTGGCAATGAGACACTTTTCACTGGCTGTACTGCCTGGTAGGCTCCCAGTGTATGAGGAGGCTCTTGGCCCTCATATGACTTCTGAACTGGGGTGAGGGACTGTTATGTAGGGACAGTACACTCCAGAGGAGTGGCATGGAAGGGTTAGGGGGTAGAGGGTGGGAGGGCAGGGCTGGGAAGGGGGGAAAGAGGACATTATGATGGAGACATAACCTGAAGTAATAAATAAGTACATTTATTCATTTAAAAAAAAAAAGACTAAGTGCCTGCTCTTCCACTGAGGCCAGAGAAGGCAGCCCTCCTGGGGGAAAGGGATCCAAAGGCAGCCAGTGGAGTCCAAGTCAGAGACAGTCTCTACTCCACAGGTACCTTTTTTTTTTCCTACTCAGGCTGTCAGATAATTAGTGCAGGAGTAGTGTTTGGGAGGGCAGTGTACTTAAACTGTTAATTTGAATGGTAATCTCATTTTAAAAACACTCTCTAAGAAATACCTAAAGGTAATGCTTCATCAGACCATTCCATGGGCCAGTCAGGTTAACACATGAAATCAGCCAGTAAAATGAACAATTATTTTTTTCCAACTTAGAGATTGCTTGTTCTCAGTCAAGAAGAAAATGGCAATCTCAGGGATTTTAGCTGAACTAATTAATAACAATAACAACAACCCCAAACGAAAACAACCACCACCAAGTCACATCTCATCTGTGAAGTTACTCAAAGACTTCTTTCCAGAGGCTGCCAAATGAGTTCTTACTGTGCTCACAAATCCCTGTATTCTCCCCAGAGCTTGGAGCCCTAATGGCTATGATTAGTGGTAGCACGCTACGTCCAACAATAACTCTCAAACATTTCTGAACCAACTGCATCACCAATAACAAAAACCTATGGATTCTAATCTCATACACTTTTTTTATAATTGTCTTTCCCAGTGTTTCTTCTTGTGGATCAGTCTCAGAAACAGAAGTGAATAAAATATGAACTTTTAAAATGTATTTTTAATTAGAGGACATTCATAATCCAAGGCATTGTGAAACTTCTAGTGCCAGAGGTGTCCTGGTTTCCATTTAATCTTCCTTTCTCCAGCTCTTGTCAGCTGTGTGTGCAGATGCTGAGATCTGTTTGTTTATCATGGGACTGAGGAGATTTATGGTTGGATGCATATTGGGCTGCCTTCCCTGTTCTCTTGGCACAGCTCCTGAGCTCCACAGCACGGGGGACACTTAAACACGCTTAATGGGGAAGCCAGTCCCACATGTTCCCTGTAGTTTTCATCTGGCTATTTTTTAGCTTTTGCTTTGTTTGAAGTTAAGGTAATTACAAAGTTATTATTTGTCATTTCCATTATCTTTGGGGTCAGAAAGGCATCTGTTGAAAGTTAGCATCCTCTGTCATTTTTGGCAGCTGGTGGACAGCACCTGAGGGGACTTGAAAATGAGGGACGAGTCTGTGGTCCACCTGGGTCATCATTGTGCATGTGTTTGAGAGAGAGAGAGAGAGAGAGAGAGAGAGAGAGGAGGAAATGAGAGGGAGAGAGAGAGAGAGAGGAGGAGGAAATAAGAGGGAGGGGGAGGGAGGAGAAGGGGAGGGACAGGGGAGGAAGGGGAGGGACAGGGGAGGAAGGGGAAGGGGAGGAACAGGGAGGGATGGGAAGGAGAGGGAGAGGGGAGGGAGAGGAAAAGGAGAGAGAGAGGGGAGGGAGGGGAAGGGGAGGGAGAAGGAGAGTACTCTGCAAAGAGAACATGGGGAAGAACTCGTGCCTCCTTACTGCTTGGTTACTGAATCCTGTAAAGAACATGGGATGCTGCTGCCCATGCTAGATTCAGAATTTTGGGAACATGAAGAGAAAAGTCATGAAGTCAACTATGGCATTTCCTTCCCACTGGGTTGCTTTCTTCCCTGACATACTGCACAGGTTTCTTTTTATTTTATTTTATTTTTTCAGAGAGAAAATGAGAAAAGGGCCTGGGTTTGAAATGCTGTTGCAGTCAATGAAGGAATGTAAGTGAAATAGAAGATCAGTATTGGCTTTCAAAGTCAGCAAGTGCCAACTTTACCAGTGACCCTTCATCTGCAGTTGCAGTTGCAACTTTGCCAGTGACCCTTCAGCTAGTGCTCAGAATCTTTCTCCCCGCTCCCCCCCCCATCAAAGATCAGCAGGAAATAATTTAGGCAGTGTTGCCTGTGAAGTCTTTATCTGAACAAGTCAAATTTCCATTGTCATCTTAAAGCAGCAGCCACGGGGGGGGGGAGGGGGGTAGGTAAATAAATGCTCATGGCTATGTTCTAAAAAAAGTTTACACCATCAGCATCAAGCCAGATTTGGTTCACAGGACTAAGTTTGCTGATATCTGCTTTCACTGATGTGCAACTTAAAGCTTGACTATGAAAAATACTTATAGAGCCACTGTAGGTCCATAGAAGTTAGGTTTTGTTAACCCCCAAATTGTCTCTGAATGACCTATTGACTCATCATACATCTTAAAACATTTATCTACTCACACAGATCATAGTTCCTTCAAAATTATGATTCATAGCCCTATTGGAGATATCTACAACACAACTCTTGTGCCTAAGTCAAGGATCTTTGCAGAAAGGGGGCCAAAGACTGTAAGCATCAGAGGTCTGAGAAATCTACTGTGAGATCCTGTCTCCAAAAATGACAGAGAAGCTTTACTTCACTCAATATGGCTGCTTAAAAAAGACCCACAAAATAGTGATATACTTGCTAACACGAAAGGGTGAAATTTCAAGGAATCCTACTGCTAAAGAAAGAACTACAGGCAACCAAGGAATTCGGAGAGGAGAGTAGGAAAATAATCTTTGTCAGAAAGAACCCCTTAATTGTCTATCCAATACCAATTTGTTGCCCTGAAGTCATATACAATAAACACTCAACAGACTGAACAAGTTGTGTATGTGTGTGTGTGTGTGTGTGTGTGTGTGTGTGTGTATGCATGACAAAGAAAAGTAAGTCATGACTTTAACAGAGAGAAAGAGAGGGTTTATATGGGACTGGAGGGAGAAAGGGGAATGGAGAAATGGATATAATTATATTTTTAATTTCAAAAAATAAAACATTGAAATAAAGATTAAAAAAACAATTATGATTCTCCAATCCCACTATCCCACTTTGCTTTACATGATGTGCAAAGATAACATTTTGTTCTGTTTTATCCCTAGAAGATTAAAATATGGGCAATGTTCAAAACTCTTCACATTGGTACACTCACATGCTCAGAAATTGATCAGTGTCTGAACATTAACCATGGATACAGCTGTTGTCCGATCATATGACTTAAATAAGCACATGTGGGCTGTGTTAATAGCATGCTTTCCTGGTAGACAGGAGGTGATTCACATAATCCTCAACAGGGGAAATAGAATCTTTGCAGATCAGTGAAGTCAGTCCAAATGTCAGATCAGAGGAAGATAATATGCCAAACCAAAGACCAGGGCTTAGCCTTCAGTGTGTTGGGCATTCACCAGGATTTAGAACATGGGGCACTGATGTTGAGTTCCATTTCACAAAAGCCTTTAATTTTTCTCAGAAGTTCATCTCAATTTGATGAAGCTGGGGATCTTACTCTCTATTTTGGATCTGTCCTACAAAGACATTCTTAAAGTTAATATAAACAGGGACTTATTCCAACTTCATAAAAAATTTATACTACAGTCAAAGAAGTTTACTTGAACTTTATAAAACATAAGGAAAGAATGAAGAAAAGTCAATCCAGAGATTGGTTCCCTTCATTTTATAATAGAGAACAGAGGGTCAAGAAACTATATTTGGATTCGGAGTTTGTGACATAAGTACCAACCAGTTATGTGAAGGCTAAGTCCATCTTTTATTATTTTTCTTTTAAGTATATGGTTGGAGGTTTATACTGACCAGCTGGAAAGGTCCTTTCAAAGTCCTAATGAACATCTGCCACGTTCCAAACTCAGATATTCTCCCTGAAGGCTGTGGACATTATAAAAGCAATGATCCATATTCATTTAAAGTAGGGATTCTACAAAGGACATAATTGTATTCAACAAATATAAATCAGGAAGAAGGAAATGTGTACAGTCTAGGGACTTAAAATCCTTTAACAAGCTCCTCAAAGGTAATGCCAGAAATTAGCTTTATCTAGTAGAAAGCAATGAAACGACCCACTATTAAAGAGTCTTAGCTATAACTCTGATTATATTCCCTCAGATAATGATTCAGTGTATCATACTTAGAGATGGATATTGATAGGTTATTGAAATATAAGTAGAAATGTGATTATTCTCATGCTGAGTGAGAGGCTTTCCCCATATCAGATATCAGGTACTAGGTGTAGCTGACTGATCAGAACAATTTGTAGGAACATTCCACATTGGTGTTAGTTATGGCCTGATACAAAATTATCACCTTAAAAAAAGAACTTCAAACAATAAAAAGATAAAAGCACGCTCACATTTTAGAACTAAAACAATTTATATAAACTCCAATCTGATATCAAATTCCGTAAAATTAGAACAGTTGGGAAATCTGTTTTTTGGGAATTTGTGTTTGAGATACAGTATCCCTTTTAGGGGGAAAAAAAGATGTACTGATCAAGTATATCTTCATTACTGGGAAGATGATGTTACCCAAAGGTGGGAATAGTCAAAAAATATTATCTGAGAGATGTCTCAGTCCTTCAGTTACAAGATAACAAAAGTCTTCACACAGCCACAGGCCCACGTTGTAGTTTCAGCATTTATTATGTGCCAAGATAGCGATAGATGTGCAGAAATGATTTAAAGATTTTTAATGGAGAATTTTCATTGTTATACAAGTGCAATATACATGCTTTAAACAATCATGTGCAGAAAGCTACGAAAGCCCAGTATTATATTGATTAACTTATTTTTTAAACAATGGTTCTTTGCTTAGCACTTATCTCATATATGTCATTGTTCTGGAGGCTGTAAAGCTGAATATTAAGTAGTAAAATATACTTTAGGACACCAGTTTGCCAACAAGAACTGGGATTACTCATTTTTATATGACCCAAAACAGCTAGAATCATCTTTAAAACACCAGTTAATAAACTCTATTTAGTATCTATTTTTCAAACTCATGAAATATATTGTGAACCAGTCATTTAGAGGTAAAAATGAAGAAATGAACCTAAAGCTTTGTCACTAGAATGAGTTATTGATTTCTAATCAAGCTATTGACATATAAAACAAGGCTGTCATCTGCATAATAAAGTGGTAAGTAGAATATGTTATATTTCTGAGAACCTTAAGTTTGCAATGCTATTTTATGCACTAATTTATCAATAAATCATTCATGTCTTAAAGATAGTAGGAAGGTGTTCGGCGTGTCTCCTCACCACAGGAACACTGTATATTACCATTTATTACTTTATGCATTCCTAACCATAAGAGTTATTTACTGCCTTTACCAATATACCCTCAGGTGCCCATGTCCTGGATCCATGTGGCACATCTAACATGGAAATAACAAACGGAAGAATTTGGAAGTGATAAGTCACAGTCATCAAAAGAAGTTACATGGTAGACTTTTCTGAGCATAAAATTATATGACTAATTTTTTTTGTGAAACCTAGCCCTTATCTTTATTGAGGAATTTGCCTTTTATTGTTTCTTTAGTATTTATTAAGATAACTGGTCTTTACTGTTGTCTTCTTCATAGCAGGGCTTTAAAGTCCAACATGCAAACAAAAGTGTAAAACTGCCAGACACTACAACTGTCTTCAGGCTGGGAACAAAGGTAAATTTTCTCATTTATATGCCCAAGAAGGTCATCTATCCTGAAATATTAGAGGAGAGACAGAGTGAGGTATTGGTAAGATAACACACACAGTCATCAATGCAAATTTCATGGTTAGTAAATAACTTTGGATATTGAATGGATCCCCCCACAGCCTCTCTGCTTTGTAATCATGTAGAAACTCTGGTCTTGACCACAATACATACTCTAATAAAAGGAAACACAACTAGTTAGAAAGATTCATAAGTCAAGAACTGAACAGCAGATGCTCATGGTGTAATTTCGGTACTAGGGAGGCTGAGACAGGAGGATTGCAAGTCAAGGCTGGCTACATGGCAGGAACTTAACTCAAAAATAACAATACAAAAACCAAACACACACACACACACACACACACACACACACACACACACACACACAGGAGTATGTCCTAAAATATCAGCTGCTGAGCAAGTGGGCACTTTTAAGGTCCGATACCTATGTGTACCTGGAAGATTTGTTATCCCATTAAGAGACAGTTAATATAGCTCAGAAGTTTTTTAAGTTGTTCTTTCTGTCTCTTTATTTTATTTTTATTCCAACTAAACACTTTGAAGAAATGGACAATGAACAAAGATCCCTGTGTCACCCTGACTCACTTGTCAAGGTGACCTGGAGCACATCTTGAGCTGAAGGTCACAATTCAACAAGGGATCCTATGACTGAATGTGGGGGCAGAACTAACAGTGGTAACACTGAATGTTTTAAAAAACCTGCACCAGCAACAGGCAAAACTTAATTCAAAATCAAACACATCAGTGACTAATGCTTCTGATGGTGTTCAACTCTGCTGCATCATGTGACATCACTACCGCCTTTTCCCCTGAACACACACCTGCATTTTGCCTTGTGCATACCCACCCTCATGTCAACTATCAAAAAACATCTTGACTCTGATTCCATAACTACCGTAAGTTATGCATTGCAGTATTTTTGCTGTACATGCAAATCTTTCTGCTCTTATAGAAACATAACCGTTTTATTTTGAAAAAGGAAAACTCATATCTTCCTTCTGCCATGTCTAGCATATATCATCAGTATGTTTGGATTATATTGTGTTAAAATGTTAGATTAAAAACATCACCATTTGAATTATTTTGAGTGTTATAAATGATCATTCAGTTAATTTTGGGTTCACATTAGGACAGAATTTCTAACAATTTGCTGAATGTCCCTACACGTACTTTTCCTGCTTTGTACTACCTATCTGTGTATAGCAGCATTCTCAGTGCTGATGATTATAAAATGAAATACAGACCAACTGCTGTGAACACTGAGACATGCTTCAGCCAGGGAAACAGATAGTCAAACTGCAGATCTTCACTCTCTTTCCATTTCTCCAAGTCAGTCCCCCAGTCTGATCTCCAGCTCTGTAGTAGTTCACCTGCTATGGCCTTTCTTCATTCTCTACATCTGTTCCCAGGGGACGAAGCAAAGCCTGGTAGAACACCCTGATTTCCTCCCTCTTGTGAACCTCCCATCCCCATTACTGTCAGTTTCCAGTATCTAAAAAAGCATTTTACCTGGAGCCCTCAGTGGCTACATAAATCAGTACCACAGAAGAATTCCCTAGCAGGCAACACAGCCACCACCATCTCCTAAGAACCAGAGAAGACAACAGAAACCGATGCATAAAATACCCTCTCAACAGAGATAAGACTAGATCAGAACCTAGAGTTACAATCTTTCCAAACTAAGATCCCAGCATAAACACATAATCAATAACAGCCAGAACAATACGTACCCACTAGTGCCCAGCCACCCTGTCACAGGAGGCCAAGTATTGCAGTATAGCTGAAGCACAAGACAAAGACTTCATATTAGCCTTTATTAACTACCTTTGTTAAATTGTACCAAATGGCTCCTGGTATTCCATAGAATAAACTTTGTATAAGAAATATAAAAGCAGGGATTCCAAGATGGTGTACTTTGAAACTGTCATTAGCGGTCTTAATTTAAAGCTTATCTAATTTTTAAAACTTTATCATAAAGATCGTTAGTGACAACATTTTAATCTTGTAATCCAACTTGTAAATATTAAAGCATAATCAAATTGCATTAGTTCACAGTACTCTGAGAGTGAGGACTTTTAATTTTCTTTTTATGTGTATAGGTGTTTTGATTGCACCTATCTGTACAACACTTTCATATCTGGAGCCCCTTGAAGCCAGAAGAGAGCATTAGATCACCTGAAACTGGATTACAAATGATTGCTACTTGCCCTGTAAGTTCTGGGAGCCAAAATTGGGTCCTCTGGAAAAGTTATGTCTTAGTTATTGAGACATTTTTTTTAGTCACAAGAATCTACCTATCTCTATCATCTATCTATCTATCTATCTATCATCTATCTATCTATCTATCTATCTATCTATCTATCTATCTATCTCCCTATCTCTATCTCCTTGTTTTTGTTCTCAAGTTTTAAGTTTTAGACCTCTTCTAAAGATATTGTATTCAAATTTAATATTCTCCTAGAGGGAGAAGGAAACTCTTTGGACATAGGAAGCTAAGGAAAATCACAAGGCTCAAGGAAGCATAGAAATGCACACTATTCATGAGACCTCCCTCCCCAAAATTACATAAATAGTAAGGAATTCCTGAGGAAGAAGAGAACTTGCCGTGGTGCAGTTGCTTGCACACTCTCTAGAAACTGTCAGATCGCATTATCATGAGTTGTCTTCCATTCTGGGATGAACTTTTCATTGCTGGAACTGACCCTGAATAACCTATACTCCTCTGAGTAGCTCCATCACCCACTCTGCTGTAAATTACCCCAACAAATTTTTTGAGTCACCAAGTCAAACTTGGATTGAATTCTTTCTTTGGACTGTGTTTGGTATCCTGCCTGAGGGGAAAAGTCACTTGTTCATGTTTTCCCAGGAAGAGCCATTTCACATTGCTTAAAAAATTCCTAGTATAATTCTGTGATGTTTGAGATGGTAGTAGTCAAAACAAAGGAACAACTGAAACAATACCTTCAACAAATACAGTTTTCATGGACCTAATTTTCTTTGCTTTTTCTGCTTCAAATATATTTTGCATGATGTCCTTGATTGGTCTTTGTCAAGTTTTTAGGGTTAGTCAATGACTTAAAGAATTAGTGACGTGCTTTAATGATGAAGTTCTTTTTACCAAGAATAAGAGAAGTTGTTAGAGATTGACCTTAATAGTGATCTGCTTCTTCTTTTTATTCTGATAAAATGGAGACCCCAAAAGCTCATATGGGTCAAGGTTCATGCTTATTGGATTGTTGGAGGTATTTAATCTGCATGAATTAATGCATCTGCTTAGTTTTGGTGGAGCTAGTCACATATCTTTTCCTGCCACCAAGATCCCTGATTAGATGCTGCTATTAAAAAAGCAAGCAAGCAAACAAACAAACTCTTATAAATAGTACATTATGATTTAAGAATAATACTTTCTATGGAATCTTTTAGTAACATAGTTCATTTTAATACTAGGAAGCTCATGTTCTCTTAAATTTAAAATTGCTTCTGGTCCAGAAAAAGAGTGTGCCTCAGCTGGCATGGTGGCATATGCCTTTAATTCCAGCATTTGGGGGGGGGGGCAGATGGATCTCTGTGAGTGTGAGGCCAGCATTGTCTGTAAAGTGAATCCAGGACATCCAGGGCTACACTGAGAAACCTGTCTCAAAAAAATGTGTCAAAGCTATCCTATATTGTTTTGGTCTCTGAGACATCAACAGAGCAAGTGTGACATATCTGTCCTGTTCACATTTTGTTTATATCCTTCTGTATCTTCTTTTCTGAAGGTGAATCTTTTTATGTCACCTTCGAAGAAAAACTTTAAACAGAGTGTCCTTTAGTAGCAGAACATTTACTCAGTGTACATGGAATCCTCATTGTCAATGTGCACCTAAAATGGAGACAGACAAAGATAAAGAGAACTTTGAATGTGTGAGGTATGAGGTTGTATTAGAGAAAGTGTTGATCTTTTCATAAGCCTGTCTTTTTAAAAGGTGCAGATTGTACAGATTGAAGCTGAACTGATTCAAAAATTAAAGGATTTTAAAAGCAAAGAATCAAGGAATCCAGGGTATTTTGTTACGGATATTCTCTCAAATGCATGGCTCAGTTAACTCCGAGAGCTATTATTCTATTGCTTCCCCACTTGTTTCCCTCCTCAAACTGAGAACTTGGTTAGAGACAATGACCTTTTCTTTATGGTCAGGGATTATATGAAGTTAGGAATATAAATGCAGTTTCAATTCCCTTCTAGAGCTTTCACATCAGCAGTTAAATGTCATTTGTTGAAGTTCACAGAAAATACATAAAGCCAAGAACTTTTTAGATCTATATTAATCTACTCAATTCTCATTTGCATATAATAAAGCTATAAGCTTTGAGAGGTAATGGAACTCAATTATATGAGAAAGATACATTGACTTTAACTTTATAACATCATGGTTTTAATTACCCAGAATCCTTTGGTTCTTTCCCAGAGATCACATTGCATAAGGTTAGTGTGATATGGACAAGTAAATGCTATATAAACTGTATAAGTTAATATTCAAGCTAGCAACCCTTTCACAACTGATTATCTGTACTGCCTTTGATGACGGCTTTCCCAGGACTTCGTGTACGCTGAGTAAGTGCTCTGCCACTAAAGGACACTCTATTTAAAGTTTTTCTTAGAAGGTGAGATAAAAAGATTGACTTTCAGAAAAGAAGATGTAGAAAGATATAAACAAAATGAGGACAGGACAGATCTGTCACACTTGCTCTGTCGATGACCCAGAGACCAAAATAATATAGGATAGTTTTGACACATTCTGTTCAATGAATATAATAAGTTCCAATGAATGTAATAAGTCAGGCTATTTTGTTTCTTTTAAGTGAAATAAAGATTAGAAAACACTGATTTACATAGCAAGGTGGCTTCTAGATAAGAAGAAGCAAAATGTAGCCATGATAAGTATAAAATTTGAGCTAATCAGCCACCCTTCTTAAAAAAAGAAAGAAAGAAAGAAAGAAAGAAAGAAAGAAAGAAAGAAAGAAA
>CAJQZJ010032761.1:1904517-1945101 GCA_907164525.1 Lophiomys imhausi
AACCTTTAGTGTATATATTTTGAGATCTCAAAGGACAATTTGTTTGCATTGAGCATGCCTTTTGTAAGTGAAGGCATTTTCTAATTGAGGTTCCTTTCTACCAGATTACTCTAGTTAGTATCAAGTTGACAAAGAAAACAAACAAACAAAAAAACAGTTCAAGGTGTGTGCTACCATGCCCAGCTCAATTTATGATTTTAACATCATAGTTGACGGAATTATATCTTCCAACAAAGCTCCTCACAGTTTCTTTTATTCAGTCTAAAGACAGAACCTTCTGCAAGTAGCACTGACTTAAACCTTTCCAGAAAAGATTCACTACCAGGAAGGAGACAAACTGCAAAAACTGAAAAATTTCACAGATAGATGTCTCAAATCTACAAGTTATACCTTACACTCTCTTTTCTCCAGACCAGTTGTCTTCCCAGGGAAGACTTCTGTTCC
This sequence comes from Lophiomys imhausi, assembly GCA_907164525.1. Taxonomy (NCBI): domain Eukaryota; kingdom Metazoa; phylum Chordata; class Mammalia; order Rodentia; family Muridae; genus Lophiomys; species Lophiomys imhausi. The sequence goes on from CAJQZJ010032761.1 coordinate 1,904,962, forward strand.
CTCTTTATACCTTTAAGTTGATTTACAACTATGAAGTCTATGGATAGTGAATAAGGAAGGCATCTGACATTGTCCAGCGGTACTGGTTTACATTTAGGGGATCTGGGAATGATGACTCAAGGTTTGTTGAGGTTGAGATCAGGAAATGTGTTAGTATTGGAGATCATGTAACAAAGTTCCCAGGAGCTATTGTGTGAAGTGAAGATGAAGTAGAAGTCATAATGGAGACTCCATGATATTGGAGATGCCAGTACCATGGAATATATGTTGAGAAAAGCAGTGGGCATGGAGTGGAGCTTGTTTAAGTGAGAAACTAGGTGTGCTGCAGGTAGCAGAGTTGGAGGCATGCAGCTACCTAATCCCTTTAGAGGCCAGTAAATTTCATTAGGAACTCCAGTTTCCAGCCATTGTGCTGTAGTATTTGTTGTCTGCTCTGATGTTTTTTGTCTTGCTTTGGTCTAATTCCTTCCTGTACCTGGATTCTTCCCTTTTAGAATAGGAATGGATGTTTACTGTTCATTATTACATGTTAGAAGTATGTAACTCATTTTAATAGGAGAATACAGTTGAGAGAACTTGAAATTTTAAAGTGTATGAACTGTTGAAGGATATAGAGACTTTGAAAGTTAGACTTAATGAACTTTATATTTTAACACAATGATGAGGTTATGGGGACAAAGGGTAGAAAATTATGGCTTAAAAATAGTGTTTGGGGTGAAGTTGTGATGACTAGTTTTGTCAGCTAGAAAGAATATAGAATCTCTTGGGAGATGGGCTTCTGAGCATGCCTGTGGGGGATTATCATGATTACATTAACTGAGGTGGGAAGACATGCCTACTATGCAGGATTCTTGCCTGGAATCCTGGACCTAGGAAATGGAAATTGGGAGCTAGGCAGTAGCATGTATTCAATACCTTCTGTGCCCTGACTGTGGGTGTGATATGGCCAGCTGCTTCAAGTTCCTTTCCCTTTGATCACTACACCATGAAGGGCTGTACCATTGAACCATGAACAAAATAAACCTCTTATACTTAAGTTGCCTTTGTTAGTATGCTTTATCAGAGCAACAAGAAAAGACAAGAAAAGCAAGACAAGATGGTCTCTCAGTTCATTAGTCACTTATTTTAGGCCCTCTCTGTCCTGTCCTGTTGCTCTTATGGAGACTTCTCAGTGTTAGGCAATTAGACAAATATTGCCTGCTGTGGAGGTTGGACCAGTGCCCCTTAATTGGCTTTGGACCTCACCTCCTCTTTCTATAGGAAGAGAAGCTTCATAATTATCCCTCCTTGGGATTTAAAATACCATGTGAAAAGGAGGAGACAGCAGGACTTTTTAAAGATCCACTAGAGGGAAATGACTTCCCTCTTCACAAAAAAGAAAATAATCTAACTTCTGCTTCTGATTCTAGTAGACACATGACATTTCAAACCACCTGAAATTTTACCTACCATTCTCCCCTTTCTTGAGTTTATCCAGCTGGGCTTGTCAATCACTTGACTGATAGATCTTTGGACTGATCCTTAGGAATGCTGATTCAATTTAAGACAGGTTAAGGAGATGTAAAGAATAATTTTTGGTATAAAGCCTTCCAGTTTTTAAACAACAACAACAATGTATTATTTCCTCTTCCCTTTCTATCTCTTGTAGTAGATGAGGGTCAAAGCCATAAGCACTCTTGCCCTGAAAACCTTGTTTGAAGCTCTCTCCCCCAACCCCATTCAGGTGCTTTCTGATCTCCATTGCTGGATTTGCCTGCTTCCTTGGTCTGTAACACAAAAATACTTTCTTCCTTTTCTCCATAGCAACTGCCAACATCTACAGCTGCCCTGCCCTGTTGTTTTTCTCCCAAACTCTAATAAAGTGATCCTTCAGCTTCTCTCTGAGTCTGTTTTAAAATTTTTTGTCAACAAAACTAAGAAGTCACTAAAATGAAACTCAGGTTCTCCAATAAACGATGTTGACTGAAACCTGCAGCTTAGACTCAGGCACCTTCCTTTCATTTGATGTCATTTCCTGACCTTGCACCCTCTACCTCAATTAGGTCTCTCATGTAATTTAAGGACATAGAAAAGCAATAACCTGAAGCTAAAAAACAACAGCCTCAGTAGAAAGAGGCTGGATAGTTAAGTCTATGCACACGGAGGCATCTAGAGGTATGTTTAGTTTCTGGGTGAAATTTATTCAGGGTCTCCAATAGAGCAGTATGACATAAATTCATGAACGTTACCATCTTCTCAGTAAATTGTGGGGGGAAGCCTTGTCTTTCATATTGAGCAGGCAACAACAACTGGTCCCATGAGACAGAAACACAGAGAGGAAGAAAACAGAGTAGGACAGAGAGGAGAGTCTGTGCTTATATAAATAAACAAATGAGTTTTGTTTTGCATTTATTGGTTTTATGTCTACATTGTGGAGAACAATTTAGAATGAAAGCTAGAAGCAGTTTGCATCTACCTGTTAGGTTCATGAGATATTTTTATTTTTTGCTCCATATGATGTTGCCAAATTAATTAATGAACTTTCCTACGAAATTGTATTCTAATTGATATAGAGAAGTACTTAAATACAGAAAACCTCATAAGTATAGAAACTAATACATATGCTTCTGCATTCATTTGCTTTGTATGAATCTTTGATACACTAGGAAAGTTTAATAATAGTTAATTAAAAAGAGATGTGTCTCCCAAGTTAACAACATTTAGCCTACAAATTCATTTTTATCTTTTCTGCCTTTATTAGCAAAATAAAACATTATATTTATTACATGTTTAAAATTATAAAAATTCTAAGTGTCATTTCAATAAAACCTCATCTTCACAAATTTCTTTTTACCAATACTGAATTTTGTAAGTTTGCATAAAACAAAATCCCCACACTATTTTTTTGTTTATTCTAAGTTTAGAGTTAAATGAAGTCAAATAAGTAATAATACTCATTAATGTGTAGATTTTTTTCTAAATAGGAATATTTATGAAGTTGTAATTTTAAGTTTGTTTACCCTTGAGTTCTTGTTGCTATATAATTCCAAAAAAGGGATATGTCTCTTTTATTGAACATGTTTTTTTTTTTAAATCTCAGTGATAATTTGTACTGAAAAGAATCAGATATTTCTAAAGGATGTGACATGGAATACTTTTAAAATTTGCTAGTTTGCTATAAAATGCTAGAATTTGACAGGTAGTTATAATTATCCTCTTTCTAACTTGGGGGAAGAGTAAAGTTAGTAATTGTAAATTTTACACACACACACACACACACACACACACACACACCACACAAAAAGCTACACAGAAACAGACACACACACATACACACACACACACACAGCACAACACAACAAACACACACCTGTCTAACATGTGTAAATGAAATTACTGGAAATATCAGTGAAGGAAAATGACTGCATGAAGAATATATGAGAAATATAGATTGCATTTAAGATAAAGGATTATTTTGTCCCAATACAAAATGACTGGTTATTTCAGGGGGAAAATGTGAAATGAAACTCTAAATGGATGTAGAAAGTTGCAGACAAATTAGAGAAAGGTGAGTTTTGTATTGCTTCATTAAAGCTAGACAAAATTGCATGTATTTGTACATTTTTCAACAAATTTTCATGTTACAAGTAACCACATACAAAATCAAATTAGGGTTTTCTCTTTATTAAAATGACAAAATTTTCTTTTTTGTTACTTTTATTATTATTATTATTATTATTATTATTATTAATGTTTATTACTTCAAGTTACATCTCCATCATAGTTCCCTCTTTCCACCCCTCCCGGTTTCACCCTCCCATCCTCTTCTTTCTCTCCCACGCATCCCACCCCTCTGATGTGGAGTGTCCCTACATATCAGCCCTTCTCAATTCATTAGTTACATGAGGTCTAAGAGCATCCTCTGGCACAGGAGGCATACATGGAAGTTCCACTAGGGTGGGGTTTCCCACTGACAAGTAACCAAGTCCCTGTTCCTGCTCTTTTGGGTCTATTGATTGCAGGATGGTTATCCTATACTACAATGGCTAAAATCCAGTTATAAGTGAGTATATGCCATGCATATCTTTCTGAGTCTGAGTTAACTCACCCATTATGAACTTTTCTAGTTTCACCCATTTGGCTGTGAATTGCATGATTTCCTTGTTTCTGAAGGCTGAGTAGTATTCTATTCTATAAATGCACCACAATTTTTTTTTTTATCCATTCATCAGTTCAGGGACATCTGGGTTGTTTCCAGTTTCTACCTATTACAAATAAGGCTGCTATGAACATAGATGAGGATATGTCCTTGTGGTTTGGTGAGGAATCGTTTGGGTGGATACCCAGAAGTGGTATAGCTGAGTCTTGAGGTAGGGCTACTCCAAGTTTTCTAAGATATCATGAGACTGATTTCCATAGTGGTTGTACAAGTTTTCACTCCCACCAGCAGTGGAGGAGTGTTCCCCTTTCTTTAAAATCATGCCAGCATGTGTGGTCATTTGAGTTTTTTTTCCTTTATTTTTTATTTCTTCAAGTTACATCTCAATCGCAGTCCCCTCCCTATTCCCCCTCTAGTCCCACCCTCCCACCCTCAACCCCCCATCCTCTTTCCTTTTTTTTTTCTTTTAAATTTAAGGTATATCTTATTTTCCCCCTACAGTTTCCCCTTTCATTCCAACAAATGGCTCTTTCTCTTATAATAACAAATACAATACAGTACAACAGAGGTAATTAGGCCACAGTTATGAGGGTTATATGGCTTAACATACATTCCAATGACCAGTCCATATGTATTTGGCACCTGACTTTAACATTCTACTATCTAAACATCTCCATGAGTTTAAAGGTCTATATCTGACTCAACATTCATACTAACTTGCAACACAATTTCAAAAGTATCTTCTTAGATCTATAACACTCTCTTGACTCCTAAACAACTCAAAGTTAAATTATGAGACTCTAGCTATCTGTTCTTCAACCACCTCAGAGGCCTGAGAGGGATAGATATATCTGATTTTATAGGAAGTACAGGGCCTGCAGCTTCCCAAACTGTGGCTGCCTGGACAGTTCCCATTTTCTCTCCATACATTACAGCATCCATCTTCAGTCATTTGGCCCCATTTCTCTGACATACATTGATTGTAGAGCAGAGGTTATGAGGACTTACCTACCCTGTCTTGGCAGAGCTAGGCTGTCGACTTACCTGCTTCCAGGTTTTGTCCTTTTTGGACAGCATTCTGTCTACAGTTGGGGCAAGGGTCTTTTCCTACCAAGAGATAGGCTTGCGACTAATTCAATCATCTCCCACTGGAGATTCTTCGATGCTCATCTTCTACTTGGAGGAGAATAGGGGGTGCTGTCAGGAGTTGATATGTCTTGATATAAAAAAATCTAAAGTTACAAAAACATCTTTGAATGTCATATTCTGCAGATCTCTTGAGGTTTTTGAAGAGGTCCTATCTATCTCTTACATTTTTGACCTTAGCCATTCTGACAGGTGTGAGATAGAATCTCAGAGTCATCTTGAGCTGCAGTTCTCTGATGATTAAGGATGTTGAACATTTCTTCAAATGTCTCATATTAGAGATTCCTCCTGTGTGAATTCTCGGTTTAGCTCTGTTTCCCATTTTTTTCATTGGAGTATTTGATTTCTTGGAGTTTAATTTATTGAGTTCTTTATAAATTATGGATATTAGCCCTCTGTCAGAAGTGGTGTTCATAAAGATCTTTTCCCAATGTGTAGGTTGCCATTTTGTTCCAATGACAGTGTCCTTTGCTATACAGAAGCTTTTCAGTTTCATGAGGTCCCATTTATTGACTGTTGGTCTTAGAGCCTGAGCTATTGGTGTTCTGTTCAGGAAGTTGTCACCTGTGCCAATGAGTTTGAGGCTTTCCCCCACTTTCTCTTCTATTAGAGTTAGTGTGTCTGGGTTTATGTTTAGGTCTTTCGTCCACTTCGACTTAAGTTTTGTGCAAGTGATAAATACGGGTCTATTTGCATTCTTCTACATGTTGACATCCAGTTAGACCAGCACTATTTGTTGAAGATGTTGTCCTTTTTCCATTGTTTGGTTTCCATTTGTTTATGGTTTTGGCTTCTTTGTCAAACATTAAGTGACCATAGGTGTGTGGGTTCATTTCTGGGTCTTCAATTTGATTTTATTGATTCACTGGTCTGTTTCTATACCAGTACCGTGCATTTTTTATTACTATTTTTCTGTAGTGTGGCTTGAAATCTGGGATGGTGATACCTCCAGACTCTTTTTATTGTACAGGATTGATTTAGCTATTCTGCTTTTTTTTTTTGTTATTCCATCTGAAGTTGAGAATTGTTTTTTTCCAGGTCCATAAAGAATTGTGTTGGTATTTTGATAGGAACTGCATTGAATCTGTGTCTTACTTTTGGCAGGATGGCCATTTTTATTATGTTGATCCTACCTATCCATGGGATATCTTTCCATATTCTGATTTCCTCTTCAATTTTTTTCTTCAAGGACTTGCAGTTCTTGTTGTATAAGGTCTTTCACTTGCCTGGTTAGAGTTTCCTCCAGGTTTTTTGTAGTGTTTGTGGCTATTGTGAAGGGTGTTGTTTCCCTATTTTCTTTCTCAACCCATTTATCTTTTGTATAAAGAAGGGCTTTCAATTTTTAAATTAATTTTGTATCCAGCCACCTTACTGAAGGTATTTATCAGTTGTAGGAATTCTCTGGTAGATAGATATACCAGTATCCTCACTGTCTATGGTATATATCCTGGCATAATATTACCAGTGATGGTATCCAGTTATTTTTTAAATACTACATTTCACAGAAACAATCCAATTTTATTAACTGCATTGCATCTATGTTGAAATTTAACCAGACTTTTTGATATTATATTTTAATCCTTTGCCATTTACACACTATAGTGTTTTATTTTCATGGATTCTTTAATCCTGTTATAATCATCCACAAACCAAAGTGCTTCTTCTCAACCAAAAGGAATCACGAGGAAAGGCTATGCAAGGTTCTCTGGGATCCATAAATCTTGTATTATTGTTTAAATAAAGTTTAGTTCATATTACTCTTATGAGTCAAATGTTCATTCTATTAGTTCAATAATTTAAGATTAAGTAGAACAAGGATTAATCCATTTATTAATTCAATTATAATTCTATTTTGTGGTGCCTTAATAGGATATCACAGACTACTTAACTTGTAAAGAAGAGACTTTTTTCTCACTAATGTGGAGGTTAGGAAGTATAAGAATGTTCTACTAGGAATAGTCTTGTCTACTTCCTGTTGTTGTGATAAAAATAAAGTCTAATGTGGACAATTTAAAATGAAGAATGTAATTTGGCTAATGGTTTCAGAGGTTCCTAGTTCCTGGCTCCATTAATTCTGGGCATGTGGATAGAAAGACCATAATGACGGAACCTATGTCAGAACACACATCTCATGTCACACAGGAAGAAGTGTTTGTAAGAAGGTCAGGAAAAATGTATAGTGTCTAACAACACATTCCTAGTGACATACTTTCTCTGGTTATGCCCCACATCATAAAGTATTCTGAAGTCCCCAAATAGCATCACTAGCTGAGGTCCAACCCCTTGACACATGATAATTTGGGAGTTGGGATATTTCATAGTCAAACCATAACAAGGATGAGTTTACTACATCTTCACATGGCAGAAGATACCATTGAAAGCTGCATGAAGCCTTATTTATAAGAACTTTTATCCTATCCATCGGGGAAGCACTCCCACTCATTCAACATCATGTAATATACTATAACAAGTATTTAAATGCTGCTTCTACATGACTCTTCACTTGGGTCTGAATGTATCCAGTGGGAACAGCAGATAGGATGAGACCTTAACACTTCTGCCTCCCTCCACATCATGACTGTCTCATTGCCAAGTCTTTTCTACAGTCACCTGGGGTTCCGGAAACAAGTCTCATGAATAAACATTTTATGAAAGTCTTGAATATATGCCTAGGCATCAGTAACTTATAAAACCACTACAAGGCCTCTATGCATGTAATCTAGTGACAAAGGTCAACCAGATACAATTTCAGCAAAACTTGTTAACTATGAAAGCCTGACTGTGGTCCCTATGCCACATCTCTTCCTACAGAACATCTAGGCACCTTTGTCTTCCTGGCATAACTCTACTGATTTTAGTTCCATTTCTATTTTCTCCATGACTTTTAGTCATTTGATTTTGGGGTTAACAGATCTAGTGCTATCGGATCCCTGGAGTCAGCCCCTGAAACCTAGGATTCCAGCCCCACTGTCATATTGACCATATCTGGAATTTAGAGGGAACGTGTTCAAACCATAGTGGCCACAGAGGCTGATGAAGGATGATGAAAGATGATTGTGGTTCTTCATGGAGTTTTTGTTTTTTTGTTTTTTCATGGAGTATCAGATTTCTATTTTTATTACTCCTTTTAATTTTTGAATTACATTAATTCCCCCTTTTCTCTTTCCAAACTCTCTCACATGCCCCTCCTTGCTCTCTTTCAAATTCATGGCCTCTTTTATCATTAATTCTTTTTATATGCATATGTATGTCTATGTGGTATATGTATATGATGTATATGTATGTGTATATATGTGTGTATGTGTATATGAGTGTATGTGCATATATAAGTGTATGTGTATATGTATTGCTAAATATAACCTGCTCTGTTTTATCAGATTACAAAATGATGGGTTTTATTATGGCATTTTCACGCATGCACACACATATACACAGTCCTTGTTGATCCTTTTTTCCGAATTTTTTCATCATCCTCTGACTAAGGAAATATTCTGGTTTTCACATGCATGTGTACACACACACACACACACACTCAAAACCTTGCAAATTTAAATAGTAAAAAAAGCAAAACAAAGTTGAAAATCAATAAATGGGATAGAGATCTCTCTGTTCATTATATCTCATTCATATATCAAAACAAACAAAAACAATCAGAAAGAAACACAAATGGCTAATAAATATTTTTAAGTTTTTCAATACTTTATGTCATCAGAGAAATTCAAATGCAAACTACTCTGATTTCCAGACAGAATGGCCATCATCAAGAAAACAAGTGCTGGTGAGGATGTGGGGAAAGAGAATAAAAAAAACTCACTTCAAGTGAGAATTTCAATTGGAGGGATCTGTATGGAAACCAGTATGACATTTCCAAAGATACTGAAAATATAGGGACCACATGACTTAATTGTAGTGTGTTCCTGAACAGATATTAAGGACACTATGTCCCCAGAGATACTACCAAATTAATGTTTATTGTTGCTCTATTCACAGTAGCAAGGAAAAAGAACTACCTTAGAGCTGTTCTGTTTTTTGGGTTTTACTTAAAACATTGGTGGTCTTACTCTGTTGATACTATTCCTTTTTCCCTTAAGTTATCTTTGATTCATAGTAATTTTGTAGACAATATTTTATAAACATAAGGGAGTGGTTATGCTTTTCCTTCCTCAACATCCCTAGTATTTTAAAACTTATTCATATTATTATTTTCACAGTGATATACTTACTAATATAAGTTCAATTAGGACAGGACATATTGAAAACATTTAAATTAAAAGCAGCCCAATGACTGGCATCTTATATTTAACAAACACATTTGAAATTGGAAATAACCAGGCAAGTTTAAGTAATTAAGATTTATGTTATGGAGCTAAAAATTACAAGTCTCACTTGAGAACACAAGCCTGGTACCTTCAATGCACTAACCTCAGTATTATATAAGAGAGGTAAGCTTCGTGGCATGGCCAGACTCCTTAGGATATATGGGGACCTTTCGAAAATCAGAAGTGATCAAAATCTGCAGATACTGTGGGCATCCATTTTGTGTTGTTATGACAATAACATCAAAAACTCTGCTTTCCAAACAGAAGCATTCCCCCCCACCTCAGGATTTCAGAGGCTATAGACTTCTAAAATAAGTCAGCAACATCTGCTGTAATACATCTACCTGTGTACTTAGGTAGAAGAAAACAAGAGAGGATCACACCTCTCCTACAAATCTTCCCAAAGTAGCATTGATCTATTCTTGAAGGCAGAGTCTTTACTACATAAGCACTTCCCAAAAGACACCACATTCCAACAGAACCACTTTGGAGATCAAGATTCCAACACAAGATTTTGGAGATACATTCAGCCAATGACAGCTGATAAATCTTAGCTTGAATCTTGTTTTCTATACTTGACACTCCTTAGCAAAGATAATTCAAGTCAATTTTAAGAAACTCCATGTGGTCTGTTACAATCTTGTTGTACTCAAGTTTAATAAATCAAGCCATATCTCATAAACAAGAATAGTATTTCTTTTATTATCTCTAACAATTGTAGACATAAAATATATATTTCAATGGAAATCATTATATACGTATATGTGTTACCAGATTAGAGTTCAATTGTTTTGAGGTACTTTTTATGACTTTGTAAATCAGATCCTAACAGTTTTTATGTTCTATCAGTATTTAATAATTCTATGAAAGTGCTCTGCATACTACTAGATGAGAAAGGTAACTGTAACCGAGTTACAAATCCTGTGATCTACAAATACTTGCCTGTTTGCAATATTCTCTGGTGCAATAGTGGCACAAAGGTCATGGGAGTAACTACTATCTTACTGGAATTGAAGTTCCCTCCATGAGACGTAACCCATGCCCAACATTCCCTGGGTCACCAAGAACATGAGACTAGATAGGCCATGAACTTATAGGAAAACCAAATATTATTGCTCTGCTGTAGGAATATAGCCACAAAATGACTCCCAATGCCATTCTGTTAAACTCATATATCAGTAATTTACTCAGCCATCCTTAGAGAATTGTCTTTCTGCAGCAAATGGGAACAATAAGACATATAACTGGACAATGTGCAGAGAGAGAGATACCTTGGAACATTCTTTCCTAGATAAGATGTCTCCATCAAATCCCTCCCCTTACAGCTCAGAGAACTCTGCAGGAGAGGAGATAAACAGAGTATGAGAACCAGAGAGGATGGAAGCCACCAAGGAACAACGACCTTCTAGACACAACAGGAATGATTCACATATGAAACCCACAGAGACTGTGAGAGCATGCTCAGGACATCTACATGTCTAAGCCACATGGAGTCCCAGTGCTGATACGGAAGGAGATTCAGGTCACATCCCTAATCCAGAAGCTATCTCCAACTGGTCACTGCTTGCAAAAGTAAAAGAAATTGCTTTCTCATGTGGAATCTCACTGGATATGCAAACTGCATTTAAGAACAGCCCTAAATACAGCAGTAGGTGGCCAATACAAAACAAACTCAATGATAGTTTTAGAGATTTTTGTCTTGCAATATTTTGTCTGCGCATTTTAGTTTTTCCTTATATATCATGGATTCTGATTTTGTTTCTATAGTGTTTTTAGGTGTGCAAATATATGTGTCTTGGCATCTATATGTGTTTCTTATGCCTTTTCTTTCTTTTGGCTTTCCCTGTTTGTTTTGTTTTATTCTAATTTGTTTATTTTTCTATCTATCTATCCATCCATCTATCATCTATCTATCTATCCATCCATCCATCTATCTATCATCTGTCTTTCTGTCTGTATATATATAGATAAGTAAGATAATAAGAAAGAGTTAGAAAGGGTGTGGATTTGGGTGGATGAGTAAATGGGGAGAATCTTAGGAGAGGAAACCCATAACTACAGCAAATGTCATGGAAAAAAACTATTTTCAATACAAAAACAACAACAAAACAAGTCCCACTCCTATGATTTGATGTTAATTCCAAGATTCATCATTAAATTAACATTCAAATCCAATATATGAAACTTGTTAACTGGCTGTCTCTGGATTCAGAAACTGGGCTCATCATCTACTCAAAATACTACTCATTGTTTCACTTTTAGTTTCAATAGAAGTATTTAATACATTATTAGAGTTGTGGCTGCCACTCAGTGGTAAAAGTTTGTGTAGTGTGTGTAAAAGAGATGAAATGTACTTCCTTAGGGAAAAAAAAAGCCTTGTCACTGCTAAGATCCAGCCCCCATTCTCTGTGACTGAGTTATCAATGTCTTTTCTTTCTAATGAGAGAGACATTGGGAGAGATGTCCTTATTGATTTTATTGTCAGCTAGCTTCTCTAAGCTTTCATTTCAGCTCAGCCTCACCTTTTGCCTATAAAAACTACAAACTCTCATCACAAGTGGATAAACACCAGCATATTTTCTTCCAGTTTAAGCCCTTGTCTATGAGATGGTTCCCAATATTCCCATAAAGTCTCTGCTTTAGATAACTCAGTGCTGCTGGTAAAACTGAGTTTGCCCCAAGTTCACTAGAACATCAACATCTGACCCAGTCCAATAATGGAAAGACTGTCCTGATCTCCCTTTTGTAGAACTTTCTTTAAATGGTTTCAAATATAAACTTTGGATTGTAGATTAAAATTTTCAGACACCCAGAATTATTTTCCCAAGGACTTGAGACCAGCCCATGACACACAAAAGTCAAGAAAAGAGTTTTGAGGTTTCACTTTTAACTCTTGTGAGAAGATAAAAAGGTACTGATATTATTTGAATATTAGTCCCCTCTAAAATACATTGTTTAAAGAACAATGTAACAGAATTTAGAGACATGTCTTTTAAGGGTAGTGATGTCACCAAGGATCTACCACCATGAGTGGATCGATGACATTGTTGTAGGAAAGTATTCTGTATCAAAGAACATTCTGACACTCCCATAGGGCTCTCTTGACCTTCCAACTTCTACATCTGATACTACAATAAGAAGACTGTCATTGATACTAATCTTGAGCTTTTTAGTCCCTAAACTCATAAGCCAATAGAATTCCTGTTCAATATGAGCTGTATAGTTCCAGATAGTATTTTGTACCAGCAAAACCAGATGAAGACATCTATCTTGAGAATGTTGCCTACTCTTACTTGAACCACTACATCCTAAATGAAGCACAACCATTGAACATTTTGATCTGAAGGCTGAGATAAGGAACAAGATGTTTAGATTTGTTGTTTTATGTTTTTTGTTTTTTTGTTTCTCCACAAGATTGAATAGAACTCTTTTCAAAATTCCTCAGAAGTTTCAAATGGGAAAAAAAAAAGACCTATATCTGTTGTCTTAAAAGTAACATGGAAAGCAAAACAGGAAGAAACCCAACATTGACCTTTAGCCTTTACAAGTGTATATGCAGGTGTATGCATATGCACAAGTATGTAACACATACTTGCATAGAACATATACATATATCCATATACCACACATATACACACATACCACACACTCAGAGAGAAACTTTCTTTTGGAGATATCTTTCCAGAGTTCTCAAAGCGCAATACATATGTCCCTTGCAGGCAGGAGTCCAATCCATAGAACTGAAGTGACAAATAGCACAAACATCACAGTTCTTCTCTGTGATTTCATTTTTTTTTTACATCAATCACTTTTGTATTCTTATCCCTTCCTTTCTGGTAGAGTCAGTGTTTAACTCCCAGCCTATAGCATTTTTACTCTGTTGCAGTTAATAATTGGGCTCCTGATCATAAGACTTGACTTGATAGATACTACAGATCCTCACAAGTAGATGAGGATCTGTAGTATTTCCCCTCTTTAAGCAGTCAATATTTTTAATGAGATCAAGCAGTGACAAAACATGTTTTATGTTTGCTTACTAGTATTCTAGCATTTCCCATTGCTTTGGGTAAATGCTTCTCTCCCCCCCAAAAGAAAAACTTCCTTCAGCACTTTATGAAAGGCTAACCTGCTAACAGCAGCGTTTTTTTCAGCTTTAATTTCTCTAAGAATATTTGTTTCTGTTTTTGAAGATATGTTCACTCTGTATAGAATTTTAGAATGGTGTATTGTTTTTCTTCTTCTCTTGCATCATTTTAATGCCTTTCTCCAGTATCTGTAGCTCTTATAGTTTCTCAAGGCCTATGCCCATCCTCAGATGGCTTTTGAACTTTGCCCTTTTGAACTTTGTAGATGGCTTTTGAACGTTGCCTGCTCCTCGATCATACTTTTATTATTTACCTTGGACTCAACTTATTTCACAGTTTAATCAGGTGGTAGCTTGACATCGCCTTCTTTATAATTTTTCCTCACAGAGTTTATAAAACATCTGGATATTTGAAGTCGTTTTTTTGTTCAATCATTGTTAAACATAGCTACTGTGTAATCTACTTGTAATTCTACTGAATGTATTCTTTATTTCAAATACTACATTATAACTTACAGTTTTATATGGATCATTTGGTCATTTATTTCTAATTTAATCACATTTATTTGATATATTTTTCAACATCTTGAGCATATTTATGACAGTTATTTTAACATCTGCACCTGTTAAATTTATCATCCCTGTCATTCCTGTGTCAGTTTATATTAACTGATTTGTCTGCTATGTAATATTTTTCTGCTTGTTGTAACATCTGGTAATTTTCTTTTAGAAGTCAGCCATTGTGGATTATATATTTTGAGGACCTGAGGGTTTTTTATTGCTTTAAATGATGGTGTACTTTTTTTGAGGTACAGTTAAAACACTGATGTCAGTTTGAATGCTTCACATACTGCCTTTAAGGTTGGGTAGAATGAATTCAAGAGCCTTTAGACTAGGAATGGTGTTTCCTCAGAGCACTACCTAAAGACTTGCATATAAAAATGTCATTACATTTTGTTGGATTGGATGCACAATGTTTCTGGTTCACATAAAATTATGAGTCACTGCCCTACTATTTCCTATGATTATTTCCATTGTCTTGCACAGTCATCTTTTAGCTGGAGAAGTGCTGATTCCCTGTATAATAATCAGATTCACACATTCTAGGTGGTTTTGACCTCTTCACCTCTGATCCAGTCTCTTTGGTGACTACTGAGGGATAAATCTTACTGTGATTCCCCCCCTTTAAGCAACAAGATGAATCACACTTTTGATTCACACTCTCATTTCTTCCTTTCTTTCATAAATCACAGCCCAGAACTGCCTACGATCCAATGCCTGACAACCACTGTGTTCATATGCTGCCCCCTCAGTTTTCTAGTTGTTTAAGGTAGGAATGTGAATATGATACTTATTATTCTGTCCTAATACAAATAGTTCATAATATATGTGCATATATAATATATTTTATATATAAATATATAAAATTTATATTGATTTGTTGAGGATTTCATATATGCATACAATGTATTTTGATAATATTCACCCTCTATTCTTTCTTGTAACTGCTCCCAGATCTACTACCAGTTCTTCTTTTTCCTCCCAACTTTGTGTCCTCTTTGTTTAAATAACTCACTGAGTTCAATTTCTGCTACCTATTTACACATAGGAATGGTACCATCCACTAGAACAGTCCTACCAGGGCCACACTCTTAAAACTGACTCTTCCTCCCCCCGAATTCATCCACTGTCCCATACATCCTCCATTAGGGGTGTGGGTTTGGGAGAGCCTTCCTTTTCTCTATGCTAGATGTTGACTGATTTAATCTACACAAAATTTGTGTGGGCAATTCCATCTGTTGTAAGTTCATAAATGCAGCGATCCTGTCCTGTTTACCATACACTATTGTACTAGAGTGTTCCCTTAACCTATGGCTCTTACAATCTTTCCACCCCCTCTTCCCACAAATTCCCTGCGGGGACGGTGAATAATATAGCTGTCCCTTTTGTGGCTGATCATTCCATTTTTTAATTCTTTAACTAGTTAGTTGCCTCTGCTTTAACTACTGTGTTGGTTAGTTGTTGTTGTTGTTGATGATGATTTTGTTCTTGTTGTTTTGTCAACTTGACACAAACTAGAATCACCTGGGAAAACGGAACCTCAACTGAGAGAATATCTCCACCAGACTGGCCTTTAGGCAAGTACATGGAACATTTATTTATTTATTTATTTATTTATTTATTTATTTATTTATTTATATTGATGGTTTGATGATGCAGGAGGGCATAGTCCATTGTGGGTGATGCCACCCCTGGGCAGGTGGTTCTAGATTGTATTAAAAAAACAGGTTGAGAGACCCATGGGGTACAAGGGAGTCAGCACTGCCCCATCATGGCTTCTGCTCCAGTTCCTGCATCCAGGTTCCTTTGCTGTTTGTGTTCCTGCCCCAACAATCATCTAAAGCAGTGGACTTTGACAGGGGATGGTAAGATGACTTAACTCTTTTCTCCCTAACTTGGTTTTGGTTAGAATATTTTATCATAATAACAGAAAGCAAACTAGGAAAACTGTCATCCACTGTACTTAGAAACATCTCTGATGAGGCCTGAGAACTGCATTAATCTATAGATACAGATACAAATTTAGAGGATAGTTTGAGACTTTGTCCATTTGGCAAATAATGGTGGTAGGTTCCCACAGAGGGCTCTTGACCAGAATTACAGTACCAGGCATAAATCCTTCTTATGGAGCAGGCCTCAGATCCAATCAGAATGCAGTTGGATACACCAATAACATTCAGGTCACTATTGTATTCATAAGCATATCTTGCCACACTAGTCATTATTGTCCTTTGGGTTCACAACTGGGTAGGGTTGTTGGTGATTTTTCTCCTACAGCAACCTAAATAACACCTTCCTGTACTACAAAAGCTCTCAAGCAGGGAGGAAGATCCTGGCCCTTAAGAATTGATATTTCCATCCTATGATCAAAGTATGTAGTGTCTTCAGCAGATGTTACTACATGATAAATATTTTAAAGGAAATGAAAGCATGAAAATGTCATGGTAATTTAAAGTGCAAACTAGGTAAATTTTGGAGTAATGAGAAAAAGTGCAATAATAGGATCAGAATTAAAGGACATCCTATCAGGAAAATTATAGGACTATGAAATTATAGTGATTAAATTTGGAAGTTGAAGTAAAACAGATGATCTCTAGTTTAATGATAGTTTCTGTAAAAATACTTTAGAACTTTTGAAAAATTACAAAAAAAGTGCATGCTAACTTTATCAAAGAATTATTTTATGATTTTTTTTTTGATTTTGATTTTTGAGAGAAGGTTTCTCAGTGTAACTCTGGCTGTCTTGAGACTCACTCTGTACATCAATCTGGCCTCAAACTCAGAGATCTACCTCTACCTCCCTAATGCTGGGATTAAAGGTGTGTGCCACCACATCAATCTAGAAATTTTTTTCTTTTTTTTTTTTTTAAAGGCATTTGGCTGAACCAGTGTCCACACTAAAACAAACAAACAAACAAACAAAAATGTGATTTTTGTCACCATGACATGAAACTGCAAATTATCTAATTATTGTATTTATTAGTAATTAAACTGTAAGATTAAGCTGGCAGAGTAGCCTTCAGCTTGGCAGAGGATCGGGTGGCCTGGCCTGCGTGTCTTAACTGGTTGCCTAACTTATCCTGGAGAAAGAGCCCCAGGACCAAGGGTGGTCTACACCACCTATAACCTAAACTCAATATAAGTTGTTATATTAGGCTGGTAGAATTACCGGCAGCTTGGCAGGAGATTCGCCTGGGCTCTGGGGGAGTCCAGAATTCCTAAGGCCTGGGACTGCTTAGATTGAGGGCCTATAAACCGCTGCAAGTCTTTTCCCCAATAATTAAATACACCAAGACCTTTTAATGTTTTAACGCTTAGCCCTTAGCTGGGCAGACTCTCAATTAGCTACTCTAAATTAACCCGGATCACCTAATCCCAAACTGCCATGTGCCTGCAATTACCTTCCAGCCTTCTCCAGAGGTCTATCTCCTGTGGCTCCTGGAGGGAAGTGGGGGAATCTCTGTGCATGCCCAGGGTTCCTGTTCTAATCTCAGGAAGTCCCGCCTTCCTATACTCTTTCTGCCCAGCTAAATGGCCATAAGTAACTTTTATTAACCAATCAAGAGAATGACTCAGAAGCGGCAGTAACCAGATCTCAGCATTGAATTCAACCTATCAGAAGCAATGATATTAGACCTTCCCTCAACAATGACATTTTAGAGTGTTGAGTTTAACATTCTGTTTTATAAACATGTTATCACTTAAGTACAGCATTGTAACAAGGACACACAATTAAGGCTGCTGCCTATGTAACTGCAAAACCTTCATGTCCAATGGTCCACACTGTGGTCAGAGGTATAAACTAAGTAGCATTTTCCCACTTGGCATACTCAGCTTTCCATTTTCCCACAACCTCTTTCAGGGGATGGTTTAGACACTGGCCCAATATTTTAAAGTGCTCATATTCCATTCCATCATGTGTATTGCCAATCTCTGCCTCACTCTCGCTCCTTCTTTTCTTTCTTCCCTTCAGCCTCTTCATTCTTGCCGCTAGGGAGTCAGGGAGAGAAGATTGTGCTCTCATTCAAGGTACCCCCCCCAAACACACACACACACTCAGAATCTGTAAGTAATAGACCCTGTTTCAATTGTAGTCTGAGTTTGAACCTTATATCTGAAAAGCCAGAAACTATCATAGGTTTTCTCCAGGAACACCAGTGAAGACACCCAAGTGGGAGACAGAGGCAGAGTGATGGTTAGACAGGCTCGGACTGAACAAAGGCCAGTCAAGAGTCATCTGCTATCTACTAGGAGAAACAAAGTTTCCTTTTGAGGATCCCCTGGCCACAAGTTAGACAGTTAGGCATTAGGCAAAGGAAGCATCTTTAACAAGCTCACTGTAAATCCCTACATCCAGTACTTCATTCCTAGCATGACAACTTGCTTCTGCCTCTGGCATTGGGATTCCCACACAGCAAACAGGCTCTATACAGGTACCAATACATTATATGTTCCAGTAACAAGAAAATCATGTCGTATCATGACAAACTGGTGTAGAATTGTTCTGCTCACCAAATGGTGGTTCTCTGAGTATAAACTTGATATCTACTGGTGAGGGGCTTATGGTCTATGGTCTATGGTCTATGCTCCATATCTCTCTCTCTGTAATGGTGCTGAAGAGTCTAGTTTATCCTTTTCCCATTTTGACTTCATTTCATATCTAGATTTGTCATATATTTTTATAAGTTATTTAATCATGAAACAAATTTGCCTAGAATTCACTGGTAAAATTAGTAGAAAAAATGGATGGGAAACTGAGACAATTTAGCTCAGAAAACTTTACTGTATCTGATGGAAACATCACTCAACTGAGAACAGAAAAAAAATAAAGATGGAAGTTGTGTTGTGCATGAGATAATGCATTTAACATGGTAATCCCTCCCAAATTCATCTATAGATTCAATATAATATCTATCAAAATCTCAACAAAAGTGTTCTTTTTCCTTTCAAAAACTTGCACTTATATATACATATCTGCTTAAACACATGAGAAATTCACTTAGTTTCTTAACCATTAGCAAAAATAATCAATTAAAATGTATCTTAGATCTAAATGTAGAAACAATTTTAAGAAGAATTTTAAAAGAAAATGAAATAGGCAATCTTGGTAGCTTTAAACTAGGCAAAGATATGTTAGGCATAACAGTGAAAGCCCCATCTGGGCATGCAAACAATATTGACAAAGTGGAGTTATTTAAAATATTTTTTCCTTTTCAAAAAGCATCAGTAACATAACAGAAGAGCAAATCATTTGTATATGCAATATATAAATTATATGTCTTTATATATTATATCTTTTTAAAGGATTTGGTTTCAGAATATATGAGAAACATAAATCTTCAGTAAGATGTTTCAGTTAAAACACAGGCAAAACATTTGAACAGGCAATTCACATAGTGTGTATCTGCTATCTGCATGACCAATAAGTCCAATAATGGAAGCTCAGTAGCATTAATTATTGGAGAATGACAAGCACTACACAGTAAACCAAACCTACACCAAGACAGGTCTTGATTAAAAAAAAAAAAAAAAAAGACTGCAATACCAAATAACACTTAGGGCACTAGTTGATGATATTGGTAGTGGTATAAAATAGTAGAATCATATTGAAATAGTTTTTTTTCTTGAAGGTTTAAAAATAAACTTAGTATATAATTCAGAAAACCTACCCTAAAATATAATAATATGGTTCAAAATTTTTTCTACTCAAATTTGTAGATGTTATTCATAATGTTATTAAGAATACATTCAAATTCCAAATACTCTGTACACTTGGGAAAATATTCTATATTATACAATAGAATATTCTATATAGAAGAATAAACTTCTACAGGATGCTTCAACATGGGTAAATATTAAGAACATTATTCTGAATGATAACACCCAGCCTTTATGACCAATATTGTATGATTCTCTTCATGTAAAATTCTAGAAAAAATAAAAACGCACCAATAGAAATAGGAAGTAGATGAATTGTTGCTGAAATAGAAGGTGTAGATAGAAATCCAGCAGAAGCCAGTGTCAGAAACAGTGTCAGAGTGATGGCATAACACCCCTTCAAATATCCCAGAAGTCCTTGAACTAATTGTGTTTATAATACGAATATACCTCCTGAAATATAAGCTACATCTTTCTAAATACATTACTGTAGACAATGGCTAATTAATTTATTTGTCATTATTTAGATTATATTTAATTGCTTGGCAGTGTTAATCCTTAACCCACCATTATAAATAAACACACAAACACCTGATAGATTTTTAACAAGCTTTGGTCTGGATTGTGCACTCTTAACCCACCTAAGCTAGCCCTTAATTCTATTCCACAAATATACATATGTATATATGACCCCATATATACATGTCCTCTGGGCTATTTACCCACACTATGCCGATGTTCCAAAACATGAAGAGTCACATTCTTTATTCTAATCCATGCCATGGCGTGTGTTATCCTCCCTGCTCCTCTGGCTTCTCTCTCTCTCTCTTCTTCTCCTGGAGGCTTCTTCTCTGTCTTATGGAGGATTCTTCTCTCTTATACTGGAGGCTTCTACTCATCGACCGTTTTGCTTTAGAAGTCTAAACATCTTAGTCCCACCTACCTCTGTCTTTGCTCACTCTCAGGCCTCAACATTTATTTAACCAATCAGAGACAAGCAAGGTAACAGCATTACTTGATATAGAGCAAGCAAACCTCTGGGAGGAGGTTAACTAACATTTAGAATGCATAACATCACCCCATTATATTACAATATGAATGATAGGAATCCTTCAATCAACAAGGAGGAAGGGTTGGATGTGACTGGTTCTTGGAGAAAAATAAACATGACTTGCATACAGTCAAGAACCAGTCTTTATTTATGTGATTGCGTGTGTGCTCGAGCGTACGTGCGTGTGCGTGTGCATGTGTGTGTGTGTGTGTGTGTGTGTGTGTGTGTGTGTGTACCACATATACGATGAAATGTTTCCTTCATGTAGTTAAACTATATTTCTACCTCAGGCATGGAAATCAATTCTTAGAAGTGTTAAAGTACATACAGCTGGTCATATGGCTAATATGTTCCTGGCACAATTAGAATTAGATTTGTCATGCCACACTGCCTTTTCTCCTTTGCCTAATTCTAACAATGTAAGTCCCATTTCAGTATCATATTGCCTATCTTTTTCTAGATAACACATCTTCCAAACCTATACTAAAGTCATGGCTGCCACTGAAGACTAAATAAGTGGATATTTCCTCTCTAATGCAGCTCTGCTTTTTTTCTTAGTTCATACATTTTTATTCTACCCCTCTAGTCCTCTGCTTTTCTTCGGGCATCTAAATGTCGAATTTTCAACAGTTTCCTTCCAAATGGAAATCACAATTGGTATGGTAAGCATTTGGAGTTTTATTATTGATTTATGCCTTGGGTGAAGAGGTTAATTAAATGTGAATTTTAAGCCGACAACATGATTAGGAGAGTGAAGCAACTGGAATTCATGAATACTTCCAAAGCCATTAAAGCTATTTAAAATGAGCAATGAATGGAAGCAGGAGTGTGTGGGGTGGGCTGGGCATACAGAGCAGCCCAGTTTTTTGTGACTAGATTAATGAAATTGTGAAGAATTACAGAATCTTTCCGAGGCATTCAAGTCCAGCTGGGCTTTTACTTTGCATTTATATTGACATTAGCATGGAATATAATACATTCTTAATAAACCAGTCTTCCATATTCTCTTTGTTTTTTTCTATGTCAAATTGCATTTTCAAGCTCTGAGTTTATCCACCTCAACAAGTCAGCTTGGTAGACAGGGAAATTCTTAGTTTACCAACACATGAAAGATTTACAGGATGACTTGCTAAAATGCAGGACAGTGACTTGGACTCTGTCCTTGAATTCCCCCTGGCTTTCAGACACAACCTTGAAGGTCATCTTTGGAAAATCTGAATGAGGATTGTTTTAACATAAAAAGATACAGAAAACGTATTATAAACAAGTGATTTGTTATATTTTGATGCTGTTGCAAAACTGTAGTTATAAAGTCCCACATTTGTTGCATTTTAAATTATAACAGGCATAATCTTTCTTACTATGCAAGGGGATGGATAGATCCTTAATGCAGGGCACAGAAATAAGGCCCCATGTCAACAGGAGCATGACCATTTTGGAGTCAACCTCACTATGATTAAAAAAATATATCTAGTGCCATTGTGGTGACATCCTCACAGCTGTGTATTGTGGAGAGACAGCAGAAAACATATGGGCTTGGATGGGTACCAAGTCAGAATCAAAGACTAAGAGACATGGCATTTGAAAATCAGCCTAGAATAAGATATTTCAGAAGGAAACATGCATTCAAACATTAGGCAGAGCTCTGGGAGTCCTATATAAGAGAGGGAGGAGGAACAGAGAGTCCCAGAGGGGTCAAGATCAACACATGAAGATCAACAGAACCAACCAACCTAGGCCCCTAGAGGCTCACAGAGACTGAAACACTAACCAAATAAAGAAGAAAGAAGTTTAGACTAGACCTAGAACCCCCTGTACAAATACAGAGGATAGGCAACTTGGTCTTTATACAGATCCCTTAGCAAGTGGGGTGGGGCAGTCTTAGTCATGGACTTTGTTACCCATTAGTGGGACACCTTACCCTAGCTGGCTGCTGTGTCAGGCCCAGAGCAAGAGGAAGCTCTTAGCCCTCCTGTGACTGATGAACTGAGGGGGGCTGATATGTGGAGGGCCCCCCATACCTGAGGAGAAGGATAGATGGGAGAAGTGGTAGGGTGGGAGGGTGGAATCAGGAGGGAGGAAGGAAGGGCATGTGATGGAGATGTAACTTGAATTAATGAATAAATGTTATAATAATTTTTTAAAAATCTCAGACCAATGCTAGGCTGATGGTTGACTAAGATGGAGGCATGTGGGAATAAAAAAGTCTACATTAAAAGCTATGAAGCCATACATTGGAGCATGAGGAAAAGTTCTCTCATGTCACACATACAGGACAGTGACAGTAATGTAGGCAAGGTGTCACTGAGGCTTGTCTTAAAGGTTCCTTCAGATCAGGGTACATATAGGCAATATCCCAGTCAAGGATGTGTCCTTTGATAGTCAGGTAGGATTTGTAGAACCTATGCATTGATCTCCCATCTGCAGAGGCTAGCTGGAGCACTTCATGATTCTCAGGGTCCCCGGGATGATAGCAGTGCCTTTCCTTCTGTTGTGACTCAAATTCAAAATGTTGCCCATTGCCAGGCGGTGGTGGCACACGCCTTTAATCCCAGCACTTGGGAGGCAGAGGCAGGTGGATCTCTGTGAGTTTGAGGCCAGCCTGATCTACAAAGTGAGTCTAGGAGAGCCAGAGCTGTTATACAGAGAAATCCTGTCTCAAAAAACCAAAAAAAAAAAAAAAAATGTTGCCCATTGGCTTATGCACTGCATCCTCAGCAGTCAACTGCAGGCCTTGAGTTGATTTCTATGATGGTGGCATTATTGAGAAGTGACTAAGAGTAAGAGGTCGGTCCAACCTGGAGGAAATAGGTCAATGATGTGTGGTCATAGGCTCATCCTCCCATGACTTCCTCCTTTACATACTTGTCTGTGCTCCATGCCTATTGGGATGTAAGATGTCATGTTTTTCCATGGACTACAATCTCTAGACCTCTGGACTTAACCCTGGCTCAAAGCAATAGGTTGAAATAGGAAATTTCTGAAACCACCAGCCAAAGCCTTTGCTTCCTTTTGCATTGTTTCTTTCCTGTATTTTTCATTCCTTTAGTATATCTCCTTTGTGTTTTTCTTCCCACTCTGGGAACTCATTTTGTCCATAGTAAATCACACTTGTTCATTTGATACGTTCAGTCATTTCCTCTGTCACTAACATCATTGGACTTCAGAAGACCACCCTGGCCTCCCACATAAGCCTATGTGCTATACCTCTTTTGGGTCTGGGTAGAGACGTTGCCTACCATAGAAGAGGGTCATTGATGACATTTTGGGTCACAAAACTATAGGTTTCAGGGTGATACCTTGTACATTGCCAGTTACTCTGGAGGCTGGGAAAGGAAGATTATAAGTTCAAGATTAACCTGGCTGCAGAGTGAGTTTTAGACCTAATCTTGCCAATTTACTGGGACTCCACCACAAACCAGGAAGCAAAAAGGGGTCTGAGATGTTGTTCAGGCATAGAACATTTATGTAGCATATACAAAGCCGTAGCCTTCAACACAAATGCCAGTCCGAAAAGAAAATAAAGTAATTACCAAATACATCCTAGCAGAGTCCAAGATCTCTGGTTGAGATTATTTTAGAAGCCACCGCTTTGATATGCTGGCCTTGAATACCAAACTTAGAGTAGTTTAACTTTGACTATATTCTTACCCAAAAGGAAATGAGTATGTGAGCATTTAGTAAGAAGTAGATATACACAACAAAACTGGCTATTAGAGGAGGCTGTTCCCAGGAAACAAAAGAATACAAAGCCATCTCTATTACCTAACAGATTCCCCTAAATGACTCCCCACAGCTACCTCCTGCCTATGATAATATTAATCCTCCACCATTATAACCTGAAAGAATGGACAGCACAGTGGAAGATTTTGTTTTAGTCCAGAGTTTCAGAGGTTTCAATGCACTGTTTTTGATCCTGCTGCTTCTGGGCCTGTGGTGAAGAAGAAAGCACAGTGGGAATACATGCTGGAATCAAATGACTCACCACATGGTAGGTAGGTAGCATGGAGGGTTCCAGAAACATACAACCCCCAAAGGGAAACCGACAACCAATTTAAATCTGCTCTTCCAATAAGACTTTATCATCTAAAGTATCCAGAATCCCCTCTAGCAGTGCCAGTGCCAGGGGCCAATCTTTAACATTGTGAGCCTTGTGGGAACAGCCAATGTGTAAACCAAAGCCCCAGCAGAAGGGACATTTGTGCTTTAAGACTGTTCCCCACCCATACACGTACTTAATCTTTTCCATGTCCAGCAGTTGAGGCTCAGTTGAGCCAGGGTTAGAGGAAGAAATTTCCCTTTATCTTCTTGTCATGACTCTTTTTTTCCCAGCTTCTGCTTCATTTCAGGGAAGCTGACAGATTGAACATCAACTCCCTTCAGAGGAAATCCTACTCTCTACTGGTGTGTGCCCTTGCTGATGTCCTTCACAGACAGTTACTTCAGAACCCCATAGCATAAGGCATAAACTAAGAAGCAATTAGGGTTTTCCATCTCCTTCTAAATTACACATGTGAATTGTGAACCCTTTCATCTGCAATGTTCATTAAATTTTTGTTTCTTCAATACTAAACTGGTATACATTTCAGCAGTGTGGTTTGAGTTTTTTTTTTCAAGTGACTAAATAGTGTCTTCCATATAAAACATAATGAATAAAGTATTGAAGAAATAAAACCAAGTTTTTTAATGCCTTAAGCTTATATATATGATATATATATATGTATAATTTTTGAGATTTGAAAGCTCTCATTCACACAAACAAGCAGAAAAAAACAAAACAAAACAAAAACAATGCAGTCCCATCCACGGGCTTCTACGACAGTGGTTCTCAACCAGTGGATCATGACCCCTTTCAGTGTCATATATCAGACACCCTGCATATCATAGATTTATATTACAATTCATAACAGTAGAAAAATTACATTTATGAAGTAGCAATGAAATAATTTTATGGTGGGGAGTCACCACAGCATAAGGGATTGTATTAAAGTATGGCAGGATTAGGAACGGTGAGAACCCCACCGTTGTAAGCCATCTCAAGCCCCCAGACAAGTTTGTTCACACACTCCAGAGTGTTGTTTCCCTTATCGGTGTGTGTCTGTACCTATCTCTGTCCTACATACAGAGTCACACTTGCTTGTCATGTAGTAGCTGCCACTCACCAACATAATAAAAATGTGGGCAGGGTCTTGCTAATAATTGTTGCTTTCTTAGCCTTAACTTAAAGAAGTTGCTTACAAATTTACTAAAGGTCCAACTATAGAAGAGCTGCTAAGATGATGAATGGAGTTTTAATCCAATGTGTGGGATGTGGAGCTGCTTCAGATTGTCCACAGTAGCTGACTATGAGTTGCCTCTTGCTCTACTTGGGTCATAGTTTTGGCAACTGCAATTATATACCAATATAGGTCATTTGAAAAACAAAGGGAGGCTGTGAGTTTCAAACTGGACATTATAATCAGGAGGCTGAAGGATGGCAACAGGAAATCCTTGCAATGAGTTGATCAAGATTATTTTCTTTTCTATGACTCAGTGGACACCAGAAAATACAGCCCAACAAGCAATTTGTTGCTGTGTATAAAACAGTTTCTGCAATTGTATAACGTTTGGAATTCTGGGGGACTATCAGAGAGTATGTAAATGCTAGTCACCTGAGAGGCACAGTTGTTTGTTGGTTGCTGTCCACTGCAGTCTTTTAAGTATTCGTGCAGAGAAAGAAGAGACCAGAAGAAGAAATCAGGCATCCTGATTCTGAGGGCAAAGATTAAACTCATCACAAGGAGTTTGGGACTCAATGCCCCTAGTGAGTCTAACTATAAAGTTGCCCCCTTTCCCTTCTATTGTTTTTTTTCTCTCCTATCTACTGTTAGGGGATTGAAGGGTGTAGGGAAAGGGTGGAAGAAGGACCCACAAAGTAGCAAAAGAATGGCTACAAGTATCAATACCTGGGGCTTCTATGTCCATGCTGCAGAGGATTTGTGCAAAGGAGAGAAACTGGAAGGAGGGAACTTGCTGCTCAGTGTGAGATGAAAAGGGGGACACTGCAGAAAACATGGAAGATACAATGGGAAGTCAGTCTATACTTAGCATCTTCTCTGTTTAGTTACTTTCTAGAGAGGTGGGAACATTTACTACATTTTTTCCCTCAAATTTTAAATCCACACTTATCTCTGGTTATTTTTCCTAAACTCTAGGCCCAACTATGAACTTGGCATTTTTGTTCTGTCTCTGTAAACCTAAGGAACAATGCACCATGGAAATTGGCAATAACATGTTATGATTTCTACTTGCCCTAGGCCTGTTGTGCCAAGTGGCTGCTTGACAGCACAGAGGTTACTATCTGATCCATCCTGTCCTTTAATATATTATTGACATTTGTTTTCTGGTGAGGAGTGGGAAAGTAAGTTTTTGTTTTGTTGGTTTCCCAGCCCCTATAGTATTTGTTTATCCATTGAAAGGTTAGAGTTAGAAAAAGCAGGTCTCCTAGAACACCTGTTCTCAGTATTACAGGGTAGAAGCAAAGACAGCTACTTCCTAGGGCAGATTAATAATCAGAAACTTTGAAGCTCTACGAAGGGAAATGCAGAAGCAAAATTGCTTTTGCCTTCTTTTTATCTACACTCTACCTAGGAACTCTTTTCATTTTCCACTGATTTACAGCACTAAGCACAGAGAAAATTCTGTGTGCATACATAACCTATGATGGGTAGTCCAATTGAAAAGCACAGGCTAAAATATCCACCTCAGTGCCGGAATTATTGAATTATTTGTGATGGGTTTCTGCATCACCCAGCAGGCCAGATAATTGCTCAATGTTACTATTTTCTTCTCCATAAGCATAGATGCATTTGTTGAATTAGATTAACAAAAGCAAGAGGAAATATTTAGCAAATGATTGATTGAAAGGCACAGTGGGTAATATAAAGGCCAATTTTGAAAAAAATCTCTGAACCAGAGAAGGTTTTTTTTTTTTTTCTCCTGCTGTCTGTGCTCATTAGAAAGTGAATCAAACCCTGGGAGAAGATAATTTTTCTTAATGGCAACAGTAAAGTCTCATTCATTTAGCCTTCAATGATTTCAGACTTGGGTGACATTTCAGGGTAAGGATTGAATTGCATGTACAGTTAAAACTGACAAAGGCAAGTTGTCCTTTTCCCAAGAGACTCCGAGGAAATCTCATCATTTGTCAAAATGGAATACTGGACTTGTAGGGTCTAACACTGGCCTTGTGTGTGAGGCTTTGGGTTCCATCCCCAGCACTTTCAGAAGCGTGGAACAATTGTACACTTTCCTTCTTTCAAGGCATCCTCAGAGCATGAGACAATGTCTTTAGAATATTGTTAATTATCAGAACTCTGACTGAGTAATGTCTTCAAAAGTTGAAATCTAAATTTGGCAACTAAGTGAGATATCCAATTCACTTTCAGCCACATTTACCATTAAGTAGTAAGATCCATTATGCTAGCCAGGATTAAGTAGATAAATCTTAAAATGGTATTCTCATTATGAAATAATCATATGTTTGGAGGGTAATTTATCATTTCATTCCCTCAAAACATACAGAAAGCCTTGATAGTGTAGTGTTAAGCATTCTAAATGTTAATTAATTGGTCTTGCTTTCTGTCTGTTACTTACATTGACTCAGGTTGGTTAAATAAAATGCCGAGGCCTGAGACTGGGTAAAGACAGAGAAAGGTGGGACTTCCTGAGACTAGAACAGGAAGCCTGCACTTTAAACAGAGGATTCAAGGATTCCAGCCAGGAACAGCAGGAAAGAAGGACACACACCATGGGTTAGGAAAAAGAACCTCATTCCACATGGCCAGGAATATTGACATATCATGGAGAATGGCAGTCCAAGGGGACGTATTTAGGTAATAGAATTACGAGCTAGCTTAGATGGGATAGGATTGCACAATTCAGGCCAAGGCTTGTTAAAATCCATGTGGTGTCTCTGTGCTCTTTTGTAATGGTGGCTTAAAGATTAACGGTTCCAAACCAATTAACAATAATTTAAATACTCTTAAACAATTTAATTAATTATTTCTACAAATGACACCCAATCCAACGTAATTTAATTTAATTTTTTTAACAATGCCTAGTCATTCTTAGATCAGAAAAAATGATGACCTTTTCTATGCCTTCCATTTGTATGCTTGTGTCTATTCTTCAATATATCAAAAGGGTTAATTTTATACATTATTGGAATATCTTTACAAGAAAAAAAATAAATAAAGCCAAAGTTATTTAGCAGGTTAAATATAATTTTACAGTAGTAGTCAATTGTTGTGTACAAACTATATAGAAAGTTCCCCTTTGTTTCAGTTTCTGCTTTAAGTAGATACATAAATATTTGTTCTCCCAGCTAGACTGTGCAGTGGTCACAGGGCAAGGGTTTTGCCACTGCATTTATTACTGTATCTTTATTTCTTCACTTTGCTTAATAACGGAGACTTAAAAGTATTCAAGTGCTTTGAAGTGCTTAAATTATGTCATTGATATGTTTTCATGTAGGATACATAATAGGCTCTAAAGATTATTTTAAAGAATTCTAGAAATATTAAGATTTTTAAGGATTAGTGATAGTTTAACACACACAATTTTTCAAATGTATTCCTGTAAAATATTTATTATATACATTGTTTGTATATTTCAAATGAACTGTTCAATCTTATTGTCTGCCTCAAAGCTGGGTACTAGCACCTGTGATGTATTTTAACAAGAGAAACAAGTACACAGGTCCTTGGACACACTTAATCTAGTCCTTGGGACACAATACTTCAGGGCACAAAGTTCACATTCAAGCGCGATCATTTCCAGGTTGTAAAAGTTCATTTTACTTCTCTTCCCCAAACTCAGTCTTTTCATCTGAAAAATGGAATATTAAATATATTTCATAACTTGGAAAACCAAAGGAGATGATGCGTGAGAGTTATCCAGCACAGACCTCAGTAGTTAATACTGATTTAGTAAGTGTTAGCATTCCCCCTACTGAAGTTCAAAATACATGTCAAAATGATGCCTTTGTATCTCCATGAAAACTTAAGCTTTTGGAAGACATTCATCTTATTTGTTCATTAGAGCAGAAACAGTTGTCATCTAACTGAAACCACTCCATTTCAAACTTACCACATGCAGCTGAAAGTAATAAAACTACATTTGCTCTTTAAGCACACATAATTGGGTTAGAAGTTTTTATTTTATTTTGGTGTTTATGTGCCCCTCCCCCCTTTTTCTGTAGTTTCTGGTTAGCTGTTCTTTCTGTGTTTTGCTGCATACACTCCCCACTACCAATTATTCAGAACTAAACTTCTCTGAACCTAGAAGAGAAACTTCCTGAGGCCTTCTGCTTCCCTGGTCAATATCACATTCATAAACCACTAAATGAATGAAGGCTAAATAGCCCTCCTGGCTGTGGCCATCAGTATGGGGTTGGACCACTGAGCTGAGCTCTGGTTTAAAATGCGTCCCTGAGGTATCAGGACTGTTAGTTTGAAAATGTTTGACTTTGAAAAGGAGTTGGACAGAATTTGATAGACAACTGCTAATCCAGGCCTGAAACTCAATTCACCTCTAAAATGATAAAGGTCTCATCGCCTTCCTTTTTCCATCCTCACTCCCTTTTTCTCAAACTTACTTCCCCATGTTGTGCACAGACTAGTCACCCAGTTGACAGATCACACATTGAAAATCTGCACCAGTTAGGCTGACTCAGTAGAAATGCCCCCACTTTCCCACCGAGGGGCAGCTTCATCTCATTTCAAGCTGGCTGGAATCAAAATGTCATTACAAACACATATGGAACAGGCAGAGACAGGAAGAGGATACAACTTCAAGATAAAGTGATTTGGAAACATTAGTTACTTTGAAATGTACTGTACACCAAGGAGACCTGATCATTTCATCCTGGATTTCTCTACCTTGGCCAATGTCCTTTCTTTGGCCCACTTAATGTAGTTTTTTAGACAATCAAGGTGACATGCTGGAGAAATTTCAAATTCTAGGGACAACTTTTCACTGCCTATTCAGCTTCCAATCTCTCTTCAATTAATGAAGCCACAATCCATGTAATTTACCTGGGGGAGCAAATTCCTGGTAAATAAACAAAACAACAAATCTGTGCTTCAATGCTTCCTCTGTGTAGTTGTATGATTATTTGGAATCACACTTCATGTCCTTTCAGTAGTGGAACTATGAGAGTAAACTCCTTGATAATGTTCCCATCTCATTAGTCCCTCAAAATTGTTATAAGCCGCAATGAAAAGCATGCAGTGCTACATTTAATTGAGGAAGGAACCAAAGCAGGATTACAAACTTCTCTTCCTGACTTTCATGCCTTTCAACACCCCCATAAGTGTCCCTAAAAAGCATCTATTTCTATTAATTCACCAACTTCCAACCAGCTGTTGAATTAACAGCCATTTCTTGACTCCTCTACCTTAAAACCTGCCTCAAGTTTAATGAGCTGTAGTGTTTCCAAGTTGAAACTATTGTGACCCACTTTACATAGGAAACATTTTACTTTATTGTCTAAAGGTAGGGAGAAATATGTGTTTCTGGAGATTCGTTTTCTCACTGGATAGGAGACTGGTATGTATGAAACTAAGAGTACAGATAGATGTTAAGTGTGTAGATTATTGAATCTGGATCTCCATCTCCACTCAGGCCATATTCCAACTAATTGATTGACATGGTCCTCATCAAAATTGGCTCCACTCTGTTCTCTGCTTCCAATCACATTTCTAATATGTTTTTAAGGATTAAGTTGGTGACAGGTCTTAAATGCCATGGGCTGACGGTAAAGGGAGCTGCTAAACATGTGATTAGTGCACTCAAGCCACAGGTCTTGGGTTCTACATCCAGCAACACTGCTGCCACCAATAAAATGCCAGATATTACAAGCAAGCTGACTGCTAGGAAGCTCTCAGGATTTTATTAAAATAGAGCTTACTCCTGTGTCTTTTCTGTTACTATTCACATGCTTGTTCATTCAGTTACCATTTTGTTCGTTTTACTGTATCGATGGCAATGCATCAA
Source organism: Lophiomys imhausi (assembly GCA_907164525.1). Lineage (NCBI taxonomy): Eukaryota > Metazoa > Chordata > Mammalia > Rodentia > Muridae > Lophiomys > Lophiomys imhausi. Next base: position 1,936,956 of record CAJQZJ010032761.1, read on the forward strand.
GAACTGTGTGTTTTAGCTGGGAAATGAAACACACGCAGTCCTGTAAGACAAGGCCGAGTATGATACATCGTACCAGAAATGCACAGAAGACAGTGAAGATGAATGTATGTAAAATGAACAAAGTTAGTTTCTAGGCAGAGAAGGAAAATAATGCCTCCTGTTTAGAGGGGATAAATTGGACATGAGACAGGGCTGAGAACTGTGTCAATGAGAAGAAAGAACTGTGAGGATGGGACCTGATGGATTTAGTTGAAGGTAGTATATGTAGAAGTGTTTGGAGGGAAAAAAATGAGTATTAAACCAGTAAGTGTTGATACTGGGCAAAAGTTTTGCATGCTAGCAGATAACTGTTTAAAAGAATTTTGTAAAACTTCCTCTTTTGCTTTTTTTTAAGCAAGAAAATCATCTGCAAGTGTCAAGAAGATTAGCTTCAAAGAGACTGTCAACAATCCCAGGTAAAAACTGAAGATTTTGATTTATGTTTGTTAGACAGGGTCTCACAATGTACTTCATGGTAGCTTGATACTTCTTAAGTAGGGTAGGCTGGCCTCAATCTCACATCAATCATTCTGCCTCAGTTTCTGTTACAGGTATGCACCACCGTACCCAGCTAAGGGTTTGAACAAGTAAGCTTAAGAGAAACAAAAATGAAGGAACACATTGAGACATTGGATAGTTGGAACTTCTTGAGAGAGAAAGAGCTAAAAATAAGAGTAGCCACACGAAGAACCAAAAAGGACAAATATAGAGAAAGATGGAGGGGAAAGTAGTCTTTGCATTCTTCATTTATACAAGCCCTTATAGAGGTTACCCAACCTCCTCCTGGATCATTCAAATGTATGAGAACACTTTCAAGCTAAAGGGCAGGGACTTGGATGTCAGATTGCTTCAGTCTGAACACTGGTCATCTGTTGGAGCAAAGGACTTCCACCTGGTCCCCATAGCAAGCTTTGATAAAGGTCAAAGGCACTCTTGTGTTTTTCTCTTCCTGATGGTGATCAGTCTTGGTTTTCAGCTTTTATAAAGCTGGTATTTTGTAATTCATATTCATTAAAAAACTTAGTACACAATTCAGTATTAGATCCTAGTCACTGCCCTCAGTTCCTAGGCTCATGAGGCAAGAGACTCATTGTAAAAAAAAAAAAGTTAATTAAATTACATTGGGTGCCATATGTAGAAGAAAATATGGCTAATGTATTTAGATTATCATTAATTGGTTGGGTGGTTCTTAATCCTTAACTCACCATTATAAATGAGCACACAGAGACACAGGATGGATTTTAACAAGCCTTGGCCTGAATTGTGTAATCCTAGCCCATCTAAGCTAGCTTGTAATTCTATTACCCAAATATCACCCCATGTATACATACATCCCCTTGAACTGCCATTCTCCATGCTAGGCCAATGTTCCTGGCCATGTGGAATGAGGTTCTTTTTTCTTAACCCATAGTGTGTGTCCTCCTTCTTCTTGCTGCTGGCTGGAATGAATTAATACTCTATCTAAAGTGCAGGCTTCCTGTTCTAATCTCAGGAAGTCCCACCTTTTTCTGTCTTTGCCCAATCCCAGGCCTCAGCATTTATTTAACCAATCAGAGTCAAGGTAACACACAGCAAACAGGGCCAGTTAACATTTAGAATGCTTAACACTACCCCATCAATTTATCTTTCCTTTATTTATTCCATCTGACTTCCTCAGTCTAGCAGAGTGATTACCAGCCCAATCTACTCAGCTGAAACAACTATTCCAGGTTAAGTGAACAGATTCACTACTTCAAATCACTTCCATTAGGTCTTACTTCTCTGTGTTTTCTGATGTTTGAAAGCATCAGTCACCTTCTTGACATCAAATCTACTTCTTCTTGGTCTCTACTCTTCCCACAGCACCTCCAAAGAAAAGGACAGATCTGCACAAGTTCACAACACACACACACACACACACACACACACACACACACACACCTACCTATACACACACATATATAAATTCATACACACATAAACATACATGCATAAATACCTATGCACATATACACACATGTAAGCAAATATATTCCTACACACAGATATATATGCATAAACACATGCACATAAATAATATACACATTATATTTAATTTTGCTCTCCCAATATTTTCTGTAACTTTTTTTGTCTACTAGTTTTCTTTTTCTTCCTACGTTTTCTCCATTGTCTTTTCTTTGATTCTCTTAATTAAGATTTTTTTTTTAACCTAAGGATTTTCCCTGGGCTTTTTGTCACTTTTTTGTTGAGCTCTTCCACACTCACAGGTATAAGTCAAACATCTTAGGAAGAAAGAGTCTTTGGTGATAGTAAATAGTTATGAAAAGCACAGCTTGGCTAGAAACACCAAAGGAAGGCCAGTAAGTTAGGTGAAAGAATGTTCTGGGGGAACTTCTGGCTCTCCACAAGCATAGTCAGTGTCCTGCAGAGTAAAGAGGTCAACTGATAAACTAATAAACTTCAACAACAGTGACCGAACCTCATACTTTTGTTTAGGGGGGCCTCATAGTACCATATGAAGAGTATTGAGAGAGAGGGGAACAGAGACAGAGACAGAGAGAGACAGGCAGGCAGACAGAGAGAGAGAGTAAACTTTGGACACCATGTTGAGAAGGAGTCTGTGACTTTGCATGCAGGCATGAGTGAGGACCCTGATTAGGTCCCCAGGTAGATTCAGGTTAAATGGAAAGTACAGAAGACCATTACTTTAGACTAAACTCCTCCACACAGACCAGCTTCAGTATGAAGCTGATGTTTCCTCTCTGTGGTCTTTACATGCATACTCCAATCTGACTTAAGTTGATGTACAAAATCAGCTATTTCCCTACTGCTGCCTTCCCAGGCTGGCCACAAGGAGAGGGACCTAGAAATGACCAGGCTGCTTTGGAGGGTTTGCTTCACTTCTTAACCTTTCTTTCACTGTGAAATCATCATATTCCACACCACCCATGAGAGCACTTATTCTGTTTTATGGGATATAGAGTTTCCCAGATCAAGAATAGCAAATAAACCCAATTAAGATTGTTAAGCTAAACTGTTGTAATTGTCTTTCTTGGCAGCTATTGTGTTGGGGATAACTTCCAAACAATCTCTCTCTTGTCACTCCCTCATTTCCAAAACACATTTGGCCTCCCCATGCAATCTAGTATTCAAAATACTCTATGGATTTCAAGAAAATATGGGTTAGGAGAAGATTCAATTTCAGGACAAATTTTTCTCCATTGTCAAATGACGGTAGCTGTCAGGGATAGGCCACATCTTTGTCATCAAAAGTCTACCAGTGCAGTCAGAGGGGAAGGAACAGTTGGAAAAGCTGTTGCTGGAATGAAAAATAGATATGTTGAAGTTCTAAAATTAAGACAGTTGTGCAAGAGAGAGGTGGATGGGATGGGTTAAAACTAAAGATGGAGTTGAAATCACTCACAGAATCGTGATAAATTAATTGGCAAGTTGAAGAGCTTGAGATGACAGTCGAAGGGAGTTATTTAGAAGTTCGAGAAAACAGTATGATCTTACCACAGGCCACTTCTAGATCAGGAAATATGAAACATGTTCAAAACAGTGAAACTTGCAGTGACTGAAAGATGTCTGTTGAATATTGATAGGATTAACTCTCATAATAGCATGAGGTACTTGTTAGAGGGGACCCTATGTTAATCTTCTTCATCTCACTGCCTTCTACTTAGCCCTTTTGAGAAGCTCAACTGTGAAGTAAGGAGAGTGGGGCTCTGGCAAACTTAAGATAGATATCCTTTCTGCTCTTATGCTTGTTATTTGGAAGCGGGAACAGAGAGAATTGAGAAGAAAGTTCCCTGCTAAGAGAGCTACTAGAACACAGATGAATTAGTAGGTGTGAGGAGGGAGCTGAGAGAATCCAAACAGCAAGGGCTCATTTCCTGAGGAACAGAACAGAGAACCTCAAAAGATGGTAGCCTTTCCAGTGAAATTCCTGGTAAATTTGAGGCAAATAAGAAGTGAGAGATTATCTATGGATCTCTGAAGACAACCTGAGCTTTTCAAATGGAGTCCATAGTTAGTAGTTCTCTTGGGATTATGAAACCTGTATTTTGCTGACAGACCAGGGCAGAGTCTGATCCTGGAGCCAGGGGAGTCAGCTGCACAAAGCTGTTATTTCTCGGGAAATTCAAAACGAAGTCCTGCAACTTATTTCACAATAATAGTTGCTCCATTTTTTTTTTTTTTGTTCTTCTCTTGTCAGACCTTTGTCATTCCTGGTTTCTACCTACCAATTACAGAGCACTGAAGCTGTGTCCTTGGCTTGGCTTTCCCACCATATTCTGTTATCTTTAGATACTTCTGAATTAAAAGCTTCAGTCTTTGAGCTGATTCTTGTCTGATTAAAAAGAAAGAGGGAGAGAGAGAGAAAAGAAAGGAAGAAAGAAAGAAAGAAAAGGTGTCCTTCACCTGTGAAAATCCATGAGCTTCTTCCTCATCCAATTAATGGTAGTGAGCAACCTGCCATGAGGAAAGAAAGCCAATAGGCTCTTTCCAATAACTGACTCAGCATGCTTCATTTGGGATGTGATGAGGTGGGGCTGCTGAGCTCTACAAAGTGCTATATCACACTGCAGTTATACACAGGAAATGCTCACACTGCAGTTATACACAGGAAACGCGGGGTAGCACCAATGCTGGGCAAATTTTGTGTGACAGCCTTGGGAGGCACACATCACATTATCTGTAATTATTAACTGTTCTTGTGGACTGTGTCTGCTTGATTCCAGAAGGTTGCAGTTTGAACTACATACACACATGCACTTACATGTATACATATACAAGCACACTGTGTGTTCTAATTTATAAACACACAAGGCAAAGAACTTGACTTTCAGAAAATTGTTAGTTTGTGTGTAGAGGTGAGGGTAACCTTTAGGATCTGAGAACTTGTCTTTGCATCCTTTCTGTTAGACGTTAATGTTGTTTGGCTGGACATGGGAGTGACATTGTGGTGACATTTTAGTCTTTACTTTTTATGACACAAATTTGTTCACATTGGAACACCTCAAGATCTTTTCAAAGTGTTGGAAATGTGCTACCAGGTCTAGTTTGATAAAAGTTCATGGAACTAGACAATGGATGTGCTTCCTTAGTCAATTATTCTCTCCCCTCCTCTCTTCTCACTTCCCCTCTCGTTCTCTCCTCTCTCATCTCCTTTCTTCTCCTCTTTTGTCCTCCTCTCCCCTCCTATCCTCCTCTTCTCTTCTCACTTCCTCTCCTTTCCTCCCTATCCTGCTCTAAGCTGAGGTGCTCAGGTAGTGTGGAGTTACTGTTAACCTGTCAATGAAAACTATACTTAAAGTATCCCCAGGAGATTTAATGACTAGATGGTGCAAATCATGGTGGTTAGATAGCGGGTGACTAGTCCCTGGATCAAATTGTATGTCCCAATCATGGTGATATAAGTATTATCAAATGAAGTCAGCAAATATCAATGTATGCTTAGAAGCACAAGTCTCAGAGGAGGCCAGCTGATTTGATATGCAATGATTAAGTTACTTAAAACTCACTACAGGTTAGAGGTTATCCAGATTTTAGTGGCTCCTGAATAATTAATTGATCCATATTAACAGAGCCCCAGAATTCTCAACCCAGATCCCTTTTTGCTTCATCTTTTTCTTTCCAGCTCAACCCCACACAAATTAAATGAAAGTTCTTGAGGTTTCAAGTATTCCTACCAAACTTGGTAAATGACTTATCTTATTTCTGCGACCAAATATTTAAAAGGAAGGAATTTAAGGGGAGAAGATATTATCTTGGCTTACAGTTTGAGGGGATACAATGTCTCATTAATCATTATAACTCCACCCCTGATAAAGTTGATACTCAAATGAAGCACTTTTAACCTTATCTTCTCACCCCTGGTCCTCTAGAGCTTATGGTTATCCAACACTACAAAATGCACTAAGTTCACCTCCAAGAGTTTCCCACATCTTAGCAGTTCTAACAATGTTTAAAACTCCAAAAGCCAATGACTCTTCTGAGTCACAAGGCAGATTCTCAATTGTTTGACCTTATGTTAAAAAAAAAAAATGCGTGCTTCCATTGCAATACCCAATGCTACCTTTTTGCTACCTACCATAGGGCTGCTAGTGCAGCCCCAATCAGGGGGAACAGTTAGCCGGCTATTGGTGGAATGCAAAAGAGACAGGACAAGGTTCTAAATTAAGTCAGTGGTGCTGAAGAGAGGTGATAAATCAGGGTAAGAGTGAAGATGGAGTTGAAACATTGATAGAACCATGAGAATCAAAATTCCCATTCCAAAAAAAAAAAAAAAAAAAAGAGTAGGAAAAAGCAAAAAATTATTGGGATAACATCAAATCCTGTAGCACCATGCCTGATATCCAGGCCTCTCAGTGGTAACACCTGGGCTACTCCAATGTGCGTGGCCAGCCTATTCTTCCAGTGCACATAGCCTCTCTCATGGAACAACTTCATTCCATGGCTGCAATTTTCCTCATTGAGCATCCTCCGGCCTTGGCATCTCCAATGTCCCAGGGTCTCCATTTCAGTTTAAGCGTTATTTTCACATCTTCACAAAATGGTGTCTCTGGGGCTCTTTTTAGCTATTCCCACACTGCCACGTATTGTCAGACCTCATTGCCTTTCTGGAGCCCTGATATAAACCTCCATTGCCCCACAGCTTTTTCATTTTGTATGTCTACGAATACAGCACCACATGGATGAGGCCAAGTTCTGCTGCTAGCTTGAGATGCGGTCTGAGCCACATCTATCTCACTGCAGTGGTTTCTTTGTTCCTTGGCGACTGAACCTCTTCAGTTGTTTTGCAAATCCTCGTGGCTAAATTTCCAGTTCAGAATCTCTCCTCTCACGTGAACTTTCATTTTCACAAGACAGGGCCACTGAAGGATGGGAATTTATTCTCAAGGCATCTTTCCTGTCCCAGGGTCCCCAGAGGAGAACACTGTCTTTAAAACACTGGCTTTATCTTTAATGGCATTATTCTCTTTAAGCATTGCAGCTGATTTCTCTACACCCACATGCCTACAGCTTTCAACTTGTTTACATTCCCTTCCTCACCAAACCACATGTTTTCCATATCTTTCTGCTCTTTCACTAACCATGCCACAGTTTGGATGCTCTGCTGGCTTGAAATTGCCTCTGACAAACAACTTCATGAATTTATTTTGAATTCAGCCTTACTCAAAATTTCAAGACATAGATAAACAAGCCAAATTCTTTGCCAGAATGTTTCATGAATGACCTCTAGTGCAGTTTCCAGTAGAATTCTTAATCTGTAACACAGTCTTTAATACCAAAATTTCTATTGGTATTTTTGGTCTTCCAAACTCATCCCAGAATGGCCCATTAAGTTTGACCATCTGATTGTGTCATAGGCAGCATACTAATGGGTGAACTTATCAGGTCCCATGGGTTCAGAGACAAGGAAGATTACTGAATTTATGACCAGCAATGCTTTCTCAGTCTGTCTCTTCAAGTAAGAGCATCCATAAAAGATGTACAGCACCCAGCACATAACAGCACTTGATCTCACTCATAGATCATGTGATTAGCAGTAGGCATGCTCAGAACCCCTATCCACAGCTAAGAAACCCATGTTAATACAAATCTAGGAAACACTAAAAAGAAACAGCAATGTTACGACCCAAATCAGCAGGAAGTCACTTTAAGAGAGCGACGTCCCATGCCCAGAGGGTGGGGAGGGTGTTTCTCCGCCCTTCTTTTTGGTTATTTGAAGGATAACTGAAAACTCTGTTATGTAGGGGAAGAGACTACAAGCTGATAAATGGTCCTGTCTTAATGGGTTTTGGAGGTTAGCCCCAGGGAATTCCTACTTTTCCTTTTCTGTATCCTTCTTCCTCTCCTATGTAGGAGTGCATGGGCTTGAGAAAAATGAGATATAGACATAGCACAGGAAGGTCCAAGAAGAAGGGGCAGATTATTGAATATGCCCTTATACCTTTGTATATTGATACAAAATTAGTAGGTTATTTGGCTAAAGTGGTATTGACCATTGTTTATTGTGCAAAAATAAGATTGTATTGGATTACATAGGTATTGATCTTTGTATATTGATACAAAATTAAGATTATAGTTGGCCACAATGGTATTGACCCTTGCATATGGA
>CAJQZJ010032761.1:1952174-1971769 GCA_907164525.1 Lophiomys imhausi
CAGTACCACACTCCCACCTTCTCCTCCCTCTCCCACCCATTCTCCTCCTCCATGCCAGTGTTCTTATACTCAGCCATTGCCTTTTTGGGCTGCATGGTCCATTCAGCACTTCCTTTTCAAGTTTCCCACTCCTTAAAGTGTTTTATGTTCTCTGAGTCACCAAATTGAGTTTATTATTCTAGGAGTGTCCCAGTCAGTTTTCTGTAATGGCATCCCATTCCTTTTTTCAATTTCTCCTTTTTTTCTAGCTTAGAAACAAAATAACACCAAAAACAATAGATCTTGTTTGAATTCACCACTCCATCCCTGGCTTTCCTGAACTTTTTCCAAGCGCCTTGACTGTGCCTCCCATAGTCTTTGCTCACAGAACCTCTACACCCTTAGATATCTGTGATCAGAGCACACAGAATTTGAAAAAACCTACAGTCTAAATCCCAACTCACCTATGTATCTTTATTTTTGAGATTATAATTTAATTACAGCACTTCACCCTTCTCCTTCTTCCCTCTAAACCCTCTTATATGCCCCTCCCAACTGTTCTTCATATTCATGGCCCCATTTTCCACTAATTGTTATTGAATATATATATATATATATTTGTATACACATATATATTTTCAAATGTAATCTGTATGGTACAAATAATGCTACCTGTATTGTTTTTAGGGATGATCATTTGGCACTGGACAACCAATTGGTGCTCTTCCCTGGGTACTTCTCCCACTCCAAGCTTACTTCAGATGCCTACAGTCCTTTGCATAGGGTTGAGGCCTCCTGGGCTATTCCACATCCAGTTTGACATGTCCATTTGTATCATCTTTATTCAGTTCACATTTGGGCCATCACATTGGTGAGACTTTATGGTTGTAACTTCTGATATTTCTAGGACACATAACCTCACAGAAAACCTCCTGATTATCTAGGTCTTATAATCTTTCCTCCTCCTCTTCCACAATGTTCCCTGAGCCCTAGGTCCCAAAGTATTTTGTAAAACTTTTGTTTGTTTGTTTGTTTGTTTGTTTGGTTGGTTAGTTTGGTTGTTGATTTGTTGGTTTTTTGCACACCTAGGTATCACTCTTATCTCAAATTTTCTCACAATTCTTCCTTGTTTTATCACCATTTTTAGTTCTAAACTTTGTTGGGGAATCACTTCATTGCTGCACAAATCTCCGGAATTAATGTCATGATTATTCTCCACCCAAATGAAGATCATGGAGGTATATTTCTCTAAAATTACACAGGTAATGAATGACATATTTTGACTATGTTCCTTGATGACAATTATTAATTTTATATCTAAATGTAAACAATTACTAAATTACTAAAATCAATTAAAAGCTAGAACATGCTGATGGGGAGTGATTTAAGACATTCTCAAAGTACCTTTCAAAACTATCAGTTTAAGGCAAAGGAAGAAATGGGGCAGACATTTGTCACAATGGCAAACTGACAGCAAGTTGACCGTCTGTCACCTTAAGCAATCATCTTTGTAAGATATTGTCAGAAGGTCAGAATATCACATAAAGATTATGAGATAGTGACTGTGTATTGTTCCTTAAGCTGAAAACCAAATCAATCAGTGATTCACCTGTGGGTGATCGTTTGTTTTCTTGCTTCAAGGACAAAGAGAACAGTACATCTTTGGGGAAATGTTCTCATTATGAATGAGTGACAAAAATTTCCTGGTGAATTAATAGGTTCAAATGTAAACAGGGTCTTATGTAAGAAAGGGAATGAATGTCAATGAGAGCCCCATTGCCCGGTTGTTTTAGCAGGAGGACAATGAGTCTGGTGGAGTGGGGGTGATGTCGGCAGAGTTAAATTGTGGAGAGGGAGGGGTGGAAGTGAGGTAAATACAATAGTAATGCACGAAATTTAGTTTCTCAAAAACTAAAATAGCTTAAACTAAAAAAAATAAGTTCAAGTCATATGATGTTCCTCATATGGGTTATGTTTCGATTTTTGTTTTTTGCTTTTGTATTTGTTTTGCACCTCTATGTGTTTCTCTGTTGACTGGAATTTAATAGCAAGATAGATTCCTTTTAGACCAGAGACTTGGGGAAGCCAGGAGAAAGAAATATTTTCTAAAAGACTACTGTCTACGCATAGACACTGTGCTTTAGGAATATTTCAAATATTTTAATTTTATTAAAACACAAACAATACGTTCTAAACTTTATATTATACTGATTTTGTCATTGCAATTTCAAACTCTCCTGACTTTTATTATTATTTTTATTTCAAGAAATATTCTCATATATACAGGTAAAACATCCCTTTGAAACAATCAGAATATGATCCTATCAAACCAAATCAGTATTATTCAAACTCAATATTGGAAAAAAAAGTTTTAGATGAAGAAATGACTTTAGTTATTTATTTCATTCTGTTCTCCAATCCCATCAATTTTTTTTCTTTTTTTTTAAACCACTTCATTTTTTCCAAGCCTCAGTTTATTTAAATGAAAAATTTGTTAATCACAATACAAAGGGTTTCTATGATTTAAATTTATTAACATGTAAACCACCCTGAACATTTTTGGCTTTTAGGAGGCACTCAAATTTATTAGATATTTTCCATATGAGGGATTATGGTGGTTGATTATATACTGTTAAACAGAAAATTAATGGCTTGTTATTCCTTTTTTTTATATATAAGTACTTTATTTTTTTTTCTTCAAGTTACATCTCAGTCACAAACCCTTCCCTATTCCCCCTTCCTGTCCCACCCTTCCACCCGCTTCCCCCCCAACAGCTTCCCTTTTTAATCCAACAAACGGTTCTTTCTCTTATAACAGTAAATTCTATACAAAACAGCAGAATTAAATATGCCACATTTATGAGAGTTAAATGGCCCAGTATACCTTCCCAATGTCCGGTTCATACATATTTGGCCCCTGACTTTAACCTTCTACCTTCTAACCATCTCCATGAGTTTAAGGTTCTATAACTGACTTAGCTTTCATACTAACTTGCATCACTATTATAACCATCTTCTTAGATCTAGAACGCCCTCTTGATTCCTAAACAACTCAAAATTTAGCTATGAGACTCAAGCTGTCTATTCTTCAACCACCTCAGAGAGCTGAGAAGGATAAATATATCTGATTATATAGGAAGTGCAGGGCCTGCAGCTTCCAATACTAAGAAATGACAAACCAGTGACTACCTGGACAGTTCCCATTTTCTCTCCATACATTCCAGCATCAGTCTTCAGCCTTTTGGTCCTGTTTCTCTGACAGACATTTATTGTAGAGCAGGGATTGTGAAGGACTTACCTACCCTGTCTTGGCAGAGCTAGGCTGTCGACTTACCTGCTACCAAGTTTTGTCCTTTTTGGACAGCAGTCTGTCTGCAGTTGAAGCAAGGAGTTTTTACATGCCATATGCAGTGATCGTTGAGAGTTTACCAGAATTTCTAGGTTTTCTCGACTTCATTTGGGCTTTAAGTCTAGCTTAGTCAATTGCACAATGCAGCTGATTAGCTAGTATTTAGTGATTCTTAAAGTTTTGACAATAAAGATCGTAATTGCCAGCATAGTACCACCGTGAGTTTAACAGAAGAAAAATAAAGTCAAAACACTTTACTTTGGCTTTTTCTAGAATAGTATTTCCCACTTTTGGCAAAGCTTTTCAAATCCTTTGCTTCAAGCTGATCTCGGTAATTAAAAGAATGATTCCTCGAACTCTCCAAAAGGATTTTGCATATTAAAATTCATTAAGATGCAATGTTCAAGCATAAGATATTTTATTGTAACTATCTATGAAAAGAAAAACAGGAAGGCAATCAGATGGGTCCTTCATATGCACTCTCCTTGTGCTATTGATTAAAATTTGGTCATATTACTGAGAACTTAATACATTAACAAGTAATCGTATGGCTATTCATACAATTTCTCTTCAGAGATTTGGAGAAAAGGAGGGAAGAATAAATGAGAAAAGAGAAAATTTCCACATATGTATTTATGTTTAATGTTTGTTCAGTATGTTGAACTCATAATCATGGTAGACAAGCATTCTAACACTGAGCTACACCCCTAATTCAAAACCTCACTTATTAATCTATCCACAGAAATGCCTTCTCATGAAAAATAATGTACTCATGGCTAGTATAGCTAATTTATCCATAAACAGAATTAGTCCATTGTCATGGCACAACTAAAAAATTAACTTATCTCGCAGTAAAGACTATATCTAATCTTAAAGGCACCATTAAAATAAAAAAAAATGGGAAAATTGTTTCTATAAGTCACTGGACATTTTGTAAATCTAGCAACTTACCTAGGACTATACTGTTGTCATGGAGACACAACCAAAGTATGTTGCTTAGTAAGAGAATAGAAGTGTCTCAGCTTAAGCAGGCTGCCAAAAATGCCAATGCCCACCTCCTCTGGGAAGGAGGTTAGTTCTCACTGCCCACAAGTCTCTGTATTAAAGTAGTTAGAAGACAAAGGAGGAATCAGAAAGGCTTATTTCAATTATTCCAGGGTTTTTGATTTTTAACATACTATGAAATATATAATGAGTTAACTATACACAACACACAAAAACACAGCTTTCACCTCAAAGAAATAAGAGACAGTTGATTCTGGAACCAAATATTGCCTGGGAACAAGGATATCATAGCCCACATAGTAACAATTACATGAGAGTTTTATAGTAATGGAACAAAAGAAATCATAAATCAAGGCACTTTTAAAAAATACATTGATAGAAACATCAGGTATGGGGAATGTATCAAAGCAGAGAAATTGCTATAGGCTTCAGACTCTACCTGGTGATATTCTTAGGCTTTGTGTTGAAGGTGGCAGAAGTCTGTTTGCATATTCCAGAGGGATTTCATTAGTCACACCCACATCAGATTAACTGCAGGGGTAGGCAATGAATGACTTCCAAAAACACCAATAACAGCCCAGAAAGACTCAACAGTTAACTTCACTGCAATCACAGAGAGTCTAATTGGTCAACCAGACTTGTAGAATTAATAAATATGATCCTTTCCCCTGCCTTCCCAGGGAAAATCACAGACTCCTGTGTTGGCCAAGGATCACATTTCGTATGTGGGTAGCACATTGTTTTATTTCCCACTCGGTTTGATTTGAAGGTGGCTCATTTTTAGAATCTCATGAGCTTAGAAGACAAGATAGCAAGTCCTCAGGGGAGTCCCTTAGTTGGTAAAGCCACTAAAGAAATTCCTGTAATTCTTAGAATTGAGCAGTCATCATGATCTCAGTCTGAGAGTTTTTGTTGTTTGGTTGTTTTGTTTTGTTTCAACTTGTATCGTACATGACATTTGTATGTGACATATAAATACAAGTAGGACAACTATGCCTAAAGTTAAAATAACCAAGAAGTCAGCATGGTCTAAAAAAGTACAGATAGCAGCTGAGGGAAAACACATTGTAACCAACCCCCAATCATATTCTTTAACTTATTTAAGTTCACTATATGTTTCCCCTCTGTCAATTATCTTATCTGATGTTTGAAGAATTTTAAATAATTTGTTATATTTTTCTTTTGTTCAATTTAATTTGAGTTGCATTTCCCTGATGACCAATGATGTTGAGCATTTCTTCAAGTGCCTCTCAGACTTTAGAGATTCCTCTTTTCTCTTTTGTGAATTCTCAGTTTAGTTCTGTACCTCATTTTTGATGGGAGTATTTTGTTTCTTGGTGTTTAATTTCTTGAGTTCTTTATACATTTTGGATACTAGCCCTCTGTCGGTTGTGGGGTTAATGAAGATATTTTCCCAATCTATAGGTTGCTATTTTGTTCTAATGACAGTGTCCTTTGCCTTACAGGAGCTCTTCAGTTTCATAAGGTCCCATTTGTTAATTGTTGGTCTTAGTGCATGAATTATTGGTGTTCTGTTCAAGAAGTTGTCATCTGTGCCAAGGAGTTCAAGGCTTTTCCCCACATTATAACCTCATGTATGTTAACTAGTTTTAATTTTAGGAAAGACATATATATAGGCTAAAATTGTTTTCATGACTAAAGATTTTATTTGTCCTATTGATTTGGTATTCTACCAAATTAAAGTTTTGGGCAGTAAACGGAAAGTTACATTCCAGAAAAATTCATATAATAACACGCTAATTATATCACTTCAAAATTTTTAACAACATTTTTTTAATTAGGCCGCGATTATGAGAATTGTAAGGCTTAGCATACATTCGCAATGTCCAGTCCATATGATTTGGCCCCTGACTTTAACATTCTACTATCTAACCATCTCCATGAGTTTAAAGTTCTATATCCAACTCAGCTTCTGTCCTAACTTGTATCACAATTTTAAAAACATCTTCTTAGATCCAGAACACCCTCTTAATTCCTAAAAAACTCAAAATTTAACTATGGGACTATAGCTATCTAGTCTTCAACCACATCAGAGACCTGAGAGGGATAAATATATCTGATTACATAGGAAGTGCAGGGCCTGCAGCTTCCAAAACTAAGAAATGACATACCAGTGGCTGCCTGGACAGTTCCCATTTTCTCTCCATACATTACAGCCTCTATCTTCAGCCATTTGGCCCTGTTTCTCTGACAGACATTAATTGTAAAGCAGGAATTTTTAGTGACTTGCCTACTCTGTCTTGGCAGAGGTAGGCTGTCGACTTACCTGCTTTTCAGTTTTGTCCTCTTTGGACAGCATTCTGTCTATAGTTGAATCAAGGCATTTTTCTTGCCAAGTGACAGGCTTGCCACTAATTAATCTATCTCCAATTGGAGATTCTTCAATGCTCATCATCTACTTGGAGTAGATTATTGGACAGATTATTGAATATGCTCTTATATATTTGTATATTGATACAAAATTAAGATTATATTTGGCTTCATTGGTATTGATCTTTGTATATTGATACAAAATTAAGGTTAACTCTTTTTAAGGTATTGTACCTAGGTAACACTTAAAATGAAATGTGAAGTTTTGGCCTTTTGTCAGCAACTGTCACAAACTGTTCAGGATAATTGAGAAATGTAAACTAATAGTCATTCAAGCATGTTATTTTGTTAGGTACTAGGTAGTCCATCACAGTTATTTTCCAAGTTAATCAGAAATCAAGTTGCTAAGAGACAAGCAACATTTGCTTATCCAAATATAAGGAAATAGATAGGTGGTTTTCAAAAACCTCACCAGATCTGTAGAATATGGCATTCAAAGATGTTCCCTTAACTCAATTTTTTTTTGATATTGAGACATGTCAGCTCCTGACAGTACCCTTTATTCTAGTCCAAGTAGATGATGAGCAACATTGTCTTTTTTTTTTATGTGCCAAAGATTAGTGACAGGGATAGAGACAAATCCCAGATTAGTTAACGAATCAATATTTTACATATTTTGTGTACATTACTAAATCTGTTTTTGTATAAACAGAAAAGAAAGTGGGACTCCAATTGGAATCAATTTGTGAAATTATTAATTTATCTTTCATTATCAAAATGCAAATATTACTTAATTTTAAAAACAAAGTTATATTCATATATCAGTGGGTTCACAAGGAACAAAACATTATGAATATTATTGTCACTAGAGATTTATATATTTTGCATAATTTAGATATAAAAAGTCAAACCTAAATCTTTTACAGTAGACAATGGAGTCAGAGCTACTTTAAGATAGTTAAGATTCTTAGTATGTCACAGTATGCCTCATCTTTTAATTCATTGCTTCATTAAAAGATATTTTAATATAAAAGTAGCATAGTAATACAATTTGTTGAAATCAGGTAATATTCAATATTCTTCTGTGTTACCTTAGTAGGAAAAAGTTTGTATTTGCTCCAAGAGTTTTATTTAAAGGTAGAGGTTCAATTACATTCACAAAATGGAATTCTTATTTATTTTAATTTTTTATTTAAATTTTATTTTATGCACTATATTTTGATCATGTTTCCCCTTCCCAAACTCCTGTATAATCACTCTCAGCTACCTACCCACTCAACTTTATCCACAAAAACAAAAAGTTATCAAAAAAACCAATAAAACCTCACAAAAACAAAAAATCAAAACAAACAAGTAAAAAAACCAATAAGACAACAAAATACCCAAACAAAACAAAATTAAAAGTCCACAAAAATATCATTAGGTTCACTTGGTGTTGGCTACATATTCCTAAGGATGGAGCCTGACTTGGAGGGTGGTTGATATATCCAAAGACACTTCATTGAGGAAAATCGATTTCCCCTTTGGCAGAAGGTATCGCTTGCAGATAGCTTCTTAGTAGGTATGGAGCACAATGTCTCCAGCCATCTCTCAGTGTTAGGACCCCCATCTGGCTTGAACTTGTTCACGACTTAGGCATACTCCCATTGTCTCTGTGAGTTCATATGATCATCAGTTCTGTTGTGTTTAGAATATACTGTTTCTTTGGAGTCATCCATCACCTCTGGCTCTTATATCATCTTTCACACAAATACCTGAGCTTTGAGGGGAGTGGGGCTGATGAGGACATCCTGTTTAGGACTGAGTGCTCCAAAGTCTCCTACCCTCTACATGTTGCCCAGTTGTAGGCTTCTGTGTTAATTCTCAACTACTATAAGAAGACCTTCTGTGATGTGAATTGAGTGAGGCACTGATCTATGGGTAAAACAATATGTCATTAGGAGTCAATTCATTGCTGTCTTCTTTTATCTGAATAATAAACTAAAAAGTAGTTGGTAAGTCCTCTAACACTTGTTCCACTACTGCCCTAGGTTATCTTGCAGGCAGGTGGCTGTTGTAGGTCACAGGATCTATAACTGAGTTGGTATTTTTCTATCCCTGACAGTTAAGTTTTTAGTTAGTTAGGAACCACCTCAACTTCTCCATGTAAGTATAGTCCAGCAGGAAGGCCTTATCACCAGGTTGCCAAGAGCAACAAATAGACTTGGCAATGACCTGTGATATTTGAGGGGCTTTGTGGGACCCTTTTGGCCAATAACTCAACAAGATATAACCCATTACTGGTAGTGAAAGTTTTACTTTGCAGCATTAGATATTTAATTGGGGCATTTCTCCCTTATAATTTAGAATCCTTTCATATATATATATATATATATATATATGTGTGTGTGTGTGTGTGTGTGTGTGTGTGTGTGTGTGTGTATACATATATATATGTGTATATATATATATATATATATATACATACACATATTTTAGGAAGCTTCTATAGTAGTAGGTTTTGCTATGTCTTTTCAAATGGCCTTTAGTGTTAATTGCTCCTCTCCATATTTCATCTTTTACTCTTCTCTCTGTATGCTATCCCTATTTAATCATCGTAGTTTCTCCTTTATCTCTCCATAACACTGTATTCTACCTCCCCTTCCTTGAAGGGTCCTCTCTTCATTGCTGGTCACTAACTAACTAACCTGGTATCTAACATCAGTAGTTATTCATATTGTACTCACAAAAAAAGAATACTTTTTGGAAAATTTAAAGGAAGACTTTGTCAGTTTTAAAACTAATTAAAAACTAAAACTTTTGCTTTATTATTTTATGTGTATGATTGCTCACTTGCATACATGTTTGTGTACCGTCTACATGCCTGTGATTTCCCAGGCTAGAAAGGGATATCAGATTCTCTGGAACTGGAGTTACAGACGGTTGTGAGTCTCTTTGTTGGTTCCACCAATCAAGCTTGGGTCCCGTGGAAGATCAGCATTTTCTTACCATTTCTCCAACCCTCAAAATCAATTTTTAAAATCCAAATTATACTAAATAATTATAAATTTATTTTGCAAAGCTAGTGAATAATCTGACTCTTCTTAAACATAAAGACTTGGCTCAACTAAGAGATAAGAAGTATGTAAAAGACAAACTGTTGTAAGATAAACATGATTAATAAAAGGACATAATATCTCCCTCATTGGTCAATTCACTAAAACCCAAATTAGTATCATGTTCATTGCTTATAAGAGTTTAAAAATGAAAATTCAAAATATCATAGACATAGGTTTGTAAAATACCTTTTAAAAAAGAACAAGAATGTACAGAGTAATAATTAGTAGAAATGTCCTCATAGAAATTTTGAGTTTAGTAATTTTTAGGCAATCCTTTATGGAGGTAGTTGAAAATGAGTGTTTCGCAGGTTTTCTGCAGTTTGTACATATGTATTCTCAGAAGTTGGCACAAGTTTGAAGTAAGAAATACAAACTTAAGTGTATATCTTCTGAAGTTTTTTAGCACAGGGGATCCTTAGAAGTATTTGTTTGAGTCCTTTCCCTCTAGGCTAAAGACGATCATGGTGTAATTTTTTTCCACTGATTAAACCACCATTTTTCTTCTTTCATTTCAGTTCTTTGTTTTCCTAGAGCTCACTGTGGAAATACTGTATAGCCAACTTTAAACTCTTAGTTATGTTTAAAAATCCATTAGAACAGTTGAGACAGCTTACTTAATCTTTCATCTGCCTTATAGATTAAGTAGTTAATTTGTAGAATGCCCCATACTTATTTATAAGGAGATAATGGAGCTTTCCCAAAGTAGTAGATATTAGCTTTAGAACTAATGGTATAGCTTTGCCTAAAGAGCCAAAGGCATGAATTAATCAGTTTCATTTTTGGATTTTATCAATGATCTAGAGCATTGTAGATCAAACCACACAATGAAAGTGCTATCCCCCTAGGAGAAATTTTGTAAACATTTAAATGTTTGCCCAGTTAAAAAAAAGTTTCACAATTATTACAAGGTTTAGTATGAATGGGCCAAATAGTAATTATCTATTTTAACAGAATTATTTTAAAATACTGATTGCTTAAGCAGAGGTAAACCACCACATGAAAACTTCAGTATAATGAAAGAACATACAAGTTCAGTAATTGAATAACATCTAATCTCCAGGTTTTAAATGGCTTATTCACTAAAATCTGTGTTCTCTAAATTACTATTGTGGACAAATGTTAATAAAAGCACATCACTAATCTAAGGAAACTGCAGGAAACAGTGAAATCAACATCTATTTTACACAGAGTATCAAATTTTGACCATAAAAGAGTTACTTACTAACCTTTAATTATAGGCAAATTAACTATTTTGGTGCCATTCTTCTTTATTTTTCACTTATGCAATCTTTTATGACTTACTTTAACCCTATGGTTTACATTTTTAGTGTTTGAACAATCCTTTTTGACCTTGGAATAAAACTAATGTGCACATAAACACTTTTTCTCTTCTAAAAGCATTTTCTCTTTCCTTGGCTTTCTTTATTAAAACATTTTATACCTGTAATTTTTATACTTCTTAATATTATTTACTAGATCCTTGTATCTTATTTTTCTTTTAACACATTTTGGAAATGGTTTATCTTTCTTAATAAAGTAGCTATATTCCAAATGAAACTAGATCAGAAACACTGAAAATTTACACACTGAATCTTAAATATCTAAAATTGACCATCATAAATATAGATAAAATAAAGACAATGAGTTTTCTTAACACATTTAATTATTCATTAAAGATCTGTCTTATTATAACAGGTTCTTCGAAACTGTACTAAAAAGCATTATATCACATTGGTCTGCAAGGAAATCAAAAGCAGATTGAAACCTGGAGTTTCTATCCCACACTTTCATTATTTTATTTTTGGTTCATCTTTTTACCTTTGTAGTGGGACTGATAACATTTTAAGAACATCTGCCTAGCTTATTTCATGTCTGCATACACTTGTAGGCACAGAGATGAAGTTTTGTTTTAAGTCCATTGTGAAAGAGAACCCATATGGTGTGAAGAAACACATCAGGATTACCTGCAGCTATTCAGATGCACCTGGAAGCATTTGAGCAGACTAAGATTTTGCCCATTAAAAAAAAAAAAAAAAAAAAAAAAAAAAAAGATCCTGAGCTGTTCTGTTCAGGAAGTTGTCACCTGTGCCAAAGATTTCGCGGGGTTTCCCCACTTTCTCTTCTAGTAGATTTAGTGTGACTGGCCTTATGTTAAGGTCTTTGATCCACTTGGACTTAAGTTTTGTACAAGGTGATAAGTATGGGTCTAATTTCATTCTTTTAAAGTAGACATCCAGTTGGACCAGCACCATTTGTTGAAGATGCTGTCTTTTTTCCATTGTGCAGTTTTGGCTTCTTTTTCAAAAATTAGGTGACCATAGGTGTGTGAGTTCATTTCTGGGTCTTTAATTTGATTCCATTGATCCACTGGTCTGTTTCTATCCCAGTACCATGCTGTTTTTACTACTACTGCTCTGTAGTACAGCTTGAAATCTGGGATTGTGATACCTCCAGAGGTTTTTTTATTGTACTGGATTGATTTAGCTATTCTGGGTTTTTTGTTGTTCCATATGAAATTGATAATAGCTTTTTTCCAGGTCTATAAAGAATTATGATCAACAATCAATAAATGGGACCTCATGAAACTGAAAAGCTTCTGTAAGGCAAAAGACACTGTCATTCGAACAAAACGGCAACCTACAAATTGGGAAAAAAATCTTCACCAACCCCGCATCTGACAGAGGCCTTAATATTCATAATTTACAAAGAACTCAAAAAATTAAATGCCAAGAAACCAAATAATCCAGTTAAAAAATGGGAAAAAGAGCTAAACAGAGAATTCACAAAGGAGGAATTCCTAAAGGCTGAGAGACACTTGAAGAAATGCTCAGCATCCTTAATCATCAGAGAAATGCAACTCAAGATGACTCTAAGGTTCCATATCACACCTGTCAGAATGCTAAGATCAAAAGCTCAAATGACAACCCATGCTGGAGAAGTTGTGGAGAAAGGGGAACCCTCCTCCATTGCTGGTGGGAGTGCAAGCTTGTACAACCACTATGGAGGTCAGTCTGGCGATATCTTAGAAAACTTGGAATAGCTCTGCCTCGGGACCCAGCCACACCACTTCTGAGTATACATCCAAATGATTCCTCACTGAATCACAAGGAAGTTTCCTCATCTACATTCATAGAAGCCTTATTTGTAGTAGCTAGAAACTGGAAACAACCCAGATGTCCCTCAACCGAAGAATGGTTTAAAAAACTGTGATATATCGACACAATGGAATATTACTCAACTATCAGAAACAATGAAATTATGCAATTTGCAGCCAAATGGATGGAACTAGAGAAGCTCATCCTGAGTGAGCTAACCCAGACTCAGAAGGATGCACATGGCATCTATTCACTTATAGTCAGATTTTAGCTATATAGTACAGGATATCTATACTACAACCAACGCACCAAAGGGAACATAGACATAGACTTTTTGTTTTGTTTTGTTTTGTTTTGTTTTCTCTCCCTGGCAATGAGACACTTATCCCTGGTGGTACTGCCTTTTAAGCCCCCAGTGTATGAGGAGGCTCTTGGACCTCATATGACTGCTGAACTGGTGTGGGGGACTGTTATATAGGGATACTCCACTCCAGAGGAGTAGGTTAGAAGGGTTAGGGGGTAGAGGGTGGGAGGGTGGGACTGGGATGGCTGTAAAGAGGACACTATGATGGAGATGTAACCTGAAGCAATAAATAAATAAATTTATTAATAAAAAAGAATTTAATCTTATCTAGTCTTAGGCAAGATAAGGACCTTGAAAAACCTTTTTCCTAAATCCTTAAAGGAAGAAGTTGTAGTTAAAAATCCTCTTAAAAATATATATGCTCACATACACACAAACATGTTTTAAATTAGACATGTCAATATAGTATTTTATCACAAGAAGACCTTTAAATTAAAAATGAAGTAGCCACTGATTTCACTGCTTCCTTATCTTTAGGGAACTTAGGCGAAGATTAAGTTTTGCTCTAAGTTGTTTGTATTCAAAACGATACATAAAAGTCAATTACATTTAAAAAATTAGCATGGATGAGCAATACTAATTCCCTTAAAATAGAGAATAGTTTTTTTTTTAAGTTTATGTCTCTATATCTCTGAGGTAGAATGATGTAAACTACAAAAAGAGAGAAATGCCGTCCAATGAAAATTCAGAAAATTGTTTTTCAGATTAATGGGATAAACTAACTTCCTTCCCTCCCTCCCTCCCTCTTTCTCTCGCTCTTTCTTTTTTCTTTCTTTCTTCTCCTTTCCAAAAGAGTCCTAATAGTACTCATGTAACCCACAATTCAAACTCTTAGTCCAGTTCTTGTATAGTGAGCAAAGATAGTGTAGGGTCTCTTCTTTCTGCAAGCGTTATCCTAATACAAGATAACTTAAGAGTCTGTTTCTTTACTGCAGTATTTTGTTCTGGTGGGAGAAAAAGAAAGGAGTAGCAAAATTAAAAAAAAAAAATGCCGAATGAGAATAGGGAATTGAGAGCTGAGAACAGTTAATTTCTAAGAAGCTATCTTTAGTTTCATAACCTCTAAACTTTTTAAAATTAAATTTCTAGTTGCTTTAAACTCTTTTTTTTTTTGCTCAGATGTGGTTTTTAACTTTTTATAAAGTATAACTTATGAATTTCTTTCCTTTTAATGTTCTTTAAATTCTAATTAAAGTAGGCTGCCTATTAATGGTTGTTTATTTTATTGAAAGGAATTACAGTTAACCACAAACCTGTGCACCCTCACATACACAGAGAGAGAGAGAGCAGAGGGAAGAAGGAACAATAGAAAGAGGGAGAGAGAAAAGGAGGGAGGAGGAGAGAGACAGAGACAGAGACACACACAGAGAGAATATGCTTAAACACAAATAATCACAACAGCTACAGGCTTAATTTTCAAAACCATGCTCTCTACTGAAGGAAATATAAACTAGGTTATGTGGAGACATTCACATTTTTGCCAACATTGTACAAGTTCATCCAACACTTATATTAAGCATAGAAGCAGCTGGAATAACAAGTAGAGGTTTCCTCTGAACATTTGAAAATTTCTTTCTTCCTGAGGCTTTGTTTCTATTTTCTCATGAAAATTGGAAGCTTCTTAGTCATAGCTAGGCATTTGAAATTTCAGATTCCTAAGCAGCATCAGAAAGTAGTTCCTTTGGCTTTTTCACTCAGATCTTGGCTCCTCCCACCTTACATCAACCTTGCCTTACATGTTTGTAAGATTCCTTACAGGAATGTGAGAGGGAACAAGATCTTGAGTGACCAGCCATTGTGTGTGTCAGAAAAATTCCCCTTACCTTGTTGGGCTTCTCTTTACTGAAGCTCCGTGTGGTAACTAGCTCCTTCCAATACCTCTACCCTACCCTATTGGACTTCCTTTATCTTCCGTGCCTTAACATTCAGGTGCTCCAGGAATTTGCAACTTAAGGCAGAGAAGTTGGGATAAGCAGATGCAGTCATAGGAAAATGTAGAATTACTTTTCTGAAAAGTGACAAGTGAACAAGACCAAATGCCCACGAATTAAAAACAAACACACAAACACTAACAACAACAACCTAAGGAGGACTTTCTGAAATTGAGGGCTCTGCAAACAAAAACAAAATCCACTGCCATTGTCATCAGTTGTGCACCAAGCGCTGAAGTCATTAAGCAACATGGTCAGTTCCAAATCTACGGCCAATTGAAACCAGCGAGTCACAAAACAAAAAAGACATGTGAATGGCATAGGGACCTTTAGGAAGAGGGGAGGATGATGTAGGGAGACAAGGGTGGACTGAGTAGAGATATGATTAAATAGGATGTACAAAGCACATGTATGAAATTGTTAGAAAAAAAGTACAAGAGCAATAAAAGTACTCCCAAAGTTAAAACTATATATAGAAGCAAATTACTGTCCTAACCAGCTGAGCATAACCAAATGGTCTATCAAGCAAACCAAGGGAGGTCTGAGCCTCAAAGAAATCACCAACATCCACCAAGAGAGCAATGCAGATGCCTGGGCACAAGGGACCCATGATGCCTCTCTGTACTATTGGGATGACTCCTCCCATGAAATAAGTGGCTTTGTGAAAACTCTACATTGGTTAATGACAAACATTTCAATGTGGCATGGCTTGAAATATCTCTTCACATTTTGCTTAACAAACGAGGTTTTATTTGTTATTTACATTCTCTGCAATTTATAACTTGTCTATCATACTGATGGATGTCATCAAGTAAAGAATGTGTGCAGTCCATTTACATTCATTCTTTTAGTTTTATATTTTCAGGGAACAGTTGGGGACTTAATTTTATTTAGTAGTATGGGACTTTTTGGTCACATGTGTTCAGTAGCTTTTCCTCTCTGTGGCTCCCAATTCTGATTTTCCTATTGCCTAAGTCATCTTTAAACTGGGGACCTGTTTTAGCCACACCAGCCATATTTTCACATCCCTTTAACTATAATGTGGTACAGACCAGCCCCCAGTCTGTATCTCAATAAAATATATATATATATATATGTGTGTGTGTGTGTGTGTAAATACATACATACATGCATGCATAAATAGATATGATATAGACACAGATCTACATGCAAATATGGAATATATATATATAACCTGAACCAATGAAATACATTCTTCTCTTTGGAGTAGCCATTTAGAATTAACCTCAACAAATTTAATATAAATCAATCTCCCCTACTAGGACATGAACTTGTTTCTCCCCTTTGCATGGCGCTCGAGTCCAGTTCATGATAGGGCTCCATTGATTTACCTTTGAAGCACTAAATGCCCTCTTGTTTGTTTGTTTTTTTAATCTATCCTGTTATAGAACACAAATGGTTTATTCACCAACTCTTAGCAAAGTCACAGGATGATATTCCTCGCCAGCAAAAGCATCCCTGAAGTTTCCGTATCATTGAATATTTTAAAGGATGCTGCCCTGTGAAAGTTAAGGTCTAGAGGAATTCATCAGCTCTTAGAGATTGAACTATGTATGTGCAGATGATGGGGGTAGATATGGGGTCAACTGATCACTGGTAAGCCATTGTGTAAGTCAACCCAGATCTTTTCAGCCTACATGTAATGCTGCTTTTGGAAATAGAGTGATATCTAAGAGGAGAGATTTTAAAATGCCCCATTTCTTTTAAATTATTAACTACTTGCCTAAAGGCATGTGACAAAAACCTCATCTTGAAAAAAAAGTCATTGCTAAGAAATTTCCACATGAAAATTTCCCTCATTAGTGATTGTATGTTACATGTGTATCTGTCTATTGTATAAAAAAATAAAATATATTGTTGGGTTGATTATTGCATTACCTAGAAAAAGTACCAAACTAAACACAGTAAGAAGCATTTGTTGTATTTATTTGTGTTGCTTTTCATGTTATTTTTGCATGCTGGAGATTGAGCTCAGATTTTTGCTCATGTCAGGCAGGTGTTATATCACCTAGCTCATCTTTGCCCTGCTTTTTATTTTTAATAAATATGAGTTTTACAAGGACTGTGAAGAGGGATTGGACTCTGGGACACACACGGTTGGCAGAGTTGAGAAGATACTGATAGTCCTACAGCAGATTGAGCACTGAGGTACCCAGATATTGAGAAGACAGAGGTCACATTGCCTCTGGGATCAGGGTGCGGGGAGAGGGTGGGACAGCACTGGAAGAGGCAAACAAAATGTAGCAGAAGGTTCCAGGAAGCTGGTGCAAATGATGAAGTCAGGTAAGATCTCTTTGTTATTAGCGTATTAAAAAATACAGGCTGTCTATTCTGCTAGCTAGAGCTACCCAAAGCATTCTTTCTCTCTTGAACCATGGTGAACCTATTTAAAATGTTTTCAGAGTTTGATTTCAGATACAGAAATTAATTTCAAGTGCTGCTAACACCAGCTAGTTTAGAAAAGAAGAAAATTTAGCCTGAGCATCTAATGACCAAGAAACCATTTTTGTAGACAGAAATAAGACTGGGTATCAATTTCAATTGAAAAAGTAAGGAAAGGCTTACATGTATTTTTCTCTTTTCTTTTTATGATAGTCAATGGACATGCTTATTATCTGACAAGAAAACATTATGCAAACTCAAAGAATCAAATTATTCTTAGAGTCATATAGTAAAATGATCCACTTTCTTCCATTGTCTTGATCAGGATCCAATGGTCAATAAGAAGAAAAGTCTCCCATTGCTTTTGCAGAAGAACGGAAAGGGCAGAAATTTTTTAAATGTGTTAGAGTACTTTCCATTTCTTAATAAGGTTGAACATTAAGAGAAGCTAGTTAACCAAGGCTAACCTGCTGGGGATTTGTCATAGCTTAATTGACTTGTGGGCATTGAAAACACTCAGCTCCAGCCAACACTTGTCATCCACATATGAAAAACTAAACATTAAATGCTAGTTCATGTTAGTGATCCATGGGATAGTAGAGAAATGCCCAAGTCTATCACTCTGAAAATCTTGACTCACCTAAGTGAGAAGGAAAAAACATATTAGAAACACTTGTAGGCTCTACTGTCCAGAAGCCTGGGCTCAGTGAAAAACACTGCCCACAGGCTTTCAGTTCTGCCCCCTATGACCTGCCACTCACACACCTTACTTCTTCATTACTAAGGAGATATTTAAAGAAATAATTTTTACCCAATCTCTTTGAGTGTCCAAGAATCACAGTGAATACTATATGACAAAACACAATTTGAAACAGGATGTGTCTTACATCTGTAATCCCAGCATTTGGGAGTCCCCTGTAGAATTGCCGAGTTGAAAGTCAGCCTTATTTACACAGACCCACCTGAGCTAAAGAGTGAAATCTCATTTTCACCCTGCCATGAGATGGGGCAGACATAGTGGGGGTAAGAGAAGTTTGAAGACACATAACACCTTTACCATTCCTGTTAGCATCTCTTCCAGAAGAAATACCCATTCAATAAATCCAACCAAATTTAAAAAAAAAAAAACTACGTATGTGTGAGAAAAA
Organism: Lophiomys imhausi; assembly: GCA_907164525.1. Lineage (NCBI taxonomy): Eukaryota > Metazoa > Chordata > Mammalia > Rodentia > Muridae > Lophiomys > Lophiomys imhausi. Next base: position 1,970,878 of record CAJQZJ010032761.1, read on the forward strand.
CTTGAAGACTGATGAAACAAATCAAAGATAGTCCTGGTTCATAGATGAGGACTTAATAATATGTAGATGTCAGTTCTTCTCAACCTGACCTATAAATTCAATAAAAATCCCAGAAAGTTATTTTGAAAGTATTGCAAAGTTAATTTTATTGTTTATGTGAAGACAAAAGATTCAGAACAACCAAAGGAGAAATCGAGGAGAATGGAATATTTGGAAGGCCACCATCTCTGATATCAAGAATTCATGTGAAAACATAGTAATTGATATTGCCTATCATCATAAGAACAGGCATGTGGTAACTGGTATAGAACAGAGAGCCACAAATGACCTCATCATTATACACAAGGGATCTGACAAGTGAGCAGAGGCATGCTATGCAGAAAGGTGAGAGGCTTCTTGTTGATTTATATGTTTTGTTATTTTTTTTTTTTTTTATAAATACTTTATTTTTTTTTTCTTCAAGTTACATCTCAGTAACAAACCCCTCCCTATTCCCCCTTCCCAACCCGCCCTTCCACCCTCTTCCCTCCAGAGGTTTCCCCTTTCAGTCCAACAGCTGGTTCCTTCTCTTATAACAGTAAGTATTATACAAAACAATAGATATAATTATGCCACATTTATGAGATTAAATTGGCCCAGTATACCTTCCCAATGTTCAGTTTATACCTATTTGGCCCCTGACTTTAACATTCTACTATCTACCCAACTCCATGAGTTTAAAGGTCTATATGTGACTCAACATTCATACTATCTTGCAACACACTTTTAAGAGTATCTTCTTAGATCTATAACACCCTCTTGATTCCTAAACAGTTCAAAATTTAACTATAAGATTCTATCTGTCTATTCTTCAACCACCTCAGAGACCTGAGAGGGATAAATATATTTGCTT
>CAJQZJ010032761.1:1976769-2027749 GCA_907164525.1 Lophiomys imhausi
ACTCCAGCTTGCTTCCTGGGTCCATTTGCTTGGAAAACCTTTTCCCAACCCTTTACTCTGAGGCAGTGTCTATCTTTTGTAGTTAGATGTGTCTCTTGTATACAGCATATGGAAGGGTCTTGCTTGCGGATCCACTCTGTAAACCTATGTCTTTTTATTGGGGAGTTGAGTCCATTGATGTTGATGGATATTAGTGACCTGGGGTTGTTATTTCCCATTAGTTTGGTATAGGCTGTGGTTCTGTTCCTCTTTTGATTTAGTTGCTAATGGGTTTTCTATTCCCTTTGTTTTCTTGGGTTGAGTTTTCTTCTCTGGGTTGGGATTTTCCTTCTAGGATTTTCTGTAGGGCTGGGTTTGTGGGTAGATATTGTTTAAATTTAATTTTGTCATGGAATATCTTGTTTTCTCCATCTATGTTGATAGAGAGTTTTGCTGGGTAAAGTAGTCTGGCTGGGCATCTGTGATCTCTTAGGACTTGTAGTATATCTGACCAGGCCCTTCTAGCTTTTATCGTTTCTGGGGAGAAGTCAGGTGTAATTCTGATGGGTCTGCCATTGTATGTGACTTGACCTTTTTCTCTTACAGCTTTTAATATTCTTTCTTTGTTCTGTACATTTGGGGTTTCAATTATTATGTGGCGAGAGGAGTTTCTTTTCTGGTCTAATCTGTTTGGTGTTCTGTATGCCTCTTGGATTTTTATTGGCATCTCTTTTTTCAGGTTTGGGAAGTTTTCCTCTATGATTTTGTTGAAGATATTTCCTGGACCTTGGAGTCGGGAGTCTTCTCTTTCCTCTATACCTATAATTCTTAGGTTCCGTCTTTTCAATGAGTCTTTGATTTCTTGGATGTTGTGGGTGAGAGATTTTTTAGCCTTCTCATTTTCTTTGGATGATGTACTGATTTCTTCCACTGAATCTTCCATGCCTGAGATCCTGTCTTCCATCTCTTGCATCCTATTGTTGATACTCACATCCGTAGTTCCTGTTCTCTTTCCTTGGTTCTCCACTTCCTCTTTTAACTCTGACTGTGTTTTCTTTATTGTTTCTATTTCTATTTTCATGTCTTGTATGGTTTTGTTCGTTTTGTACATTTCCTTCTCCAGCTTGCTTGTTTTTGTATGAAAATCTTTCATGGCCTTTTCCTTTTCCTGTTCAAGCTCTGTCACCTTGGCTTGGAGCTCTTTAATGGTGTTGTTCCTTGTTTTGATTTGTAGAATTGTGGTTTCCTTGAATTCCTTCATAGATTTAAGTTCTTCTTGCAGGGACTCTATCACTTTCCATACTGCAGAGTTGTCAATGTTTTCATGTGTTTCTGTTGGTGTGTGGTCATCCGAATTGGATGAGCTAGGGTGGTTCTGCTTTGTTGCAGTCATAATTCCTTGATTTCTATTTTTTTTTTTGACCTTTCACCATTGGATGCATTTAGCTGTCTGTTTTCTGTGTTTGGAACCACAGTGGATGATTTGGTGCAGGGGACGAGTTACTTGGCTATCTGTCGTTGCTTACAGGGGGATTTCAAGGTCACTGTGATTTTAATGGCCAGAGGCACTGTGATCTGGTGCAGCGTATTCCCAGGTTGTGAGTATTGAACCAGGATTGTTTCACTGCTCCCAATTCAGACTTCTCTATGTTGCACTCTGAGTTATCAGCCTGTAATGGTTCTGATGATATGGGCCTGTTTGCCCAGGCACAAATTCTGTGGGCTTTGTTTGTCTTCCCGGAGGCTGACAGGGTCTGGCTCCACACCTGATATGTCTGGATTTTCCAGGATACAGCTATGGTCCCGATTTCTGGTTTCTCTCTAGTCTTCTCGCCACAGGGCTGGGCCCTGTGTCTAATTCCCTTCTTGTCTGCGCCGCCACGGTCCCGTGGGTACCCCAAGCCCCAGATCCTCCGGCTGCCTGAGTGCACCTCTCGTCCCAGCAGCTCCGCCGTGGGTGCACGGACCCCTGGTCCCACCCACGCCTGTCTCTCTCCCTAGATGACCTGCCGTGGACTGGCGGGAATTTGGCCCTGCCAGCAGTGCTCTCTCCCCAGCTGCGCTATCCTGAGTGTGGGAGATTTGGCCCCTCCCGCCTGCTTTTGTGTTCCCTGCTTCCTGCGCTCTCTCGGAACCTCCCGCCCTCCGCTTTTCCGCTTTACAAGCGGCTGCTGCGGACCACCCGCTGAGCCCCCTGTTTGTTCCTTGCTAAGGCTTCCACTATCTCGCAACCTTTTCTAAGTGGGTATAAGTTCAGCCTGATGTGTGGGGAGCCCAATAGGCCAGCGATCTAAGGCCAATTGGACCCTGATTCTGTCTGCTGTAAGTTGGGATCGATCTTACCAGGCGCCTCTCCAAATGGGAGTTCCCGAGTCCCCGGTTTAGTGGCCTCCGTGTCTGTGAGAGATGGGGAGAGCCTTGCCCTGGGACTTTTAACAGTCCCTTGGGAGCTGTGAGCGTTCCCGGGGGGGGGGGGGGTCTAGCCCCTCCGGTTTTTGCACAGTGCCCAGTAACTCTGTGTTTTTTATGGCTCTTTTTTCCCCGCGTTCAGAATGCGTCAGTGTAGGTCGCCGCCATCTTAGCTCCCCCCCCATGTTTTGTTATTTTGAGACAGAGTCACCCATGTTACTGCAGCCTAGTCTTGAACTCATGGTAGGGTTCCTGACCACACCCCTTTCTTCTTCCCCTGTATTGGGAAAATAGGCCAGACAAAGGTCTGGCAAAAGATATTCTTTGAAACAAATGATACTTGAACAAGCATTTATTCACATTTAAAATAATAATGTAAACACAGACCTTACATGTATCACAAGAATTAAGCAAAAATTTATTGTGGGCATTACATAAAATTGTGTGTGTGTGTGTGTGTGTGTGTGTGTGTGTGTGTGTGTGTTTATTACTTCAAGTTACATCTCCATCATAGTGCCCTCTTTCCACCCTTCCCGGTCCTACCCCTCCACCTTTTATCCCCTCCCCCTCCTATCCTACTCCTCTGGAGTGGGGTGTCCCTACATATCAGTTCCCCCCCCCCCCAAAATTCAGCAGTCTTATGAGGGCTAAGAGCTTCCTCATGTACTTGGGGCCTACATGGTAACACCACTAGGGCAAAGTGTCTCACTAGCAGGTAACAAAGTCTGTGTTCCTGTTCCTTTTGGTGCATTGGTTATAGTATAATTATCCTGTACTATATGGCTAAAATCCAATTATAAGTGAATAGATGCCATGTGTATCTTTCTGAATTTGGGTTAGCTTTTCTACTTCCATCCATTTGGCTGCAAATTGCATGATTTCCTTGTTTCTGATAGCTGAGTAGTATTCCATTGTGTAGATGTACCACAGTTTTTTATCCTTCCATCAATTGAGGGACATCTGGGTTGCTTCCCGTTTCTAGCTATTACAAATAAGGCTGCTATGAACATAGATGAGGATATGTTCTTGTTATTTGGTGAGGAATTGTTTGGGTGGATACCCAGAAGTGGTATGGCTGGGTCTTGAGGTAAGGCTATTCCAAGTTTTCTAAGATATCACCAGAGTGATTTCCATAGTGTTTGTACAAGCTTGCACTCCCACCAGAAATAGAAGAGTGTTCCCTTTCTCCACAACCTCACCAAAATGCGCTGTCATTTGAGCTTTTGATCTTAGCCATTCTGACAGGTGTGAGATGGAATCTCAGAGTTGTCTTGAGTTGTATAAAATGATTTTTATGGAACTCATGATACAATTTTTGAAAAAAAAAATAGATCACCTTGGGATGATGATGTAATACCAAAGACATGATGAATAAAAGAATTGATAAGTTACATTTCTTTAGCTGAAGAATAAAAACATCAATAGAATGAAAAGACAAGCCATAGACTGGAAGAAAGTATTGACAAATGAACTATCTAATGAAGGGACATTATCATAAGTATGCAAAGATTATGGAAAATTCAACAGAACAAATATAAATAATATGCCAAAAAGTCCAAAGATTTATTCTGTATCTTATGACTCTAGATAATGCTAATCTGCATAGCACCATATGACTATTGGGATGTCTATAACAGCAAGAACAACAAACACTCATAAGGTTGTAGAACAATAGAATGGTTATGCATTGATGATGGTAATGTAAATATTACAGCCACCTTGGAAGACAATGTGATCATGTCTTATAGCACTAAACATATGGTTAACATACAATATAACATTTTTGTTTCCCATTGTTAAATCATATAAGGTAAAAACATATGCATAGGAAAGCAGATGCAACACTATTAATTCCATATTTAACCACAATGGTCAAAACTTGGGAGCAATTAATAATCATTCACTAGATAAATAGATGAACAGTTATGCTCAGGCAAGGGAAATTATTCCATGCTAAACAAGAACAAACCATCACACTTGAGGACAGAGGAAACTTGTAACTCAGTAAAATAAACCATTGTGGTAAGATCACATACTACAGTATGAATCCAACTAATGACACTGCCAGTAACAGATCAGTGATTTCTTCATGTCTGGGAGAGAATGGGCTTGATAGCAAAATGTGGAAGCTTGTTAAAACTCTGAAAATACTATATTCATCATGATAACGGTGTATGCCATTTTAATTTTGTCCAAGGCTAGACAATGTACAATACTGAGAGTGAATTCACATGTAAATTAGGAACAGAGGAAAGTACTGTGCTAACATACGGTGAGCAGTTGTGTGAAATGTATCATGCTGGCACATGGGACAGGATATTGTTGTGCTGTAGAGAAGGTATGTGCATACTCTCTATACTTTTCCTTCAATTTTGCTGTACACATAAATCTTCACTAAAGGCATACTGTTTAAAAGTAAAACCAATAATGTAAAATAGAAAAAAGCTCAGAACCAATTATTGTAATAAAACGTATTACTATGAATGTGAACTGTAAAAGCAGTGACAAAAATTCAAAAAATAAAAGAAAGAAAGAAAACAAAAACAAAACAAAACAACAAAAACAAAAACCCTAAACTTCAAAGGACTTGTATATATTGGAAAATATAAATAAATAATTACCACTCTGTTTTTCCATCAACTGTTCCTAAAATTCTTGAGTTGACCTATTTTTCACTTTAAATCTTATTTTGCTTTATACCCTCCAAGGTACTGACATGATTTCATTCTCTGTATTTGACTTCCAAGTAACCCAGACAATCTTATTAACCACCATCTGGAGCTTTTCACTGCCTTGGCATGACCTCCACATTGCAACTCAGGGGACCATGTACAAATGAGCCATATCCGAGTTTAGCATGATCTTTGACACTCTTCTGTTAGGCTGCTGTTGACTCCACTGCCTCTGCATGACTAAGGTTCAGTGGACAGACTGAATTCCACAACTACACATAGGTTTCAACACAAGCCCTGTGCTGACCAATATTCACACACCAAAGGCCTGATCATTTCTCACGCTGACACGAAGTAGGTATGCTATCAAACACAACCCATAGAATCACTCTGGAGAATTAGTGCAGACGGCAAATGAGAAGTCAACAGCTCCCTGAGGAAGAGTTGTGGAGAGCAGAAATCAAATTCCATCACACTGTAAAAGCCATGAGTGAGACTAGCAAAACCATGAGAACAAACTGCTCCCCGTTTCTGATAAGTAACTGAATATAACCAATATTTTCATAATCAGAGACAGGCTCATCACAAAGACGGTGATTTTCATCAAGAGAAATTGGAGGCATTTTAAAGCTGCCATGATCCCATTTCTTAGACTTATATATTTAGAAAGCCTATTATCAGAAAAAAAAAACCTTAAAGTACTCTGAGATGAAAAGTACAGAGAGTTTCTTGGTAGTTGACCTAACTTAAAATAACTGTTGAAGGCAGATATTCAGGATGGCATGAAAACTAAAACAGAGCAATATTAAGCTGCATAGATAAATAAAAAGCAATAGTAAAAGCCAGTAATTTTAAATGGCTAAACAATAAATATGATACGTTGTGAAAAGCATAAGGAAAAGATGAAGATATGTATATAAAGGTATATATATATATATATATATATATATATATATATATATATACATCTTTGAGAAACTCATACTTGAGTTAGCATGGTCAAATTCCCAGTGAATTAATCAGGATGAAGATGATGGAGAATCCAAGGTCCCATGCATAACATCAAGCTGGAGAATAAAGTTGTAGTCCCCATGTGTGGATACTATCAGAAATAATTTGCTATTAAGGTCAATTATATCACCCCAATTTATTATATGTTTGTGTATGAGTGAAAATAAATTGGTATTAAGCTAAATTATTATAAATTGTAATCACTGGAACAACTACTAAGAAAACAATGGCCAATAGACAAAAAAAAAAAAAAGAAGCAATGTTACTTCTATAGAGAATATTTACTTAACATGAAGAGGCTAAAATATAATGGAGAAATTGGACAACAAATAATTACATTTTAAAACAATAATGGCAGAAGAACTTTTGGGTCAGTAATTACAATATTTATAGATGGAATACATTCTCTAGTCAAAATCTTGAGTTTGACAGATTGTATAATTTTTTTACAATTTCATATGATATCTATAAGTGCTTACTTTAGATATAAAAGTACAAAAAGGTTAAACATGAAAGGAAGAAAACAAATATTTCAGGAAAATAGTAATTAAAAATGAGATAGATTGTTTCTGCCAGTATCAAAACAATATTCTCAAAGACAATACTTTTAAAAGAGACAAAAAACATACACTGGTAGCAAAATTATTAATCAACTAAGATGATAAACATATGTCCATGAAAAGAAACACCAAAATATATAAATTAAATAAAAATAGAATCGATTAAATAGGTAGTTAGAGATCCTTTTTTCCTTTCCTTTTTAAAAATATTTTATTTTTTTAAATTTTTTATTTATTACTTCAAGTTACACTCTCCCCCTTCTCCCAGAACTTATAATTCTTTTTTTAATAATTAGGCCACAATTATGAAAATTGTATTGTATAACATACATCCTCAATGTCTAGTCCATACATATTTGGCAACTGATATTAATATTCTATTACCTCTCCATCACCACAAGTTTAAAGTTCTATACCTAACTCACTTTCTATCCTAACTTGCATTACCAACTTAAAAACATCTTCTTAGACCTAGAACATCCTTTTAATTCCTAAACAATTTAAAACTTAACTATGAGACTATAACTATCTATCTTTGTATATTGATGCAAAATTAAAGTTAACTCTTTTTAAGGTATTGTACTTAGGTAACTCTTAAAAATGCAATGTGAAGTTTTGGCCCATTGATAGCAAGTGGCACAAACTGTTTAGGATAATTAATAGATGCAAACTAATAGTCATTCAAACATGTCATTTAGTTAGGTACTGGCATAGTTTATCACAGATGTCTTCCAAGTTAACTGGATATCAAGCTGCTAAGAGACAAGCAACATTTGCTTATCCAAATATATGGAGATAGATAGGTGGTCTTCAAAAGCCTCAAGAGATCTGTAGAATTTGACATTCAAAAAAGGTTTCTTAACTTAAGATTTTTTGATATTGAGACACATCAGCTCCTGACAGCACCCCATATTCTACTCCAAGTAGAGGATGAGCATCAAAGAATCTCCATTTGGAGATGATTGTATTAATGGCAAGCCTGTCACTGGGCAAGAAAAATCCCTTGCTTCAACTGTAGATAGAATGCTGCCTGAAAAGGGCAAAACTTGGAAGCAGGTAAGTCAACAACCTAGCTCTGCCAAGACAGGATAGGCAAGTCCTTCATAATTCCTGTTCTACAATTAATGTCTGTTAGAGATACTGGGCCAAGAGTCTGAAGATTGATGCTGTAATGTATGGAGAAAAATTAGGGACTGTCCAGGCAGCCACTTATCTGTCATTTCTTAGTTTTGGAAGCTGCTGGCTCTGCACTTCCTGTATAATCAGATATATTTTTTCCTTCTCAGGTCTCTGGTATGGTTGAAGACTAGGTAGTTAGAAATTTTAACAGCCCAGATTCAACACTGAGAAGATCATCTAGGAATTAGATTAACACAGAAGGAGAACTAAAACTAACAAGATCAAACAAACATATACAGTTCACTCTAGTAAATAACTGGGTACATCTTCTTAAGTTCAATGGAACATTGCTTAGAATGAACCATATATTTATCTACTAAACAAATACAATAATTCAGGAAAAAAGAGAAGCTATATTAAGTATCATTTTTGTCCTCAGTGAACAAAAATTAAAATTTTCAGCAATAAAAGGAAGTTTGTAAAATCTCAAATGTATGAAATTTTAAAAATCATTTTAAAAACCGATAAAGAACAAATCACACAGCACTTAAAAGAATTTGAGAAGAATGAAAACAAAAACAGAACATGCTAATAGCTTACACATAAAAATCAGTGCTTAGAAGGAAACTTATAGATATGTTAATGTAGAAGAATGTTCACATATCAATTACCCAACTTCCACCCAGAGATTAGAAGACAGAAATCTAAACCAAAAACAAAGAAATGGAAGGAAATAATAAAGATGAAAATAGAAAATTGGCCTTGATTTTACAGGACCATGTTTCTGGCAAATTAATCGGGATGGCAGTATCAGGGTCAGGATCTGTTGGCTCAGCATCTCACTGGGGAAGAGAGGCCAATTTCATGTGCGACAAAGTAGCCAACAGAGAGCCCTCACTGGGTTTTCTTGACAGAGAAACCTAAGGTACTGTTATTCCATAGCCATAGTGAATCCTAAATGAGAGCTACAATCAGACTTGGAAAATAGGCGGTGTAATATTTGATGGGATTAAGGTAAAAGTTAGAAGAAAATTGAAACTTGTGAACATTTCACCTAAAATGGATATATTTTGATCTCAAAGCTACTTACACTTTTCGTCACTTATCCCAAAACTTTTTAGGTAACCCTGGGTATGTATGTTTGTGTATATGATGTGCTTGTGTATATATGTATGTATGTGGATGTTCAGTATGAGTGTGTGTATGTATGTATCCATATATATTATGTATACAAAGAAAGCATTTACTGAAAATAAACCACAAAGAAATTGTTTGAAAATAATTATTTGGTACACATATAATTTTATCATTTAATAAATATGAAAATTATTTGCATACTAATGAGATGGATGTATTTGTTTTTATATAAAAATTAAGTCTTAATTGGATATTTGAGACTCTAGGTCATAGAACATCACCAAAGCTTTTTAGAGCTGATCAATATTATGGTTTTTACATTATCAATACTAAAAACATCAGTTTGGCTTAAATGAAGGAAGTATGATCAGGATCATTTCAGAAATTACTCGAAATTCTGTCCTAATCCCAAGAACGATTTCATTTAACAATATTTTTAATGAAATTTAAGGTTACCAACTCAAAGAAGCAGGTCCCAGTCACTCAATGCCCAGCCAGTCTAGCCAATCAGTGAGCTTGGTGAGAAATCATTTCTCAATAAATAAGATGGAGAATCACAAAGGAAGACACCTGACATTAGCTTCTGGCTTCAACAGGCATGTACACATATGAGTATGTAAATGTTCATATATACATACCCTGAATATGTCCTAGCTTGGAAACACATTTGATACATCTAATAAATCACCTGACTTGATTTTGCTTACACTAATTGGGCACTATTTAGATAAAAGCACCCAATAAAAAGTTTACCTGGTAATGAAGGATCAAATATCTCATGCATTTTGCTGGATGGAATAGTGAAAGTAAAAAATAACACACTGATCATTTAGGTATGGTTTTGGATCACTGTAAAGTTGAAAGATGGCAAGTTGAAGCTTAGTCAGTCAGGGACTTTGTGTAATCATACGAATACAAAAACCTGAATAAGTGTACGGTGACTTTCCTGGTGAGTGGTTTGTATTCTTGCATCTACCTTGTTCTCATCTGACTCCTCTGAATGTCTATTCATACAGACTGTATAGCTATGCCTGATAGTATAAGAGTTGTATCAAATGCAGATCTCTAACAAAATGTCATTTTCTTAGAAGAGGACCCAGACCATGTACCAGGGGCTTGGGTTACTGCATAGGAAAGTGTTGTACAGAGCCACCCTGAGCTTTTGACATAATGCACATTTCCAGAAACATCTGTCTTCAGGACTCCCTCTTGCTTAGCTCCTGTAGTTTAGAATAAATGCCTATTTTCATGCTTAAGACCTTGGGCCATGAAGCCTCGATTTGATGAGGCACAGTTGATGCTCATGAAAGGGGATATTGGTTAATGCCTGTTTTTCTCTGAGGGCTGGAACATAAGTAGCTGACGGTCTATATCAGTGAGGCACCACATGCTTGTACCAACGACCCCCATTATAATCCTTAGGCAGCAAAGCTTGTTGAGTTTCACTGGTTGGCAGCACTTGCATTTGTTGGCTTAAAGATTCAGCACATCCACTAAGAAAGGACAAGGGTAAGTTTGCATGTACCCTGTTTCTTCTGGACACTGCCATCTACTTCCTGTCTTAACTAGTTTTCAATCATTCTTCTTCTCCTTTAATTAAAGCATAGTTCTGAGTGTTAAAGCTTCCAAATATTATAAATTACAAGGCTGACAGAAGTCTTTGCAATTCCTGAAACAGACAGAAGTTCCTTATCAGATAATTTACAATCTGCTGCAAAGCCCAGAGATACATCAGTAATAACACTCTCAGTGGTGAAGGATTAACATTTTCTTCCCCTGTGTTTAGAAGTAAGACAGATGTCCATTCTTCTCCCAGGCTTTTAAGTACATCCAGGTGGGCCACCCATCTTTACTCCATCTGTATCTTTTGCCTCAGTAAGTCATTCTGAGGACAGTCACAGTAGTTAAAGAATAAGATAACCAAATTTTTCAAAAAGATCTGAGAGTCTACCCAATGTCCTTCACACATTTAGAATAACTGACTAGCTTACACCTATGGGAACACTGGGAAGCAATTTCTTTCCCAACCATGGGGAATTAGCCCTACAGTAGTCTCTTCTCTGGAAAGTGAACATTCACAAAGCTAGAGAATGAGCATGGGCCACAGGGACTGCAAAAGAGGCTTATGTCTTATGTCCCTTGTCCAGGAAAATAGGAATCTGGCAAGCACAGACTAGAAAAGATGACAGCTTTGGAAATGGTGTGTAGCAGTGGTGAGTGCCCATGGGGAACACACAGGAGCATATTGCCTGTATACTCTTTCTAGAGCCATTGCTGCCAGCACCAGCAGACAAAGACTATTTATTGAAAGAGCATTGTTTCAGCTTCCCTGAAGCTGTTAGAGAGCATGGTCAGGCATTGAATTCTATGAAACACAGTGGCTTGGGGCGAATGGGCTGCAGTATACAATATATGTTCTTTTCAGAATATGGGAAGACAAAACATGAAAGACTCTCACAGAATATAATCCCTGAAAAAAATGTGTCTGACTTCTGCGTTAAGTAATTGAATGTAGACACACATTTTCCATTTGCTGCTACTTGGATGGTTGCCGGGTGTCTGGAGTAAAAAGGTAGGGGCAAAGATGTGAGAGGCAAAACTTTGTCACTAGGGAAGCATTGTACTCAGTGCCACGGTGGGTAATATTTTACAAACCATGGTGCCATGTGTTTCATCAGTATTCATTTTAGACTCCATAGAGGTTAGTGAGTATTGGTGGATGATTGTAACTGTAGTTTCCCCTAATACATCCTGCCCAATGGACAGCCAAGTATGTGAAAATCCCTTCCATCAAAAGGATTCCATGCAAGGAAATCCAATTAAGCAGGAATGTATGAGCTCTGCAAGAGGGGGCATTTTAGAATTTGATTTATAAGAACCTGAATTCTAATATTTAGATGAAACCAGTTTATTGATATCACAACACATACCGGCATCTTGAGGCCAGAAAAACTGATTGTTCAAATAAGGCTCCCATGAATATATGCAAAGAAATTAGTATAAGCTTTATCCCTGCCCATTGCAAACACTGATGTGACTGTCCCAGTTTACTGACAACAGCCACTTTGCTGTGTGAACTAAGGGAACAGGAACTTTACCTTGCTGTCCCTGTACCCAGGTGTTCTCTTGGACAAAAGAGTGTCCGATAATAAATAATGTGGAATCTACAATTAGACTCTAAGAAGCATGTTTCAAAGATGAGTTTTTCTCATGTGAAGGTATTTGTTTTAATTAACCATCAACCAGGGATAAGTCTTTCTCTTGTATCCTCTGTCTGTAAGGGATGCCAACCCAAATACAAGTACATACTGAGATATTTAAGATGAAGTGATACCATAGATTTTCTTCAAAATAATTCTGAGCATGGGAGGCATGTGATACAAATGCAACTAGTATTGTCCCTGAAGTGACACTTATAAAACCTAAATGTCTGAGTTCCTGAGAGCTAATATAAAGAGAAGAAGGAAGAGGAGGAGGAGGAGGAAGAAGAAAGAAGAAGAAGAAGAAGAAGAAGAAGAAGAAGAAGAAGAAGAAGAAGAAGAAGAAGAAGAAGAAGGAGCTATTTCCTCCATATGAAAGTTTCTTGCTTTAGAGTTTGCATAGAGTTCCTATATCATCCATAGACTAGGTGGTTACTGTAGGTACCAAGGAAAGGACTAGGTCTGAACTAGGATTGACCTAAACCAGCATAGGGATTGAGCTTCTCTGTTTATATATAGAAATCAGTTGCATATAAATACAACCTTCCAATGCACAGCTTCTTCAAAACCATGTGAGTTGGCTCAGTACTTTACTTGCAGAGAACTAAGTTTTGACTAACAGAGAATTGGGGATCTCTAAGGAGGGCCTGGGGAATTCTGGGATTGAAAGTATGGCTAGCCATCAGGCTTTTAAGATGCAGCTTAGGTGTCTCCAAAATCCAGCAATATCAGCCTGCCATTCCTTCCAAGAGCTTCAGTGAGCTCGGGCGGGGAGTTCTGGGGTGACATCAGACTTGTCTCCAAGTTTAGGCATTTCAAACCTTACAGGGTAGTCTGAGTATGATGTGCATGCAGGTAGACTTTTTGTATAGTTGTAGGATATAGATCTAGGTGATATTTTCTAGAAGTGAATACTGAATAAGTCCTCCATCAGAGCCCGGACTGACATTCTGAAAGTTAAAAAGCGCTAAAATGGAGAAAAAGATGCTAAATAGATTCAGCAGAGGAGACAGTCAAGTTAAGAAGCTTAATAGGTTGGGAGATAAGGTACAAAGAAAACTAGAGGAACCGGAAGTGGAAAAACAGATCTCTATCCTGCCCTTCATCCAGTTCAAATGGAACAATTTAGCCACAAACAATAAGATGACCTCAGGATATAATAAACATAGGATGGCCATAACAGACTTCCTCATAGCCTGGGGACAGTGATTAAAGAGCTGGGACATGTTATTATGGAACCAGAACTTTAAAAAAAAATGCTGGGATTTTACTGTAGGCTGCTGAAGAGAGAAAACAATCCAGGAATTAGAGCAACATGTAAAGAACAAAGAAATCATTGGCTTCTTGTTAAATGAGGAAATGAAAAGACAGAATACTGATCATAACATGTTGCCCCAAAACTTTTTCAATGAGAATGAAATAAAATCCCTAATGTCTGCATGTGGGAGTATTACCCTACATGGAAAACTATTGTCAACGGGCAGATCAAGACTGTTACCCCAAATTGTGTCTCTCTGTTACTGCACCTGAATTTCGGACCAAGTACAGGGAAATCATGGCTGGCTCAGGTCTGCTTTTGATGGTTACTAATACTGAGTACTCTGATCATGTGACCAGAAATTTCTAGGTAGAAGCAGCCTATTTAAGGTCTTATTTCTTTTTTTTTAAATAAATGTATTTATTTATTGCTTCAGTTTATATCTCCATCATATTGTCTTCTTTCCTCCCTTCCTAGCCCTGCCCTCCCACTCTCTACCCCTAACCCTTCCATCCTACTCCTCTGGAGTGGAGTGTTCCTACATAACAGTCCCCCGCCCCAGTTCAGAAGTCATATGAGGGCCAAGAGCCTCTTGATACACCGGGGGCCTACAAGGCAGTATCACCAGGGAAAAGTGTCTCATTGCCAGGGAGGGAAAACAAACAAACAAACAAACAAAAAGTCTATGTCCATGTTCCCTTTGGTGCATTGGTTGTAGTATAGATATCTTGTACTATATAGCTAAAATATGACTATAAGTGAATAGATGCCATGTACATCCTTCTGAGTCTGGGTTAGCTCACTCAAAATGAGCTTTTCTAGTTCCAACCATTTGGCTACAAATTGCATAATTTCATTGTTTCTGATAGCTGAGTAGTATTCCATTGTGTAGATGTACCACAGTTTTTTAATCCATTCTTCCATTGAGGGACATCTGGGTTGTTTCCAGTTTCTAGCTATTACAAATAAGGCTGCTATGAACATAGATGAGGAAACTTCCTTGTGATTCGGTCTCTCTCTCTCTCTCCATATATATATATATATATATATGTCTGTCTGCCTGTCTGTCTGTCTTTCTGTCTGTGTGTGTATATGTTTTGTCTTCTCTATGATGTGAGCTATCCTGCTGTGTCCTTTCATGATGAAGAGAAACCTATGATGATATATATATATATATATATGGCTTTCTTCAGTTGATTCCCCAATGTTATTAGAGGAATGCAGAGTAGACTCTCTCCTGACTCATATACTGCTTGCTGACATTGTTATCATTTCTGTTTTACCTTCACATAGGGCCCCCTTTCCCTCTAAGAATTGTGGAACCAATGATGAAGAAAAATATTCACAGAGTATAGAAGGGTACTTTATATTTTGCTCAATAATAGCAATAGGGATAACTCTTGAATCAACTTCTCAACACTTAAAAGTCAGTCATGTTCATTGTTGCTCTATTTCATAATAGCTGGGAAATGGAAAAAAACATAATATCCTTCACCTAGTGAACTGATGATGAAACTGTGGTGCATGTACAAGTTGGAATACTGTTTGACTGTAAAGACAAATGAAATCATGAATTTTTCAGGTAAATGGATGGAACTACAAAAATATCATATTGAGTGAGGTGATGTTGAATGTTATCTCTCCTTAGAGCCTCCTAGCTCCAAATTATCAGATATGAGTACATATCCTACAGTAATTGCAGAAACCAGGAAAGTTTTTTTTTAAAAAAAGGACCATTGCCATGGTAGCGGTAGCGGGGTGAGGGATCAGGGTATAAATGATCTTATAAGGGAAATGGGAGAGGTGGGGTTCTAAATAGAGAGGAGGAGCAAGGTAAACAAGGAGGAAAGAGTATAGGATAATGGCAAGAATGTCTGGAAAGTTATAAGGAATCTCTATAATAATATAAGTCTTTGTACAAATATACATATTATAAATAAATATAAGTATATATATATGTATGTATATATAGTTTAAGAGACACATTCTCATCTAGTCTAACAATGTTCCCTCCAAAAGCCAAAGAAACCCTAACAAAAACCTCGACAACAGGCATGAGAAGTCCTCTTTTGAGTTCTTGGTCGGGGTTGTAAAACAGACTTCTAAGACAAACAGTTTATTGCTATTGGTCTTGATTACTCCCCCAGAAGAGAAAGGTAATGCCTTATTGCTGTAATCGCCATGCACTTCATACACAGAGTCCAGAGGCCCCTGAGATAGAATGGACAAAAATGCCTCCTCCCTGAGGACTAGCTTTTATGGTACCTGAAGACACCATGCAAGCTTCCAAAGGAGGAAAGTAAACAATAGTCCTTCTCCTCTATGACATCTATGAACTCCATCAATGACCAACATGGCATGATAACCTTAAGGGTGCACTAATAACATTCATACCTTGGCAGTAATCAAAAGGTTTCTATTTGGACTTACGATCCCCTCAAGAATATAGAAACCATTCTTTTTACTGGAAACCTAGTCAACTATCCAGGGCTTTTAAGTCACAGATCTTGAAGAATCTACAACTACTACACTTTACTAAACATAACAAACATAATCACTAATTATCCTCTGAATATTTGTCCTTAACTCATACATAATTGAGGAAGCTTTTCTTTGCAACAGAGACCATTGCAGAAAACCACAGCCATTCAGAATTCAGAGTTGTGTTGCCCAGCTCCAATGGATATAGCTACAAAATAACTCCTACACCTAAGGCTTAGGGAATGTTACAGAAGGGGGAGTATTTAAGTTGTAGGATCCAGAAGAACAGGGAATTTGCTGCGAGACAATTTCCTAGATGAAGTCTCACCACCATGACTACTTAAGCATGATCTGAATAAGGATAACAACAAGAAACATGCTAAAGTAGATCGAGGAAAACCCTGAGGCGTCAACGTTTTACAAAGAACTACGGGAAACAAAGGAATACTGAGAATGGAGAAATAATCTCCCTAAGGGAAGAGCACACCAATTCATTATTCAATACCAAATATTATCCCTGAAAGCATGCACACAACTCACATTATACAGACTTGAGCTGGTTATATTTAGGAAAATGTGTGTGTGTGTGTGTGTGTGTACATATATATGCATGTGTGTAAGAGTGATTAATGAAAAAAGTAGTCATAATTTGAAAGAGAATGAACATGGGAATATGGGAAGGTTTAGGGGAAAGAAAGGAAAGGGACAAAGGATGTAATTATAGTATAATCTTAAAAATAAAAGAAAGATATTTTTAAAACATAGTTGGGAGATAAAACAGTAAAATAAGGTAGGAAAGATTCAGGCTGTTAAAGGGAGGGAAATTCCTAACTTTCCTGGGAATGAATAGACATTTTCAGGAGTTTGGTGCCAACTCATTGTGTTATTTCCTTGTTTCTGGTCTTTCTCATGTCAATTTTCCAACTGTCATGGTTCTGGGGGTGTGTTGCTAACATGTGCATGAATTACAGTGAACCTAGAGATTGATTGAAAGTCTCTATGATCAGTTGGCTTTGCCTTGACCAACCTCAAGAGTACCTTCTTGCCTACAGCTATTCAATCATCAATATAAACAAGATTAGGGTGAGGCAAACATTTAGCTGAGTTGCTCAGGCAGCATTCATAGTAACTTCAGATTTTTAGACTAGTTTCCTCAACTGAGGCTCACCAAAATAGGCAGGATGATGAATACCAATTCCAATGAATGATGGCTGAGTAGCTGTGGCATTATGTACACACTGTTGACAGCCATTTTTATGAAGAAGTCTGTCTTACGCCAGAGACTGCCCATTCTCTGAGTTATTTTCAGGGTGGTTCAATTAAGTATCGATTTAAGCAATATAGAGATTTTTTTTCTAAGTAAAAATCTCTCATTTCTGTCAGGGAAAATAAAAACTCTAATCCTAAATATTTAGATATACTTATTAAACATGCAGAGGTCTTAAGTGTAGCCTTCTACCGGTTGGATTGTGGGAGGGACTATTGGTGAGGTACTAGGTTGGAGAGCTTGGTGCTTTCTAAGCCTGACATAGTCACTTGAAGCCCAGTCAGGTCTGGTTCAAAGAACTGAAAGACAAGCATTACAGCAAGAAACTAAGATGTTTTGACATGAAGTTTTCAAGTGCATGACCACCATTGACATTTCAATGGCATTTTCAGGCTCTCTGCAAATATCCTATAAATGTTCCTAACACAAAGCCTGATCTTCCACTCAAAATTCAACTGCTTAGGAGATTTATTTTGCAGCTCCACATTTTCTTTCATTTGTGCTGTCCATGTTTGTCTATTTATACCCCTTCTACTTCCACTGAAATTGAGTCTGCTAATAATAAAAATAAACAAATACATAAAGTGAGGTAAAAATTTCCATCCTATTAGGAGTAAATTAGGATGCATGCCCTTCTCTGAATTATAACAGCCTTGAGACGTAATGTCCCAAAGTTTCTTTTCCCTGCATTGGATTTTATTCTGAATGATCACATTAGGGAGCATTTCAATAGGAAATTAAACCCAAAGTAAGGATTATTTCTATAAAAAAAATAGTAAGATTTATGAATACAAGGTTATAGGTACATTAACATTAGCTGAGAAAAATACAGTGATGTAACTATATCAGGAAATTGGGAAAACTAAAACATTGGACAATGCTAGTTTGAATAATGACTTGAAGATGAGGAGTTCTGCTTTGCCCCTAGATTTTGGGAGAAGATAAGGGATGTTGGTAATTCAGAAATCAAAGTCTATAGAAATTACTCTCTATTCTTTTGGGAACTCAACAGTATCAACACACCTTGAGGTGACAGTCCAGCTGGAGACTGGGTTCTGAAGGGTAGTCGGGTTATCTAACACGTCTTGCAACCAGTTAGTTAACACTGCACTGTGGAGTCTGTAGCTTGTCTAATTTTCTGTTTCCTCCCAGATGATAAATCTTTCCCTGCCAGTTGTTTTTGTGATATTTCTCTTTTTCTTTACTTTCTTCTGTATTCTTTCCTGGAAGCACAGAATTTAACATTTTTATTTAATTTGAGAATCCATGCATCTTCCATCCTAGGGAAAAAAAAAAGAAACCTGGAAATCTCCTCAAATATCACACTTACCTCACTTTCTCTCTGCAGTTCTAAAACTTAGTATGGCATAGGTTCCATCATCTTAGGCCATCTTTTGGGTTGGCTAATAATACTTCACCATTTTCATTCATTTTGTCCTCTAGGCTGAATTTCTTGGTAATTTCAATTATTTGCTTCTCAAATTTATTTTAATAACTCTATGTCAAATCTCTTAGTCCATTAATGGATTTGTGACTTTTAATCATTGTACTTTCTGTCATTAGTATAACTCATTTGTACTTAAAGACCACTTACCTATTTTTCAGGCTATCTTTTCTTCCACTTTTGATTCTGTTGGCTCCAAAATATGCATAAATATAGTTGCATTTATGTTGTTTTTTCATACCTCATGATTTTAGTGTGTCAAGTCATACAAGGTAGAATGTTTGTTCAGAAACATATCACAGCTATGTTTTCAATAAAGCCATTTCTCTTTCTCTCTTTCATGTTCTTCTTGTGTGTGTATATGTTTGAAAGAGGACAAGGGGGAGAGAGATGGGGAGTGGGAGGGATATGGGGAGTGGAGGAGGAAAGGGAGAGGGAGAGAGAGGTGCACAGTGGGCTTTGGAAACTCCCAAATGGTATTTTGTGGCCTGAGCTCCATTTCGTAGACTTGCAGAAATTACTGCTCAGAATATTTAGGTGATGCATTAATTCACAATCCTTACATAGTCTTGATGAGAGAGAAAATGTCTTATTATACACCTTCATTCACTATAAGCCTTTATGGTTTCTGTGACTCTGACTCTGTATGTGTCTTTCTGTCTCTTTGTCTCTCTGTCCCTCTCTTTTCCCTAGGTGTGTGAGGATATTACCCACTGTGATTTTGAGGGAAAGAGTCTGAATAATTCTCTTGGCATAAAATCTCACTGAGGGCCCAGGAAGTATTAATACATGCTAATTTCATTGCCTATGGTAATTTATAAAACACATGGTATGAATTCAAGTGTAATGTTTGACCATGATGAAAATTGTGAGGTATTATTCCCAGAGAGTTTGTGAGTGTTGTGAGGGGATTTGAGGGTTGGGTATGATGGATACATAGTATCTTCTAGAAATTTCCAAATAAGGAGGTATGTGCTTCTACTGGAAGTCATCTGAAATTAACAAATTAAGTTATCCATGCTACTGTGGCTCTTCTCCACAACTCCAATAGAATATTAATATCAGTTGCCAAATATGTATGGACTGGACATTGGGAATGTATGTTATACCTTATAATTTTCATAATTGAGGCTAATTATTAAAAAAAGAATTATAAGTTCTGAGAAAAGGGGGAGAGGATGGGAGGGTGAGGTCGGGAGGGGTCGTAGGAGGGGACTGTGATGGAGATGTAACTTGAAGTATTAAATAAACATATTTTTTAAAAAGTGCTGTGAGCTAATATTATAGCAAAAACTGTAAGTACTAAGTGTCAAGGCATGTGTGAAGGGTTGGACAATGGGGTAAGAATCAGAAAAAAAAAAAAAAAACATGGACCAGGTGCACCACACAAAGATGGTAGAGATGGTGATATGAGAAACAGACCTGAGGTGATAGTCTGCCCTATGTTGAAAAAGGAGCATCTCCTAAACACATCTCCTGATGAGTTTAGAAGTCAATCCAAACATCTAGAAAGGAAAGGCATGTAGCTCAGAGCAGCAGAGGCACAGCTAGAGCCTGGAAAGCTTCTCCATATCACCTGGACTGGGGACTGGATAAGAGATTCCATCAAGCCCTGACTGAGAGCTCATCAGAAATGCATAAGCTCGGCCTCATCTCTGGGCTACTGAATCAGAACCCAATTCATTCACCTAACACAAAAAAATCCCTGATTACATCTTAAGTTCAAATACATACTTGGGATCAAAGAATTGTGGTTGAATAGTCAACCAATCACTTGCTATCCACACAGCCTAGGGAGCTTCCTATAGTGCTCTCATTCGCTCCTTTTTTTCCCCCATTTGAAGGTAGAATTAGTTATAGCTATTTTACATGGTCCAGTCAATATTAAGTGAACTGATAGATGCAAAGCATTAAAGAACCTGTATACAGGAAGTGACGAAAAATCTTAGTTCCCATTGTGGGGTATCCACCAGAGAAGAGAGCTCAGATATGGGTTTAAGCTCATAGAAAGTCTTTATCAGCCACCCAGCAACTATACTGGGTGTTCTGAGTCTCTCTCAGGGTGAGCTTTTAAGTACAAAACCATATTCTGCGGTGACATACTTCAGTTAACAAGAACAGTTACTGAGAAGCAGAACTACAGAAACCAAAAATTAAAGAAGGTGAGTACTTTTAAAAACTTTCCCAGAACTATGGACTTTGATGAATTATGTCTCTGTTTTCATTTTGGCAGGAGGTGATGTCTACATGCTGACTTTTATGGCCTGTATGACACTTCTATCATGGTGCCAGTTATGCTAACATCTGGAGGCTCATTAGTTACAATTACACTTTGTAAAGAAAGATAATCTGTACACACTAAAATTTTAAGTCCAGAAAAATAAACTCCTGTCTTAAAGGCCAGTGGTTGCTACAATAAATATTTTATTAGGAACTTTTACTTCCATAGTTCAATCATCCATTATCACTTAACAACGATGTAGAGACCATAGACTAGATATGACAGATACTGGTAGAAAAGCAACTCCTTGGTGGCAGTGGAGCCCTAATTTTCCTTGTTCAAGTTTGCCATTTAGTTTGTTGAAATAAACTAACAAAGATAGGTTAGCATTAAGAAGACACAATAAATGTATTTGATCATAGTTTGATGTTGACAGAGGAGCCTTTAGATTAGAGACTCAAAGACCCACGCGGAGGAATATAACGCTATAAAGCCTATTGTCTCTCACCTGGGAATCATAGACTAGATTCACATGAATGAGGAAGCCTGACCCACGGACTGAGACCCTGATTTAGAAATAAAGAAAAAAACAAAAGTAGATAAAACACATAGAGAGGAAACATCTGCTTTTATAATTTTATAAAGACAGCATGGCACACATGCTATAGGGCTCAGAAGATGTTAGCTAGAATGAATAGGAGCCCCAGCCAAGACTGACCGGATGCCTCTTGCCCCTCAAGTGTAGAATTTCAATCTCCTACACATAAGCAGGACTCTGGAATTATGGTCTCATGACCTACAATCAAACAAGGCAGTTGAGAGTTTCTTTGTGATCAACACTCACACAGAAATCAGGGGGAAGCTCTCGGAGAATTTTCATGTTTTTTTGACTGGATCCAGGGAGCAGAGATTCTAGGTCTTATGACCCATTTCTGAGGAGAGAAATTCCTTTTTTTTTTTCTGGCTTGTTTTAGAGGAAAACTAAGCCTGAGAAGAGGGAGGGCAAGAGCAGGTCAGAGAGAGACTG
The DNA here is from genome assembly GCA_907164525.1 of Lophiomys imhausi. Classification (NCBI taxonomy): domain Eukaryota; kingdom Metazoa; phylum Chordata; class Mammalia; order Rodentia; family Muridae; genus Lophiomys; species Lophiomys imhausi. Next base: position 1,998,555 of record CAJQZJ010032761.1, read on the forward strand.
TGCTTCTGAGGCCTTCATGTTGAGGAGGAATCATCAATTGACTGTGAGCACATCTTTGTGAAAGTTTGAAGGGGCAGGCTCTCATCCTCAGGAGGAATTCTACCAATGCGCATGAGCCGATGAACAGCCTGAATGGACAAAGGCATGTGCAACAGCCTTTCACAGATTGTCATTAAAAGCCATTTTGTCACTCCACAGACAAAATGGCTGTTTGCTAAGCTAACATGAATCACTCCTTAAAGTAGAACTTGTAAGTAAAAAATACTAATATTGTTGTTCAACAGCCAAAGCTTACACAGCTCTTTATATAAAATGAACTCTCAGACTTTATATAGTATCAAATTAAGTTGATGTTTTTGCATGGTTTCACAATTTATTAATATTCTCAATAATAAGTAAAATAAGGTGAAGTGTCAGTTTTATTAAGTATAAAGAGGCCCATTTATATAATTTTGCATAGTATTATAGTCTATTAATGAAAAGATTATATAAACATGTCAAAAGTCTATTTTTTTCTTTCACTCAGAGAAGCCTAGACATAGGCAAAGAATTTCACTATATATGTGGCAACTTTAATCATCAGTCTAGACTCTGGTCTCTTTCCGCTACATAATATTCAAAGCTATCTCATAGTCCATCATTATTACTAGGACTCCAGCCCTGGTGCACTAGAAAAGCTGAAAAGAGAAAATGCAAAAGTGGTGTGTATTAGCTATGTTTCTGTTGTACTGATAAAAGACCATGGCCAAGACAACATATAGAAGGAAGGATTTATTTGGACTTAAAATTCCAGAGGGATAAGTGTCCTTCATGATGGGGAGGCATGTCAGCAGGTGGCAGGCATGGTGACAAGTGACAGAAGCTAGGGCATTCTCATGATTCTAAAGCCACCATCACATAGACGGGCACTGTCAAGTTGAGCTAGCTGCCAGCTGGGGATGGACCCTGTCTTGCTCGAACCACATTAGGAGCAGGTTTTGTGTTTGTTTTTTAGGAGTGGGAAAATCCTTTGAACTTTTATTCTCACAAGTTGGAATCACAACCAGGGGTGGTGGTGGTGCTGATGGTGGTAGTATTGCCCAGAAGACATGCTTTCCTTTATTCCAGTATGGATCTTGAGGTCTGTACTTAATAGCACCAATCTTCTTAACAATTGCAGCCTCTCTTTCAGCATAAGCCTTGGCTGAAACTTGAAGATCGCCAATGTCTCTCTTCTCTCAGAAATGTTTATTTTGTATTTCATTTCATCCGTATTTGCTATTCTTCATTAGAGAGCTGGAGAAGTCTAATTACTAATAACAACATGGCAGGGTCAATATGAGTCTGTCTTGAAATTTATTCCACCAAAGAAATTAATCTACTACTTTAAAATCTAGTATCCTGCAATTTTTAGCACGAAAGTAGAAAGCACCCACATTCATTGCCAAAATATAGCAAGAATGGTCCTTAGCCCCACTGCCAAAACTATTTGCTCTGAAATCTCTTGAGCTGGGCCTCCAAGATCTGAATTTTTCTTTGCACTGATTGCCAGGTTTCTACTAAGATGTTCCATTAAGCACTGCTTATAGCATTCAACAATTTTTTAAGGCTAAATTCCTCCCTCTTGCTAAAACAAACAAACAAAAAGCATGCTAAGGCCTATCACAGCAGGACCCCCTATCTTGTACAAACTTCTATATAGTTATTTTTCTATTGCTATAACAAAACACCATAAGAGAGGCAACATATAGAAAGTAGGCTTTATTTGGCCTATAGTTCCAGAGGGATGAGTCCATCAATGTAGGGAAAGATGCCAGCATATGTAAGGCATGGTGGCAGGAGTGTGAAACTGAGGACTCTTATTGAAATGAGACATAGGGAGAACAAACTAGAAATGTAGTGAGCCCTTAAACTCTAAAAACTGGTCTCCCACTGCCATACTTCCTCCAGGAAAGCCACACTTCCTATGCTGCCCCAACATAGGAACAACTGGATATTCAAATGCACAGGACAATGGAGGAGAGTTCGTCCAAACCATCCAATTTTGTGTGAGAGCCTATCCCTTTAAAAGATCTTTTCCTAACTTCATAATCAACATTTGTTGCATTTGTTTTTATCCACTATCCAAGCATACTCTCTCTTTATGGAGCTCAGAATGTTATTAGCAGTGCAAATAAAATTATAGTTCTTTTGCATACTGATAAAGGAAACACGTTCTCAGCAAGCAACTAGCAACTTCTATTATGCCCTCAAACTGAAGACTCTTTTCCACCTTTCTTCACTTTTTGTTTTTCCTCTATTCTTTCCTTTAGTCATTTAGAATCATTGAGCTTTATGTGTGTAAGAAATCAATAACACAAACACAGACACACACACACAAAGTGATCAACATTTGAGTAGCTCTAAAGAATGCATGAGGGTATGTTTTCTCTCCTAGAATCTTAGGAAATCTAAATTGTTGATACATTGAAAGTTTTTACAATAGACAGTCCTCAATTTATGAATTACATCTGAGCAAACCCATACTCTGTTGAATTTACCCGGGATATCCCTTTCTTAATGAACAACATGTCTGAGCAGCATGGTCTTCTGAAGAATGTCAGTCCTGTTGACTCAGGATGCAATGGCTGACTTTTACTGTGGTTTATCAAAGGTATTCTAGTGTACCAAAGAAAGATAAAGTATTGCAGGACAAAAACATCAGACTTCAAAATCAAAAATGGCTTTTATTCAATGTGCAATTACTTTGATTATACAGTAGAGTGAAACAGTTATCAATCAAGCCTCACTGAGTCTGGAGCCAGGTTTGATGGGCAATTAATCAGCTCAGACCTTCTGTCTTCCCATTCAAAGTTTTCCTTTCTGTGAATCTGGCAAAGATAGGCTGGAATTATTTAATCTGAGTTGTCTCTCAAACAGAATATGACAAAACAGTAAATGAATAGATCCTTGGTTTCCAGCAACATCAGGAAGCAGCTTCCACATCAGGTCCTGACTCAAGAAGGTCTGGTTGTTTGAGGTTTCAGACTTGAAGGAGAAATGTTGAAGAGCTCATGGCCAGGCTTCTGAGGAAGCAACACTGCCAGGCTATGGGACCTTTGAGAAGGAAGTACATTCAAGCTTTTGCTCCTACTTTTCAGGAAGCGTGGTGGGACCACTTCTGAAGGAAATAAGTGACCAAATGAATACAGAGGCTGGGGATTGAGACCGAAGCCACAGGGAGAGTGAAGGGTTAACTATTAAGTAAAGCTCATGAACAAGAAAAATTGAAAGAAACAAGGACTCCTTTTCTGCTTTTATTTCCCAGTGTTGTTTAGAGTCAGGTGGTAAAATGAAACAAAGTTTGTAAGACTCTAGCCTACACTTCATGAAACACAATTGAGGAGGGTGTACTGAGAACTAAGGGGCAGAGTCTAACCAGGGTGGTCTGTGTGCTGGGTTGATGCATACTCAGTGTACTTTCTTAGACCTGGAATTCTAGAACACAGCACTCTTTGCCTTCTTGCTTGAAGCTGCTCTTTGGTAAAAGGATTTGCTTCGTATCACCCCGAAAACGGAAAGCAGAAATTCTGTTCCTGAAATTAAGTAAGCCATCTTCATTCGCCCTTAAGCTTTACACCTCCTTTTTAGTTACCATAACCCCTAAATCTCACCTTCTGTTCCCTGTTCCCTTTCTCCTTCTCTCCATTTGAACCACTGCTGCCCTAAGTCTCATTTGACTCAGCGTTTACTTGGACTGTTACAAGAGTTTTCAATTTTTCCTCCCTCCCTTTTGGTGCTGTCTTATTCTGGGATCTCTGGGCCATGTGACTCAATAACCTACAAATACTTAACACTAAAACTCCATTTTTACTGTGGGTCCCCTACCCCTGATTGGCCATAGCCCAACAGCAGTCTCCGGATTCAGAGGAACTGGGGAGCAGGGTCTTAGGAGGTGAGTATGAACCACCCAGGAGACTTTCAAAAGGACAGCTCCTTTATTGAAATAGTAGGGCTAGCTTATATAGCTGGAGTCAGGGGGAGGGGAGGAAAAAGGACAAGGGAGGAAATGCACATTCAAATACCAAAGCATGCAGGAGGAGGCAGGGACCTTCCAAGTATACTAGTTAGGTTAGCTGACCCAACCCGCGGGTCCTAGTAATTCGTGGGGGAGAGGAGGACCGCAACCTGAAAGAACGGGCGAGAGAGGGAAAGGATTCAAGGAAGCAATTGCTTGTCAAGAGCGGTGTATTTGAGCGCAAAGCGCCTTTTTATAATATGCTTTACAAAGGGAGGAGGTGAGAGGGGCCAGGTGGTGGGAAAATACAGAATCTTCTTGGCCTGTGCCCTGGACATTGTATGATCTACCCATTTTTCTCAGAAGACACGGTACACTGCTTTGAATCAATCTGTAACTGCCAACCCATTTTTCTTCAGAAGACACAGTACACTGCTTTGAATCAATCTGTAACTGCCAACCTGGAACTTTGCGGTTGCCAGGCAGTATGAAGCTGCAGGGGACATTGTGCAGGTGGGGAAAGGTAGGGGGTGAGGGTGAGAGGTGAGGGTCTTGGCTTCTGACATCTCCCCCTTCTCTGTTTAGATGGAGAGGGCGTCTTGTGATCAATCACAACTACGTGAATTTAGAATTTTGGAGGTCTAATCGTGGGAGGTCTCAGACAAGTTCACAACCCCAAGACATTGGTGTGAGGCGAGTCACGCTGATGGTCAAAGGCTTTAGGCTGATGATGATAGGCAATGTCAAGGGACCCTGAGGTGGATGAAAGGAGGGTGAGGGCCCTGTCTTAGGCTATGTAGGCTTCACCCACTCCCAGCACCATGCACTCCTTTTCGGCTGCATTGAGTGGGCCCCTGGGAAGTGGACCTACAATAATCCCGTCATTGGGCTAACTCACAGCCGTCCTAATCCCTTTGTGAATGCCCAGGTTATCAGCCGTTTGTCAGCTGGGGTGTAATATTGTCATAAAGGAAGACTTCCCGATATAGAGGGCCATATCAAAGGCAGGTTTTAGTTTAGGAAAAAGGCCAATTTTTTGTTGGGGTGATCAAGAGGCCAGGCTCCCTAGTGAGAGAAGCGAGGGCAGAGCCGGGCATACCATGAATCCTTCTTGAGGGTGTGGAAGTCTAAGGGTTGGCCATAGGGGGAGGCAGGGGGGCTGGCAGCTGTGCCAGTCTCTGGCAGAATCACTTCAGGATCTTCTTTAGTCTGTAGTTGATGGTAATGAATTTTAACCGGCTTCTTGATGGCAGAATCAACCTGGTTCTTAACAAAACTTGTGAGACAGTTAAAAGCCCAAGGGCCAAATGAGAGAAGCAAGAAAATGCCAACAAGAGGTCCTAGTAAACTAGGCAACAGGGTGGTGAGCCAAGGAGAGGTAGAGAACCAATTTTGATACCATGACTCTTGTTGTTCTCTGGCTCTTTTCCTTTCTTCTAAACTCTTTTTGACCTTACCAGACTATTTTGAACAAGGCCTGTCTTATCAGAGTAAAAGCAACATTCTTCTCTGAGAGCCACGCAGAGACCCCCTTCCTTAAGGAAGACAAGGTCAAGTCCTCTCCTGTTCTGTAACACTACCTCAGAAAGAGAAGCCACAGAATCCTTAAGGTCTTGTATTCCTTCCCTCAAATTATTTAAATCTTTGTCAATGAGGGATTGGAGATGAGCATAGTGATTATTGGAAGTCACCAAGGAAGCGATACCTGTGCCTGCTCCGATAAAACTGATTCCTAGTACAACAGACAAGGTGAGGGCAGTCAGGGGTTCTCTCTTGGTTCTCAGAGAGGGTCCTCAATCTATGAAGTTGAGGAAGGATTCTGGGTCATGAGTGAGAAAATGTGGGAGAATGGTAACAACTACACAGTAATCTCTGGAAGATAAAAAGGTGGGAATGTATATATGAGGGGTCAAGCCAGAGGCACAGGCGAAATATGTACCATTGGGTGCCAGGGTGAATTGAAAGGTGTCATTAAGGATCAGTGTCTGATTGCACACCGGAATCAAGTCCCTAGGGGGGAGCATGGAGGGTCCTAGGAGGCAGAGGCCTATTCCTGAAATGGAGCTAAGGGTAAGACCTCCTTCAGGTGAAGAACTCCCAAGGAGTCTGTTACTATCATTGGTAAAGGTGGGAGGGGAGAGGATAGCTATTCCCTCGTAAAAGGGAGGAGTAGGTGAAAAGCAAATCCAGCATTCTTGATAATTAGGATTGCTGGTGTTGTGGATAGCTTCAAGAGAAGCATTTACCAAGGAAACAATGAGGTCAGCAGAACTAAGAGGGCCCTTAGGAACAGTGGGCTGAAACATGGTGGTAAAAGGTATCAAGGGAGAGGATGAGGGCAAGGCACCAGGGGTGGCAACCGTGGATTTGGAGGCTTTGGTGGCTGGATTGAGAGGCTTTGAAGGTTGTTGTTAAACAGGATTGGGACCTACAGCGGCAATATTTTTATTGGGAATGGTCTTAAGAAGCTTTATTGTAAAGGTGAGCCCTGGGTCTGAGCAGCCAAGTGACCAACTAGTGCACTCTCTCAGACGCAAGCCCCATGTGAATCCTTTGGTCATCCAATCCTTTGTCTTCCCCTTCTCAGTAAAGGAAATGAGGAGGGTGGAACACCACTTATTTCCACATTGGGATTTTATAGGGTCGGGCGTGGTTGTACTTAATTTATTTTGTAAATACTTAGGAAGAAATTTTTTCCGTAGGGTAATATAATCCCAGGAGGAGGTGGGCTTCCAATATGCATCCCCCATGGTCTCACAGCCCCAGGATGCACAGTAAAAGTCAGAAAGATAGCCGCATCTGTAGCTCTGGGAACGATCTCTGTGACTGGGGCTAGGGCATACATAAAGGCCAGACGCATCGTCGGCCAAAGAGGCTCTTTTAATATGAGAATTACAGCCAGCTAGGTGGCCATCATAATTGGGGTCTGTAGTATTAACTGGCTTATCCTGGGACCAAAAATAAGAGGGGGTTCCCCAATCGGCGTTGGCTCCCAGGGCGAGGGCACAAAGGTCTACCTCTAGAGGGGGCCATGAAGGCTGGGATCCAAGCGAGGAGCTGGAATTAACAATGTCTCCTGCTTGGTTGATTATGACCCAAGTAAAATTATAAATCTGGTATGGGGAGCGTTGGGGGGTGGTACTCACAGGCAGGTAAATCTGGAGTGTGAACAGGAGGAGCAAGGTGACTGAATGCATTTTTCTGAAAGGAAGCACAGTTAAGAACCATTCTCAGGGGTTGCCCCTGGAGTGGAGTTAGCTAATTTTACCAGTCTCTCTGGCAGCCATCTGGCATTTTGTTCCTTGGAATCATGCATGCATGCATGTCCTTTCCCCCAGAGGAGGACTGGGTCGGGACCATTCCATTTGTGTGTTAATGGATCTTTCCACATGGCTTTGGCATAGGAGTCTGCTGTAGTGGGGTGCCAGAATCTGTCCGTTGCAGACTTTCCTCTTTCATCAAGGGTTTAAAAATTGAGAACGAACAGTGTATGACTTAGTAAATTTTATGATTTCCCTTTTGGGGGTATAAGATGCCCCCTGAATGTTGTAATTTTAAGAGCATATTTTTTAAGGTCTGATGTGCCCTTTCTACAATGCCCTGTCCTTGGGGGTTATATGGGATACCAGTGACATGTTTAATATTAAGCTGGGCACAAAACTGATTGAAGGAGGTGCTGGTATACCCAGAGCCATTGTCAGTCTTGAGCATTTTAGGTATGGGCATAAAGGCAAGGCAAGAAATCATATGATTAATAACATTTTTGGTAGCTTCACCAGTTTGAAGTGAAGTGCAGAGAAAGCCACTAAAAGTATCAATAGAAACATGTATATATTTAAGCTAGCCAAAAGGGGCAAAGTGAGTAACATCCATTTGCCATATTTCTCCTGGGGTGAGGCCACGAGGATTTACCCCAACATGTAACTCGGGTAGGAGGGTGAGACATCCTTGACACTGACGCACTATCTGGCGTGCCTGTTCCCGGGTAATAGAGAACATCTGTCGGAGGGTCTGGGCGTTGAGATGATGTAATTGGTGGGCCATTTGTGCTTGTTGTATAGGGTCAAAGGGTAGGGCCAAGGTCACCAGGCTGGATGGAGACCCTCGAGTAGCCCTGTCAACGAGGTCATTTTCCTCGCTCAGAGGTCCAGGAAGACCAGAGTGGGCACGTATGTGACCCACAAAGAATGGGTGGGATTTAGCTAGAATAATCTTTTGAAGCTCAGCAAAGAGGGGGGGGGCATTGGTAGATGGCCATATAAAGGGAACGGTCTCTAACAGAGGCACTGATTGAGCCACATATGTACTATCAGTGAAAAGATTAAAAGTGCAATCTGTGAAAGTCTTAAAGACCTGAATAACAGCAACCAATTCCACCAACTGTGCTGAGGAAAATTTGGTCTGAAATCTAGAGACCTGTCCACCTATGCTAAAGGCTGCGACCCCAGAGGAGGACCCATCTGTAAAGATCAGTGGCACTTGAGGAATGGGGAAGTTCTTTGTCGCTTTAGGGAAGACCACCGCTGATGTTCAAGAAACTTTATGAGCTTATCGGAGGGATAGTGGTTGTCTATCTTTCCCTGAAATGAAATACAGCTAACGGCCCATTCGTCTGAAGTCTGAAGTAACCATCGGACTTGGGCGGCATCATAGGGGATGATGATAAGGTCAGGGTCTTTACCAAAGAGTCTCAGGGAATTTTCTCTTCCCATCCTTATAATTTGTGTCACTAAGGACAGGTAGACAGGTAGTATTTTAGGAGGGGTGGTGGGCAAATGAAGCCAATATAAAGGTTTAGTCTGCCACAACAGTCCTGTGGGGGCAAACACAGTGGGAAGGACCAATAGCCATAAGGAGGAGGTTGGAGAATAATAGGTAACAGTCTGTTGTTGAATGGCTTTTTCCACGAGCATAAGGGCAGAAGTGGCTTCAGGGGTTAAGGTGCGGGGGGAGGAGAGGTCAGAGTCTCCTCGAAGAATGTCAAATAGAAGCCGGGCGGTGGTGGCGCACGCCTTTAATCCCAGCACTTGGGAGGCAGACGCAGGTGGATCTTTGTGAGTTCGAGGCCAGCCTGGTCTACAAAGCGAGTCCAGGACAGCCAGAGATATTCAGAGAAACCCTGTCTCGAAAAACCAAAAAAAAAAAAAAAAAAAAAAGAATGTCAAATAGAGGCTTGAGCTCTCCAGTTGTTAATTTTAAATAGGGGCGTAACCAATTTATGTCCCCCAAAAGGTGTTGAAAATCATTGAGTGTTTGTAAAGAATCTTTTCTGAGTTCAATTTTTTGAGAGAGGACCTTAGAAGGGTGAAGTTCAAAGCCCAGGAATAAGTATGGGGGCTGTAGCTGGACCTTCTCAGGAGCAATCTGCAACCCAAGGTCTTGAAGGGCAGTTACCAACTCCTGGCCAACCCTGAGTAAGGTGGTCTCATCAGGGCCGGCCAAAAGGATGTCGTCCATATAGTGGATGATATACAACTCAGGGTAGTTAAGGCGAAAAGGGTCGATGGCCTGTGCCACAAATTTTTGACAAAGGGTGGGACTATTGGCCATCCCCTGAGGCAGGACCCTCCACTCAAATCGTGGAGATGGCCCAATGCAATTAACAATGGGGAGGCTAAAGGCAAAGTGCTTACCATCTTCTGGATGTAAGGGAATACAGAAAAAACAATCTTTTAAGTCAATAACCATCTTGTTGTAATCCTTAGGTATTGCTATGGGGGAGGGGAGGCCAGGCTGGAGAGCTCCCATTGGGACCATAGTCTTATTAATTTCTCTGAGGTCCTGGAGCAGTCTCCATCTACCCCCTTTCTTTTGTATCACAAAAATAGGTGCATTCCAAGGGGAGGTGGAGGGTTCAATGTGGCCAGCATCTAATTGTTCCTGCACTAACTGCATGGCCGCTGAAAGTTTATGTTGGGGGAGGGGCCATTGGTCGATCCAGACAGGGGAATCTGACTTCCAGGTGATTTTATCTGCCTGGCGTGCAGGAGGAGCAATGGCCCTTAAGAAAAATTTGAATCATAACCTAGTCCTGAGCGTGAGGTTTTTGGTGTAATAGCAATTGGGGTGGGGATACCTTGGTTGTTTTTGCCCAAGCCTTGTCCAGGGATGAACCCCTGATCCAGCATCTGGTGAGTAACAGCCATAGAGGAGCTAAACATAAGGACTCCCATTTGACTCAATACATCTCGACCCCATAAGTTTATAGGGAGGCCAGGTACAATGAATGGCCTAACATGTCCAGTATTACCCTCAGGATCCTCCCAAGTTAGCAACTGGGAGCTCTGAAGGGTGTTGGTGGACTGGTCAATGCCTTGGAGGTGGGTTAAAGAAGGCTGACAGGGCCAAGAGGGGGGCCAGGAGGCCTGTGAGATAACTGTGGAGTCCGCTCCTGAATCAAGAACGCCTTTAAAGGTTCTGCCATTGAGTTTAAGTTTTAGCTGTAGGCGTTCTTGTGAGAGTTTTTGGACCCAATAGACATCAGAGGACCCTGGGGTGGAGGCACCCCAGAGTGGGCCCAAGGGGGGTGTTGAGGTGTCCAGTGGAAGGGGGAGGGCCTGTGCAAGGCGTTGTCCCCGGCGGATGTGAAGAGGCCCTCTGGAGCTAGAGGCCAGCACTTTGATTTCCCCAGAGTAACCGTTATCAACAATCGAAGGGAAGATAGTAATGCCTTGGAGTGTGGCAGACACTCTGCCCAAGATAAGAAAGTAAATCTGGGGTTGGGGAGGCCCAAAGACACCAGTAGGGATTATCTGAACTCCTCTTTCAAGTTCTAATATTGTATCGGAGGAGGTACAGAGGTCCAATCCTGCGCTCCCTGGGGTAGCCCTATGGAGGGCTGAGGTTGGTTTGGGAGTTGTTGATGGAGGGTTTAGTGTGGCCCTGTCTGGCTGTTCCCCAAGGCCAGCAGGAAGGAGACTGGCTGAGGGGCCCGGGGCTGGCCCCGCATCCCGTTTCCAGGAAGGGGAGGGAGGGGATTGCCCAGAATATCAGTTTTGGAGCGGCAGGAATTAGCCCAGTGTTTGCTTCACTTGCAGCGAGGGCAAGGGGTTGTTGGGGGTGGACGCTCTCCCCTTAGCTGAGGGTGGGGTAGAGTTATAAGTTTACCTTGAGGGCACTGTTTAACAAAATGACCCAGTTGACCACATTTAAAACAGGCGGACCCGGTGGCCCCACCACTAGTGGCTGCTCCCGTAGCCAGATGGATGGCTTGTGAGACCTTTTGGGCAAAGGGATCTACATCTCTGCAGATACGGATCATTTCATCCAAGTCTTTATCTTTATATTTTCCTCGAAGGGCAGCCCTACAGGCAGAATTAGCATTTTCATAAGCAAGCTGTTAGAGAAGTTTATTTTCTCCCTGGCCAGGTCCCAAGAACCTCTCCGCTGCCTCTAGGAGGCAAGCAACAAAATCTGAAAACTCTTCTTGATTGCCTTGAGTAATCTTAGTCAAGGGAGAAAGAACAGAGCCTTTCATGAGAATGGCTCTCCAGGCACTCATAGCTGCTGCAGAGGACTGAGCTAAGAGACCCAGAGAAAATTTTTTTTGTATTTGGTTAGAGGCATATTTTCCTCGACCTAGGAGTTTATCAAGTGTCCACTTGTTGGAGGGCGAGTGTGTGCTCGAGAGATTGGCTTGTGCCTGAGACCTGCAGCAGTCGGCCCAATCAGCCTGCCAAGAAAGGAACTGTCCCCGAGTCAGGACTGACTGGGCGACAGTGAGCCATTCATTGGGAGTTAAGTATCCGCCTCCACCGAGACTCTCAAGGAGGGAGAGAGTGAAGGGGGCATTGGGGCCATAATTTCTAATGGCTGGATTTAACTTTTCAAGATGTTTAAAATGGAGTTTTTTAAAGACTGTGGGGTTACTTGTATCCTCGTTATCGTTTTCATTGTCAATTTCTGAATTGGGTTCATCCTCAGAGGAATCAGCCTCAGTCTCAGGCCGGGCACAGGTTGTTCGAGAGGGCTTGTGAGAAGGACGAGAAGAGGAAGCAGGCACAAGGCGGGAGGGGGGAGGTGCGACAGGCATGGAGGAGGGGGGACGCCGAGCACCAGACCAAGCGGCTGGGGGAGGTGGTGGAGTCTGTCGGGACTCGGAATCAGAGGCTGCGGGTGCCTGCGAGGGAGGGACCTGTGACCGGGTGACTGGAAAGGCTAGTTGGAGGGAATCTGGAGGAGGGGCAGAGGAAGAACAAAGGACCAAGAGACGCGAAACTTGTTTTTGGAGGCGGAGGATGTCTGTCAGTTCACGAACCTGAGAAGCAAGGCAGTCTCGCATATCGGAAAGAGAGTTAGGCAAGGTGATAGGGAAGGTTGGAAAGGCAGAAGGCACTGTGAGAGGAGGCCAGTCAGAATTGTGATAGCAGGCGGCTTCATCCTCAAGGGAGGCGGCATCAACGGAGCCCAAAGGCTCTGGATCGGGGAGAGAGGCCAGAGCTGTCGGCTGAGAGAGTGGCAGAGGAGAAAAAGAATGATGTTTAATAGGAAGGCAGGGAGGGCAGAGGGAAGCAGATTTTTGAAGGACAGGGTTGCAAATGTGAGTGGAGAAGGGAGTCCGCGGGTCGGAGACAGCTGGAGGATCAAAAGGAGGAGGCTGGAGAGAATGCAAATCTGGATAAAGGCGAGGCGGATCAGAAGGAGGGGAGTCCTGTTCAGGGGGGATGTCTATAAGAGTGAAAGGAACGGAGTCCTGAGACGAAGACCGAGAGGGGTGACGAGAAGAGCAGGTAGAATTTGGCCTGGACTGTGACAGACAATATTCTGCAACAGACAAAAGTTGACACTTTCCTATATCCTTATCAGCATCTTCAATAATGTCCCTAATAATACCCCAGAAAGAGAAAATTGTCGCAGGAAGAGGAGAATTGTCTTCATTTTTGATTTTTTCATTTAACTCACGGCCTACCTTTTGCCATTTCTTTGGATGAATAGTAGGACCATCTATTATGAACCATGGATTGGATAGCTTTTATCAATAAACACAAAGAAATTTATAAGATCCTTCTTTTTAACCCTTATTCCTCTCTCTCTGAGTGTATGTTTGAGGTCCTTTACAAAGGACGCCTCCTTTGACAGAGAATGGCCCATTCTTATGGGACAGAAATGAAAATAGACTCACTCGAGGACAACAGGTTGCGGGTGACGATCGCTGTCTTGCTCAATCTTTCGAGAGTCCGTCTGGACGGGTCCATGCCTCAAGCCCCACGTTGGGCGCCACGTGACCCAACCCACAGGTCCTAGTAATTTGTGGGGGCGAGGAGGACCGCAACCTGAAAGAAGAACGGGCGAGAGAGGGAAAGGACTCAAGGAAGCAATTGCTTGTCAAGAGCCAAGTATTTGAGCGCAAAGCACCTTTTTATAATATGCTTTACAAGGGGAAGAGATGAGAGGGGCCAGGTGGTGGGAAAATACAGAATCTTCTTGGCCTGTGCCCTGGACATTGTATGATCTACCCATTTTTCTCAGAAGACACGGTACACTGCTTTGAATCAATCTGTAACTGCCAACCTGGAACTTTGCAGTTGCCAGGCAGTATGAAGCTGCAGGGGACATTGTACAGGTGGGAAAAGGTAGGGGGTGAGGGGGAGAGGCGAGGGTCTTGGCTTCTGACAGTTAGCAGACTGCTGGTCACATGATTTCTGAGAAGCCAGTTCTCTGGCAGGGAAACAGAAGCTTAAATGCCTCTAAGATGCATGTGACCTTTGTCTCTATGGAGCTGAGTAGACCCACATTTGATTTTGGTAGGAAGCAGCCCTACTCCTGTGCTCTCCAAGAGAAGTCCAGGGTATGGGCAACTCTTTACAGTCCCTCATCTAGCTTAGGAACCCACATTTTACAACTACATAATACTTTTTTAATTTAAATTGTATTATAATTATGTATATATGTAAATAAATACGCATATGCAAATAATTATGCATATGTAAATATAATCCCATACATGAGTATTATATTTACATTAGTTCTATGCCACCCCCTCTAACTCCTTTCATGCTCCCAACTTCTCAAATTCATGGCCTCTTCCCTAATTATTATTGTTTTACACATATACATACACACACATTTAGTATTCCTCATATGTACACATACTTAGAGTTTACTCCTTGAATAGGTTAACCAATCAGGTGGCTTGTCTCTGAATAATACTGACCCTCCCTCTCTTAGCAGCCATTGGTTGCCTGTAGCTCTTCATCTAGGGGCCTTTTGAACTCTCCCTTATCTCCCTTGTCTCCTTTGTCTGTGTTGACATGTTGGCTAGTATTATGATTAGGAAGTTCTTGTTTAGGAAATCATATCATGGATGCAGCTTTCCTGTCATATCTAGAAGATGCTATTTCACAGTAGCCATCCTGGTTCTCTGGCTCATGCAATCTTCCTGCCCCCTTTTTCCTAATTGTTTTCCTGAGCTATGGAAGTAAAGGTTGTATTGTAGATGCACCAACTGAGGAAGGACACATAAGTCATTGGATTTCTGTAATGTTCTCTATCTGAAGCCATAAAAAGTCTCTTTGTTGAGGAGTGGGAGCTACACTTATCAATGCCTATAAGAATAAGTATTAGACTGTAGTGAAAAATTTATACTCCTTTTAGAGAAGTGGTAGTAGTTGGTTTTCCTCCAGGGTCTAGAGGAGCCATTAGTATCTCTCTGGATTTTCAGTACCAGACACAAATTCCCTCCTAATGAGTGAGGCTTAAGTCCAATTAGACAACTATGGGTACCCCTAAGCTAAAAGTGCCACATTGTACCACTGGGGATATCTTGTCATTCTGGTCATTGTTATAGTTCATAGATTAAAGCTGGCTTGGACTATTGATTGCTTTTCTTTTCTTTTTTAAAAATATTTATTTATTAATTCAGGTTATATCTCCATCACAGTGTCCTCTTTTGGCCTTCCCAGTCCTGCCCTCCCACTCTCTACCCCCTATCACTTCTATCCCACTCCTCTGGAGTGCAGTGTCCCTACATAACAGTCCCCTACCCCATTTCAGCAGTCATATGAGGACCAAGAGCTTCCTCAACACAGGTTGCCTACAAGGCAGCACCAGTAGGACAAAGTGTCTCATTAACAGGAAAAAAGGTCTATGTTCATATTCCCTTTGGTGCATTGGTTGTAGCATAGTTATCTGTACTATATGACTAAAATATGATTATAAGTGAACAGATGCCATGGGCATCATTCTGAGTCTGGGTTAGCTCACTCAGGATGTGATTCTCTAGTTCCATCCATTTGGCAGCAAATTGCATGATTTCATTGTTTCTGATAGCTGAGTAATATTCCATTGTGCAGATGTACCACAGTTTTTAATCCATTCTTTGGTTGAGGGACATCTGGGTTGTTTCCAGTTTCTAGCTATTACAAATAAGGCTGCTATGAACATAGATGAGGAAACTTCCTTGTGATTCGGTGAGAAGTCATTTGGATGTATACACAGAAGTGATATGGCTGGGTCCCGAGGCAAAGCTATTCCAAGTTTTCTAAGATATCTCCAGATTGACCTCCATAGTGGTTGCACAAGCCTGCACTCTCACCAGCAATGGAGGAGTGTTCCCCTTTCTCCACAACCTTGCCAGCATGTGCTGTCATATGAGCTTTTGATCTTAGCCATTCTGACAGGTGTGAGATGGAGTCTCAGAGTCATCTTGAGTTGCATTTCTCTGATGATTAAGGATGCTAAGCATTTCTTTAAGTGTCTCTCAGCCATTAGGAATTTTTCCTTTGTGAATTCGGTTTAGCTCTGTTCCCTATTTTTTGATTGGATTATTTGGTTTCTTGGCATTTAATTTTTTAAGTTCTTTGTAAATTATGGATATTAAGCCTCTGTCAGATGTGGGGTTGGTGAAGATTGTTTTCCCAATCTGTAGGCTGCTGTTTTGTTTGAATGATAGTGTCTTTTGCCTTACAGAAGCTTTTCAGTTTCATGAGGTCCCATTTATTGATTGTTGGTATTAGGTCCTGAGCTGTTGGTTTTCTGTTCAGGAAATTGTAACCTGTGCCAATGAGTTTGAGGGTTTTCCCCACTTTCTGTTCTAGTAGATTTAGTATATCTGGTCTTATGTTAAGGTCTTTGATCCACTTGGACTTAAGTTTTGAACAAGGTGGTAAGTATAGGTCTAATTTAATTCCTTTACATGTGGACATCCAGTTGGACCAGCACCATTTGTTGAAGATGCTGTCCTTTTTCCATGGTGAGGTTTTGGCTTCTTTGTAAAAATTAAGTGACCATAGGTGTGTGGGTTCATTTCTGGGTCTTCAATTTGAATCCATTGATCCACTGGTCTGTTGCTATACCAGTAAACAGGCAGCTTGCAAAGCACCTTTGGATACTGTAAAGGCTAGTCTCTAGAAAGAAGGATTCCAACTAAATTCCTCCAAGTCCTGTGACTGAGGTATTTGGTGTCCTCAGCAGTATTCTTACCTTCCCATTCTAGGAAGTAAGTAACCAGAGGCAATAGCAAGAGCCTACATTCTTTGGTGAATGTCTTGGATTCTCAACCAACCACTCAAATGAAGTACTCCTGTGCTTGGCTTTTTTGTCAGATAGCCTATGGTTCTTGGGGGAATATAATCACATCATGTATAACTTTAAACACATATTCATATATCTTAGCCATTTTTATTTCTTCTCTTAAGAGCTATTTGTCCAGACAAATATCCTATTTTTTAATTGGGTGATTTGTTTCCTTGATTCTTTGTTTGTTGTGCTCTTTTTATATTGTGGCTATTAATCCTCCACACGATGTACAGATGGCAACAGATCTCTGTTACACAGATTTCTTCCTCCTCACTCAATTGATTGCTTCCTTTGCTGTGCAGACACTTTTCAGTTTTATGAGTTTGTATTTGTCAGTTTTGGGCTTTAATTACTGATCAAATAAAGTCCTATCCAGGTGGTCCTTTCCTGCATCTATATCTTGTTAGAGTATTACAGATTTTCTTCTAGCAGCTTCAGTGTTTCATGTTTCACTTTGAAGTACTTATATTTTAAGCAAGCTTACAAAATAATGTTTTCCTGTGGATTTTCAAATATTTGTAGTGTTATTTATCCCTTCTTTGACCCTGTCTCTCTAGTTCTCTCTCTTTCTCTCTCTCTCTTTCTCTCTCTCTCTCTCTCTCTCTCTCTCTCTCTCTCTCTCTCTCTTACTCTCCCCCTTCTCCTATTAAGTTCCTCATTTCATTTCTCCCTTTTCTCCCTTCATAGCACCTGAGTCCTACTATCCCCCTCTCTGGAGCTCCATCTCTTCCCAGTCCCCTAGGCTCTGTGACTTCTAAGGTTTCTTCAAGTTATCTACTAAAAATCGAAAGATTTGTAGCTAGAATACAAAGAAGAGAGAACTTTTCATAACATTATCTTTCTGGGGATGGATTACTTCACTCAATATAGTATTTCCTCTTTTATCCAATTAACTGCAAATTCCACTTTTGTTAACCTTGAATCATTATAGTTTATTATGATCTGAGAGCAAGTAGCACTGCCCTAGCTGTTACTTTTACTTCATACACACACAATGTATTAACAGATATGCAAGAGAATTTTATTGTATATAGGTATATTCTCATTAGAAGGCTCACCTGTAGCAAATAATATCTGATTCTAGAGATTTCTGTCCTTCAGTGAGGCCCACTTCCTGAAGACCCCTGGATGCCCTAAAACAGTGTTTTCAGTTGGAGACAGCATTCAAGCACATGAACATATGGGGGAACTTAACATCTAAATCACAACAGGGGCTTTGCAGGCAGAACAGGAAGGGAAAATACAGTCCATGAGGTCCCAAGCAGGCCTTTTCCTGTGGGTCTACCTACAACTGGCCTTCAAGCACTTGCTCTGTCTCTAAGTTCATCTATCCCTTGAATAGAGAAGAGGGGTCGATAGTCAGAGGCTGACCATTAAGCTTCTCCTTGATGCTTCCTTTTTTTTATTATTATTTACTTTATTTTTTTTTCTTCAAGTTACATCTCAGTCACAAACCCTTCCCTATTCCCCCTTCCTGTCCCACCCTTCAACCCTCTTCCCCCCAACAGCTTCCCCTTTCAGTCCAACAAATGGTTCCTTCTCTAATAACAGTAAATACTATACAAAACAACAGAAATAAATATGCCACATTTATGAGAGTTAAATGGCCCAGTATACCTTCCCAATGGCCAGTTTATACATATTTGGCCCCTGACTTTAACATTCTACCATCTAATCATCTCCATGAATTTAAAGTTCTATAAATGACTTAGCTTTCATACTAACTTGCACACTATTATAACCATCTTCTTAGATCTAGAACACCCTCTTGATTCCTAAACAACTCAAAATTTAACTATGAGACTCTAGCTGTCTATTCTTCAACCACCTCAGAGACCTGAGAGGGATAAATATATCTGATTATATAGGAAGTGCAGGACCTGCAGCTTTCAATACTAAGAAATGACAAAACAGTGACTGCCTGGACAGTTCCCCTTTTCTCTCCACACATTCCAGCATCAGTCTTCAGCCTTTTGGTCCTGTTTCTCTGACAGGCGTTGATTGTAGAGCAGGAATTATGAAGGACTTACCTAACCTGTCTTGGCAGAGCTAGGCTGTTGACTTCCCTGCTACCAAGTTTTGTCCTTTTTGGACAGCAGTCTGTCTGCAGTTGAAGCAAGGAATTTTTTCATGCCAAGAGATAGACTTGCCACTAATTTAACCATCTCACACTGGAGATTCTTTGATGCTTATCTTCTACTTGGAGTAGAATAGGGGGTGCTGTCAGGAGCTGATATGTCTCGATATCAAAAAAAATCTTAATTTAAGACAACATCTTTGAATGCCATATTCTGCAGATCTCTTGGGGTTTTTGAAGATGCCCTATCCATCTCTTGTATTTAGATAAGCAAATGTTGCTTGTCTCTTAACAACTTGATTACTGAGTAGCTTAGAGAATATCTGTGATAGACTGTCATAGTAGCTAACAAAGTGACATGTTTGCATGACTAAGAGTTTGTTTTTCTTAACTATCCTAAACAGTTTTAGACGGTTGGTATCAAGAGGCCAGAGCTTCACATTTTATTTTTAAGTATCTCTAGGTATGATACCATTAGGAAGCGTTACCTTTAATTTTGTATCAATATACAAAGATCTATTCAATTGTGGCTAAATATACTCTTAATTTTGTATCAATATACAAAGATCAATGCCTATGTAGCCCAATACAATCTTAATATTACGTCCATATACAAGGGTCAATACCATTGTGGCCAACTATAATCTTAATTTTGTATCAATATACAAAGATCAATACCAATGTAGTCCAATACGATCTTATTTTTGCACAATAAACAATGGTCAATACCACTTTAGCCAAATATACTACTAATTTTGTATCAATATACAAAGGTATAAGGGCATATTCAATAATCTGTCCCTTCTTCTTGGTCCTTCCTGTGCTATGTCTATGTCTCATTTTTCTCAAGTCCATGCACTCCTACATAGGAGAGAAAGAAGGATACAGAAAAGGAAAAGTAGGAACTCCCTGGGTCTAACCTCCAAAACCCATTAAACAGGACCATTTAACAGCTTGTAATCTCTTCCCCTAAATAACAGAGTATTCAGTTACCTTCAAATAACCTAAAAGGGGGGGCAGAGAAACACCCTCCCACCCTCTGGGCATGGGACGTCGCTCTCTTAAAATGACTTCCTGCTGATTTGGGTGGTAGTAAACCTGTTTGGGGCCCGAACCAAAATGGAAAAATGGTTAAAAATGTTAGTACCATCCTTTTATGTTCAGTCCTTCTGTTCTCAGCTGTTTAGATATCCTAAGGAGTTTGTAGGCAGAAGCTGATCTTGCAGGCTTTACTGAGGTTCTGGCTGGGGCATTGTGTAGAGCTGAATGGTCTTAGTGATATTGAATTGTTGTGGTTGTAGGCTTTTGATGGAGACAGCTATTGAGGGAGTCTGTCAGGCTGAATCAACTGGGTCACTCGTCTTCTTTGGTGTCTGATTCTGTTTTCTGCTGAGACATTGGGAAGTCTCCTCATCTATGTTCATAGCAGCCTTATTTGTAATAGCTAGAAATTGGAAACAACCCAGATGTCCCTCAACTGAAGAATGGATTAAAAAACTGTGGTACATCTATACAATGGAATATTACTCAGCTATCAGAAACAATGAAATCATGCAATTTGCAACCACATGGATGGATCTAGAGAAGCTCATCCTGAGTGAGGTAACCCAGACTCAGAAGGATGCACATGGCATCTATTCACTTATAGTAGGATTTTAGCTATATCGTACAGGATATCTGTACTACAACCAACACACCAAAAGGAACATGGACATAAACTTTTTTTTTCTTTTTCTTTTTCCTTTTCCTTTTTTTCTTTTTCTTTTTCCTTTTCCCTTTTCTTTTTCCTCTCTTTTTTGTTGTTGTTCTTTGTTTTTGTGGGTTTGTGTTTTTGTTGGTCTTTTTTTAGTATTCCCCCAGTAGCAAGGAGACACCTTTCACTGGCAGTACTGCCTCATAGGCCCCCGGTGAATGAAGAGGCTCTGGGCCCTCATATGACTCCTGATATGTGGTGAGAGACTGTTATGCAGGGACACTCCACCCCAGAGGAACAAGACGGAAGGGTCAGGGGGTAGAGCATGGGAGGGTGGGGCTGGGAAGCGGGAAAAGAGGACAATATGATAAGGATGTAACCTGAAGCAGCAAACAAAGAAATTTATTAATTAAAAAAAAGCAGGTAACAATGCTAAAACACTGTAAATAAAATAAAGGATACAGCCATTCAACCTGGTTTTATAAACCTCCAAGTGTCGAAAAAACGTAGAGCTAAGGTAAAATACATGAGAATTGTGGTGTTAACCCATGCCTTTAACTTCAGCAGAGATGGGAGGAGCACCATAGAGTTAGTGGTCTTATAAATTTTAGAGTTACATGGAACAGGGTGGTGAGGGTACACACCCTTAATCCCATCATTCAAGAAGAGTACACCCTTAACACACTAGAGACAGAAACAGGCAGATCTCAGAGCTCAAGGTCAGCCTGATACAAAACAAACTCTAAATAGAGAAAAACTTCGATCCAGGAGTTGTGGAACACATCTTTAACCCCTTCAGATGGGAACCACAGGTCTCTGATCCCAATAATTAGAATGCAGAGACACACACATAGGATTTGGAAAGACCTAAATTTAAAAGCTACTTACAAAAGGCCTACTCAATACAAACAAATTATCCTTTGAGATCTCAAAATATATACACTAAAGCTGGTTTAGCTCCAAAATAACAAAATAATTTCTTCTTTAACCCAGATTGAAAGATAACACTTTATATATTGTCAAAAAACCAAATTTGCTTCAGGAGAAATATTACCTAGGCCCTCCCCCCAAAAAAAGAGGGTAATTGTCCCAGAGTTAGGATTAGGGCAGGGCTCTGTTCTTATCTTTCCAGGAGAATCAAAGCATCCATTCAAGGAACCCAGGGACAACTGGACAACGGAAACCTCAGCAAAATCCTTGATGCTTCTTAAAGCAGGTAGATTTAAAAAAAAATGCTTAAACACCCAGAAAGTCACAAGCTTGGAGACCAAATGTTGGCGGCTGGGCTTTCATGTTAAACAAAGAGCATCTGGGAATACCAGTCACTGAATTGCACTCCAGTGTTTATTAGGCTGCAGAGCATAGCACTGAGCTTTATTCCAAACAATAAAAGTCATGCTGGGCTTGATGATAGCATCCCAATATACTCCACAGTTGTATTCTGCAATTGCATTTTCTCCTCTGCCTCTGAAGTAGAGAGTGATTGACATTGTTAACTAACCTGCTGCAAACTTTACTGAAAATTAAACTATCTTTTCTATTTTTGCAATTTTCCTCATTTGCAGATCCATTTCCAGATGTACTCAAAGATAATTATTATATTTGTCACCTGCTAAGGGTTCCTAAGAGCAGAAGCCAGCTTCCACAACCAAAGCTCTCTTGTGAAAAAGATTGCAGATTCCTTAAAGGCACACACCTTGATTCTCATGCCTGGCTACAAATCTTGGTATTGGTAAAGGTATTGGTTCTATCTTAATCCTCTTCATAATCTGAAAAATGCTTAAGACAGCAACAAAGTTCAGACCTTCATTAATACTCATGAAACCCCAAACTCAGAATGAGAAAAGAGTTCTGTTTAATGCAGGGGGTGGGGGTCAGGACAAACTTTTTTTTTCCTTTATTTTTTATTTCTTCAAGTTACATCTCAATTGCAGTCCCCTCCCTATTCCCCCTCTCCGGTCCCACCCTCCCACCCTCATCCCCCATCCTCTTCCCTTTTTTTTTCTTTTAAGTTTAAGGTATATCTTATTTCCCCTTTCAGTCCAACAAATGGCTCTTTCTCTTATAATAATAAATACAATACAAAACAACAGAGGTAATTAGGCCACAGTTATGAGGGTTATATGGCTTAGAGTACATTCCAAATGTCCAGTCCATATGTATTTGGTACCTGACTTTAACATTCTACTATCTAACTATCTCCATGAGTTTAAAGTTCTGACTCAACATTCATACTAACTTGCAACACAATTTTAAAAGTATCTTCTTAGATCTATAACACTCTTTTGACTCCTAAACAACTCAAAATTTAATTATGAGACTCTAGATATCTGTTCTTCAACCACTCCAGAGACCTGAGAGGGATAAATATATCTGATTTTATAGGAAGTACAGGGCCTGCAGCTTCCCAAACTAAGAAATGACATACCAGTGGTTGCCTGGACAGTTCCCATTTTCTGTCCATACATTACCGCATCGATCTTCAGTCATTTGGCCTGGTGTATCTGACAGACATTGATTGTAGAGCAGGGGTTATGAAGGACTTACCTACCCTGTCTTGGCAGAGCTAGGTTGTCGACTTACCTGCTTCCAGGTTTTGTCCTTTTTGGACAGCATTCTGTCTACAGTTGGAGCAAGGGGCTTTTCCTACCAAGAGATAGGCTTGCGACTAATTCAATCATCTCCCACTGGAGATTCTTCGATGCTCATCTTCTACTTGGAGGAGAATAGGGGGTGCTGTCAGGAGTTGATATGCCTTGATATAAAAAAAAATATAAAGTTACGAAACATCTTTGAATGCCATATTCTGCAGATCTCTTGAGGTTTTTGAAGAGGCCCTATTTCTTATATTAGGGTAAGCAGATGTTGCTTCTCTCTTAACAGCTTTATTTCTGATTAGCTTAGAAAATAACTATAGTAGGCTGTCATAGTACCTAACAGAATGACCAGCTTGCATAACCATTGTCTGCATTTCTTAATTATCCTAAACAGTTTATGACAATTAGTAGTAAAAGGCCGAAACATCACAAACTTTAAAGAGAATTTAGCAAGCATGATACATACTAGTAGAAATGTAAACCAAAGTTAGTTCTGACAAGAGGCAGAAAACAAACACGGTCTGAGGAAGGAAACAAGTGAGGCTTCGATGCTAATCTGTCGTGGGACACACAGGATAGAGTTGATGAGAAGGGTGCATTGCAGTCCCTGGTTCCAAATCATTTGTGCTATGTTACAATAATTTCTCAGAACATCCATATTACAACTGAGTAGACACTGAGATGTGATAAATTATTCATAATACATCTTAAGCTTATTTTTTATTTATTTTCCCATACAATTTTGCCATTCACTATTTTATTTTTATTTATTGATTTTGCTGAAAATAGATTATATTTCTCACATAATACAACCTAATTACGATTCCCATTCCCTCTGCCCTTCCCAGTTCAGTTCACACCCACCTCTTTCTGTCTCTCATAAGAAAACAGACAGGCTTCTAATTGTAAAACACAATATAATAAGATGAAATGAAAAGTAACACATCAGAATAGAACAAAACAAACCCCAAGAAAAGGTACAAGGAACAGATATAGATGCAGAGACTCACTCGTTCACATACTCAAGAATCCCATAAAAACACCAAACTGGAAGCCATAATATATGCCCAAAGTACCTCTATGGGAAAAATATGTCAATGAAATTAAATGAAATAAAATCAAAATAATAAAAGAAAAAGAAAAACCATGTTCAATGAGATGGTAGGTGTTGCCTTCAGTGGTGGAGACTTGTCAGTTTGTGGATAGTAATTTATAGCCTTGGCAATAGCTTGGGTTGTTCAAGGGTTCCCAGGATACCTGTTTGGACAGCAACTCAATTAAATGTAACCCATTCTCAGTAGTGGAAGCTTTATTTGGTGACAAGAGATGTATAGTTAAGGTTCTGTCTCCTCCATTATTTGGTAATTTTATTTAGATCACCTTCATGTATGTACATATTATAGGAAGATTCTAGTATATTAGGTTTCCATACCCTGCAAATGGTCCTTAATTTTGGTTTCTCCCCTATATTCCCTCCCTTTTCCCACTCTTCCCTCCCCCTACATGATCCTCCTATACTAGTCCCCTCAAATACATTCATACCTATGTATTCTATTCTCCTCCCTTATTCCCTTACACTATATCTAACCTCTGTAGTTCTATGGATTGGTAGCTTGGACATCATTGGCTTAAGATATAATGTCCACATTTAAGTGAATACATATCATATTTGTTTTTCTGGTCTGGGTTAGCTCATTCTACCTATGTACTTGTGAATTTCATTTTTTTTAAGGACTGAGTAATGCTCCATTGTGTAAATGTAGCGCATTTTCTTTATCCAATCATCTGTTGCAAGACAAATAGGTTGCAATCAATATCTGATGAGTATGAATAGAGTGGCTAAGAACATTGTTGAGAATGTGTCTCTGTGGTAGGATGAAGCAACAGTTATATGAACAAGGGTGGCATTGCTACATCTTGAGGTAGATGGAGTCTTACCTTCCAAAGGAACCATCATACACATTTTCATTTTGGCTATACAAGTTTTCAGTCCTACTACCAACGGATGAGTGTTCCCCTTACCCAACATCCTCACCAATATGAATTATCATTTGTTTTATTAGTCTTAGTTATTCTAATGTAAGATGAAATCTCAAAATATTTTTGTTTTGTATTTTTTTGGTTACTAAGGATGTTGAACATTGAAGTGTTTCTCAGCCATTCAAGTTTCCTCTCTTGAGAATTCTCTGTATCTGTACCAAATTTTTAACTAGTTTATGTGTTTTTATTTTATCTACCTTTTTGTTTTGCTCTTAGTTTTTTATATACTCTTAGTTTTTTATATATTTTGGATATTAATTCTCTATTAGGTATGTAGTTACTTAAAAATCTTTTCTCATTCTGTCAGAAATACAGTGTCCTTTGCTGTGCAGAAGTTTTTCAGCTCAAGAGGCCCTGTTTATTAATTGTTGATGTTAGTGCCTGTACTAATGGTGTTCTGTTCAGAAAGTCTTTGTCTGTGTTAGTTCAAGAATATCCTTTACTTTCTCTTCTATTGGCTTCATTGTATCTGGTTTTATTTTGAGGTCCTTGATCCATTTGAAGTTGAATTTTGTGCAGGGTGATAACTGTGGATCTGTTTGGATTCTTCTACATGCAGCCATTGAGTCTAACTAGCACCATTTGTTGAATAAGTTCCTCTTTTTTTTTACAGTGAGTATTTCTATCTTCTTCATCAAAAATCAGGTATCTATGAGTATATGGATTTATTTCTGGGTCTTCAATTCAATCTTATTGATTGACATGTCTGTTTTGTACCAACATCATGCTGTTTTTTTTTTTTTGTTTGTTTGTTTGACTATACTTCCGTAGTACAACTTCAAAGCAGGGATGGTGATATCTCCAGAAATTCTTTTATCATTCCGAACTTTTTAAAGCTATCCGTGTGTGTGTGTGTGTGTGTGTGTGTGTCCATAGGAAATTGAAAATTGTCCTTTCAAGTTCTGTGAAGAATTATACTGGAACTTTGATGGGGATTGCATTGAATCTATAGATTACTTTTGGTAGGATGCCCATTTTTACTGAATTAAAATGAGTCCACAATATACCCAAACTTATGGGACACAATGAAAGTGGTTCCAAGAGGGAAGTTCATAGCACTGAATGCCTGTATATATATAAAAAAAACTTGAATAGATCTCATACTAGTAACTGAACAGCATACCTGAAAAGTATAGAAAAAAATCACACCCAAAATAGTAGACAACAAGAAATAATCAAACTCAAGGATGAAGTCAATAAAATAGAAAAAACAAACAAACAAAAATCAATGAAACAAAGGGTTGGTTCTTTGAAAAAAAATCAGTAAGATTGACAAACCATTAGCCAAATTAACTAAAAGGCAGAGAGAGAAGATCCAAATTAGCAAGATTGGATATAAAAAGGAGAACAAAAGAACAATCCAAATAACCATAAAGTTGAAAAACTTCACTCTACCGAATTTGAAAATCTCAAGGGAATAGATAATTTTCTCCATACAAACCACTTACCAAAGTTAAATCAAGATCACATATGCAAAATTGGTTTTATTGCAGAATTTACTTTCAGAAATGAGTTAGTTTCAATACTCCTCAAATTACCCAACAACGTAGAAATATAAGCAATATTGTTCAATTCATTTTGTATACTAACAGTAACTCTGATACCCAAACCATATATAGGCCCAACAAAGAAAGAGAAGTTCAGACAAATTTCTCTTATGAATATAAACAAAAAAATTCTCAATAAAATACTCAGAAACTGAATCCAGGAACTCATCAAAAAGATCATCCACCGGGCGGGCCAAGATGGCGGCGACCTACACTGACGCATTTTGAACGCGGGGGGGAAAAAGAGCCATAAAAATCACAGAGTTATTGGGCACTGTGCAAAAACCGGAGGGGCTAGACACCCCTCCCCGGGAACTCTCACAGCTCCCAAGGGACAGTTAAAAGTTCCAGGGCAAGGCTCTCACCCAACTCTCACAGACACGGAGGCCACTAAACCCGGGATTCGGGAACTCCCATTTGGAGAGGCGCCTGGTAAGATCGATCCCAACTTACAGCAGGCAGAATCAGGGTCCACTTGGCCATAGATCGCTGTCCTATTGGGCTCCCCACACATCAGGTTGAACGTTGAACTTATACCCACTTAAAAAACTTTGCAAGATAGTGGAAGGCTTAGCAAGGAACAAACAGGAGGCTCAGCGGGTGGTCCGCAGCCGCTCGTGAAGCGGAGGGCGGGAGGTTCCAAGAAAGCGCGGGAAGCTGGGAACAAAAAAGCAGGCGGGAGGGGCCGAATCCCGCACACTCCGGTAGCTCAGCTGGGGAGGGAGCACGGCTGGAAGGGCCAAATCCCCGCGAGTCCACAGCAGGTCATCTGGGGAGAGAGACAGGAGTGGGCGGGGCCAGGGATCCGTGCACCCACGGCTGAGCTGCTGGGACGAGAGGTCCACTCAGGCAGCCGGAGGATCCGGGGCTTGGGGTACCAACGGGACCCGTGGCAGCGCAGACAGGAAGGGAATCAGGCACAGAGTCCAGCCCTGTGGCGAGAAGCCTAGAGAGAAACCAGAAATTGGGACCATAGCTGTATCCTGGAAAATCCAGACATATTAGGTGTGGAGCCAGATACTGTCAGCCTCCGTGATGACAAACAAAGCCCACAGAAACTGTGCCTGGGCAAACAGGCCCATACCATCAGAACCATTACAGGCTGACAACTCAGAGTGCAACATAGAGAAGTCTGAATTGGGAGCAGTGAAACAATCCTGGTCCATTACTCACAACCTGGGAATAGGCTGCACCATCTCACAGTGCCTCTGGTGATTAAAAACACAGTGACCTTGAAATTCCCCTGCAAGCAATGACAGATAGCCAAGTAACTTGTCCCCTGCACCAAATCATCCACTGTGGTTCCAAGCACAGAAAACAGACAGCTAAATGCATCCAATGGCGAAAGGTCAAAAAAAAAAATAGAAATCAAGGAATTATGACTCCAACAAAGCAGAACCATCCTAGCTCATCCAATTCGGATGACCACACACCAACAGAAACACATGAAAACATTGGCAATTCTGCATTATGGAAAGTGATAGAGTCCCTGCAAGAAGAACTTAAATCTATGAAGGAATTCAAAGAAGCCACAACTCTACAAATCAAAACAAGGAACAACACCATTAAAGAGCTCCAAGCCAACGTGACAGAGCATGAACAGGAAAAAGAAAAAGCTATGAAAGATTTTCATACAAAAACAAGCAAGCTGGAGAAGGAAATGTACAAAACGAACAAAACCATACAAGACATGAAAATAGAAATAGAAACAATAAAGAAAACACAGTCAGAGTTAAAAGAAGAAGTGGAGAACCAAGGGAAGAGAACAGGAACTACGGATGTGAGTATCAACAATAGGATGCAAGAGATGGAAGACAGGATCTCACGCATGGAAGATTCAGTGGAAGAAATCAGTACAACATCCAAAGAAAATGAGAAGGCTAAAAAAATCTCTCACCCACAACATCCAAGAAATCAAGGACTCAATGAAGACGGAACCTAAGAATTATAGGTATAGAGGAAAGAGAAGACTCCCGACTCCAAGGTCCAGGAAATATCTTCAACAGAATCATAGAGGAAAACTTTCCAAACCTGAAAAAAGAGATGCCAATAAAAATCCAAGAGGCTTACAGAACACCAAACAGATTAGATCAGAAAAGAAACTCCTCTCGCCACATAATAATTGAAACCCCAAATGTACAGAACAAAGAAAGAATATTAAAAGCTGTAAGAGAAAAAGGTCAAGTCACATACAATGGCAGACCCATCAGAATTACACCTGACTTCTCCCCAGAAACGTTAAAAGCTAGAAGGGCCTGGTCAGATATACTACAAGTCCTAAGAGATCATAGATGCCCAGCAAGACTACTTTACCCAGCAAAACTCTCTATCAACATAGATGGAGAAAACAAGATATTCCATGACAAAGTCAAATTTAAACAATATCTACCCACAAACCCAGCCCTACAGAAAATCCTAGAAGGAAAATCCCAACCCAGAGAAGAAAACTCCACCCAAGAAAACAAAGGGAATAGAAAACCCATCAGCAACTAAACCAAAAGCGGAACAGGACAACCGCCTATACCAAACTAATGGGAAATAACAACCCCAGGTCACTAATATCCATCAACATCAATGGACTCAACCCGCCAATAAAAAGACATTGGTTTACAGAGTGGATCCGCAAGCAAAACCCTTCCTTATGCTGTATACAAGAGACACATCTAACTACGAAAGATAGACACTGCCTCAGAGTAAAGGGCTGGGAAAAGGTTTTCCAAGCAAATGGACCCAGGAAGCAAGCTGGAGT
>CAJQZJ010032761.1:2042749-2058087 GCA_907164525.1 Lophiomys imhausi
CTGCACTTCCTATATAAGCAAATATATTTATCCCTCTCAGGTCTCTGAGGTGGTTGAAGAATAGATAGCTAGAGTCTCATAGTTAAATTTTGAACTGTTTAGGAATCAAGAGTGTGTTATAGAT
The DNA here is from genome assembly GCA_907164525.1 of Lophiomys imhausi. Classification (NCBI taxonomy): domain Eukaryota; kingdom Metazoa; phylum Chordata; class Mammalia; order Rodentia; family Muridae; genus Lophiomys; species Lophiomys imhausi. Next base: position 2,042,874 of record CAJQZJ010032761.1, read on the forward strand.
CTAAGAAGATACTCTTAAAAGTGTGTTGCAAGATAGTATGAATGTTGAGTCACATATAGACCTTTAAACTCATGGAGTTGGTTAGATAGTAGAATGTTAAAGTCAGGGGCCAAATATGTATACACTGGACATTTGGAAGGTATACTGGGCCTTTTAACTCTCATAAATGTGGCATATTTATATCTGTTGTTTTGTATAATACTTACTGTTATAAGAGAAGGAACCATCTGTTGGACTGAAAGGGGAAACTTCTGGGGGGAAGAGGGTGGAAGGGTGGGATAGGAAGGGGGAATAGGGAGGGGTTTGTTACTGAGATGTAACTTGAAGAAAAAAAAATAAAGTATTTAAAAAAAAATCATCCACCAAAATCGAGTGTGTGTCATCCTAGAGTTGTAGGGATGTAAGCCACCACATAAACAAACTAAAAGACAAAACCACCTACTCATCTCATTAGATACAGAAAGCATCTTTCATAAAATCTAATACCCCTTTATGATTGAGAAAAGTCCTACAGAGATTAGGGTACAAGGCACATACCTCAACATGATAAGGCCCATTGCCAATATCAACTTAAATGGAGAAAAACTTAAAGCAATTCCACGAAAATTAAAAAAAAAAAGACAAATCCAGGCATGGTGCCACACACCTTTAATCCCAGTACTTGGGAGGGAGGGGAAAGTGGATCTCTGTGAGTTCGAGGCCAGCCTGGTCTACAAAGCAAGTTTCAGGACAAACAGTACTGTTACACAGAGAAACCCTGTCTGGAAAAAATAACCAACCAAAAATAAAATAAAACGAAGACAAGATTGTTCCCCTCTGCAGATCTATGCAATATAGTACGTACAGTCTTAGCTAGAGTGGTAAGGCAACTGAAGGAGATCAAGGGGATAACAATTGGAAAGGAAAAAGTAAAAGTAACATTATTTGCAGATGGTATGATAGTATACATATGTGAGCAAGCACTTTCAGCAAAGTGGATGAATACAAAATTAACTCACAAAAATCAGTAGCCTTCCTACATACAAATGGCAAATAGATTGAGAAAGAAATCAAGAAAATAACACCTTTCACAATAGCCTCAAATAGTATAAAATATCTTTGGGTAACTCTAACCACGACAGTAAAAGATTTTTATGATAGAAATAAGGCCTTGAAGAAAGAACTTGAAGAAAATATCAGAAGACGAAAAAAAAAATCATCCATGCTCATGGATTGGTAGACTTCATTTAGAAAAAATGGCTATCTTATTATTTAGTATTTCCTTATATAATTGATTATTTTCTTTTTATCTCTTCATTATCTATCAATTACCAGCTCACTTTACTAAATACAGCATAGAACTATATTTTATAGTTTTAGTTTTGGTTTTAGTCTTTTTGTTTGTTTGTTTGTTTTTGTTTTTCGAGACAGGGTTTTTCTGTGTAACAGCCCTGGCTATCCTGGACTTGCTATGTAGGCTAGACCAGACTGACCTTGAATTTACAGAGATCTGTCTGCTTCTGCCTCCCAAGTGCTGGGATTAAAGGTGTGCACTACCACTCCTGGCTTATTTTATAGTTTTTAAAAAACTTTTATTTTGCATTTTCTTCTTTAAACACAAGGCAATGGTTTCTAATATTCATTTCAGTAAAAAATTACAAAAAATAAACTGTTGGCTCATATTCCTTTTTTTGTTAGTGACCTACACCAAATAACGTGTTCTACCTATGGTGCACAACAAAAATAGCAAGAATTCTCTATTTTTGCTACGAAAATATTCCTAAGTTATGACATTTGAGGCTAATGTTTCATAGATCAAGGAAAAAAGAAAAATTCATACCTTTTATGGTTTCAATGTCCTACTATGTTGAATAATTTATTCTTCTGAGCCTCTCCAATACTTGAAACACTTAGACAAATATACAAATATTGTTAAAAATTGAATAGTCTGAGAGATTCTCCAGAAGCTATTAAAGTTGAGTTCATGTACTACACAATCATGGACTGGAGGTGAGTTTAAAGTTCATTTTGCACAATAGTTTTTTCTCCACATCTCTTTCCTCCTTTTCCTTTTCCTCTTCTTCCCCCTTTTGTTTCTCATTAGTATCATCCAGCTGAGTTGATATGGTACATTCCTGTGGTTCAATGTAAGCAGAAGTAACTCTTTTTTTGTCCTAGCAGGAGCTTGTGGTGGGGTTCAATGACAGCACATAGGAAGGAGTTGCTCAGTCCAGAGTTACTAGCATGGAAGCCCACAAAGACCCATTCTTATTTACCAACTTCCATCAGCCCAGCACTGTCCTGTGATTCCAAAGCCTTCAAAACAGTACAACACCTAGGGATCAATGATTTACAACAGGAACCTGCAGGGGATATTTCATATTCTAACCATAGCGTGCTATGGAATATTTTATTGAGAATTTAACATATTCCTGTCTCTTAATGCTTAAGAACTTTGCCCTGATCAATTGATCTCATGCATCATTATAACCCTTCTATGTCATGCAAAAGTCTCTTAATTTACATGTTTCTTACATATCTTGTTCTTCTTCTTCTTTTTTTTTTTTTTTTTTAGTAAGTCACAGAAAAGTTTATATGAGTGATGCCCACTTAAGGGAGAAGGTCCACTCATAGCTGTGATGGCCACAATTGAACATGCTTTCACCCGAACAGATACTAGAAAAACCAAATGGTGTCAAGTGATTGAAGATTTAAATTACAGCAGTGATATTTCACAAAATCTTAGTCTTCCACTGTAAAACATTCACATAGATTAGACGTACACCTTTCAAAAATTAATCTACTCATTTTACATATGAAAATTAATCATTCAATTAGTTTGCCTGGGTTATTAATATAAAACACTGTGAGTAATATCTAAGGAGTGTCGATTTCTAGCATGAATAGAAGATCATTAAGACTCTGGGTTTTTTTTTTTTTTTTTAGTTTTTGTTTTAGACCTGTTGTTCTCAACCTGTGGGTTTGTGACCCCTTTCAACATTGAAAAACCTTCTTACAGGGGTTACCTAAGATCATTGGAAAACACAGATATTTACATTACAGTTTTAATAATAGAAAAATTATAGTCATGAAGTAGCAATGGATATAATTTTATAGTTGGGGCCGCAGCAATCGGAAGGTTGAAAGCCACTGTTTTAGGCAGTCTTGCTACACAGCTTAGGCCAGGTCTTAGCATCCAAAAGCTGGTTTTGTAGGAGTACCTATGCCACTATACCTGGAAATATTTTATCTTTTATTAAATATTTTCTGTGCTTTTCCATATGTAGTCGTTTTTCATTGTGGAATTTCCAAGGTATATATTTTGGGCAAAGGTCATTCTTGCCATTTGAAGATGATATCCATTCTGACTTTTGCCCTCACATTTTTCCAGTATTTTATTTTTATTAATATAATATTTCAATTAATTCTTTGAGCATGCCATACTATATGTTTTGATCATATTCATCCCATAAATTTTATTTAATTATTCCAGATTGCACCCACACCAAACCACCTGCTCCCAAATTTGTATCCTTTTTAAGTAATCCATTTAATCCTATTTGTGCTCAATAGCCTCAAGATGGGGGCCCATCCAGTGTATGTGATGGACCTACCAGGGGTCATCCTCTAGAAGAAAATGGATTCTTCCTCCCTGAGAAACCATTCCTGTCAATACCTTCTCAGCCATGGGTGGGGACTTCTTTTCAGTATTTTCTTGTGTGTACATGTTCAAGGCCACAGATTTTAAAATTTCTCAGAGTAACATATTAGAATGGACCTTCTGTGTCCTGTTCTATTCCAAGCTCTTGATTGAACTAGACAAGACAACTATTGAAAACCAGTCAACTAAGATATAAACATGACAAGCTCTGAACAGGCTGGAATCAGACCTTGTTCTGGAAATGGTGCCTTTGTTTCCATGCAATCAAATTTTATTGCCAAGATAGATTTTCCTTCTTTCTGTGTTAAAGAAGAAGCTGCAGGAGTTCAGTGTTGGTTGTAGCTTTGTCATAATAATTGCTCTGGCTTTATGGCCTATCCTTTTGCCCTGAAGCACCAGACTTCACCAGATTTACAACTGTTAAATTTATCTGTGAATTAAGCTATCACTACACTGGATCTTAAAGACAAGACTAGGAAACCATGAGCCTGAGGCAATGGGTCTGTGGGTCTACCTTACACATAAAAAACAAAACAAAACAAAACAGGACAAAAAACAAACAAACAAACAAAAAACCTGGGTCAAGTTCCAGTAGCACAACAATATACATATATGTATTTGGTCTTCATCTATTTCCTGGGATAATTAATAGTAAAATTGTTGTGATCTGAAGTTGACTCATAACTGGTAGACTGTAGAAAGCTTCCTAGTTTATATAGCCTTTCATCTAGTCTCAGTCCCTTCTCCAATTTTACAACAGGCTGCATAGAATGGTACTAGAACTTCACTAGTCAGTTCCATGCAACTGTTTCATGACATTATTGGAACCTGAGCCAGAACTGCTCTCCCCTTTTTTTCCATGTTCACTTTCTGTACAGTGAGGTCATAGTTACCAAATAGAGATACTTTCAAAGCCATGGTTGTAACTAACCACATTCTGGTTGGATTTCAGGCCCATGCTAAAAGTTGAATCCTATACTTTGTATCATAATCAAACCAAGAACTTATAACTCGGCAGGTCCTGCTATTCTTCTAAATGGACATAACATTAAACCAACTCCTAATGACTAACCATTGTAGCCATAGATTAAAGCGCCTCTCAACCTTTACCAAGCAACCTTCTTCTTTCAGTAGATTGTGATTAGCACAGACACTCAGCATCTATGTTATACCACCTGCTCCCAAGGCTTTGAAATCTGACTTCAAGGCAGATAAGGGGGAAGATATAGTTTAACAGCTGGAGCTAGTTGATAACTACAAGGACACTGTCTTCAGGTCACAGCAGGACAATTGCACATCTGAACTCAACAGTGGTTGTGACAGTAATGCATCACACCTGTGGAAGCTCAAGTCCAGTCAGAACAAATCCCAGTGTGGAGAAGGGAGGTGGTCTTTAAGTCATTCCTCCACCCGAGGAGCTGTTGACAACTGGTAACTGTTGAGAAGGGAGAGACTGTTTACCTTAAAGGTGTGGTTGCAGACAGGTAAGCCATGCTTTCGTAGAAAACCGCACCTCCAAGTGTGTAGGGGTATAACGAATTGGAACCAATGGGATAAAAAAAAAAAAGGACAAAAAGTTGACGGAATAAAGAAAGAGGGGAGTAGATCTGGGATGAGTGAGGGACAGAGATGAGTATGAACAAAACAACTGTGTGTAATTGTAACAGAATATTTTTATTTATAAACACTTATATTTACTAGTACTCAACAAACACCTATAAACTATCTAAATCCTATAACATAAAACCTATAATCTAAGAACAGCCTAATACCTTCTAAGCACATTTAACTAACACTATTTCACTTTCTCACAAGGATATTAATACTCTTAGCATAGGTCCATGCATGGTGACTAGGTTTACAGCAGTCCAGGCAGATAGTCTTTTTCAAGATTAAGGTCCATTGGGCCTTACTTTTCCAGTTGGCAAGACCAATTTATTTCAACCACCAAATTGTGACCAGTTTATAGTCACTCTATTCCAACTACCAAACTGAGGCCAGCTTTTTCCATAGGCTTTATGGCCTAAAGCTACTCTGAGTGGCTTCGGAACTCCACCTGCTTTGCTGCCAGCCTTAATAGGCTGAATTACAGCAGAGTGTCTTTCTTAGGCTAACTTGTAATGAAAAGTCTCTCATGGACTCTGCCTTTCAGTTTATGATCATTCCAGCATAATGGCTTGAATATGCGATACTTTTCTGTGCACTTCTCTGGTGTGACTTCTCTGTTGGTTACAGAAGGAAGAAGACAGAACAGTGTGGAGCTTTCTGGCTTATGTATCACATTATCTCTCGATCCTTGGTGTCTCGAGGGTCCACAAAGTCTCTCTTGATGTCCAGCAGTCCCATTGCTTCTCTGGGCAACCAACTTTATCTACACTGTTTGCTCGGTTTCTTAGCCATGCCCCTTCAGCAGAGCTTATTTTCTGGCCTCAACTAGGCTTTGTCCATTTAAGCAGGTTAAAGGGACATCAAGCTCCTTCTTATGTGCTGCCAGATGCTAATCTGAACTGTCTACTAATTTACTAAAAGGCCTAACTTCTACCATGTGTCATTCTTGAACTAACAAGAAAAAAAAGAAAGGATCATGTATCCTTTCTTTTATAACAAAATAAAAATGAGACACAGATTGATTGGCATAAACATATATATATATATATGTGCTTGTGTGTCTGTGTGTGTGTCTGTCTCTCTCTGTGTGTATATATTATTATTATTATTATTATTATTATTATTATTATTTTAAGAACATATAGGATATGAACACCCTAAAATATAAATAGTGGCTAAATCATCAGAGAAATTTTTTTCCTGTGGTATATAGGAATAAATACAGAGACCCACAGTTGGACAATGTGAAAAGACAGAGAGACTTAGGAACACTCAATAATAAATGGGATGTCTCCATCAAATCCAGATGGAGGAGTAAGGATTCAGGGAACCTTGAGTAAGAGGAGGAAAAAAGATTGTAAGAGAGTATGTTGTCCCTCCTCCACATGCTGCCACTGTGATGTGATGCTTCATAGAACCAAAGCAAGGAAGGAGCTCCTACAACTATGCCTGCAACCTGTAAAAGTATGAGTCAAGGATTTTTACTTTTCTCTTCATACATTAATTTTCTTAGGTACTTTGTGATCACATCAGAAAGCTGATTGACACAATATGGAATGAGAAATTTTTTTTGCCTGAGCATATTTTGTAGGAGTGACAGGAAGGAGTTTAGTCATTTGTCTCAATGAGGATAAATAAGTAAAGGTGGGAGAGAGGGGCAATAAAAAGATCCCAAGGAAAGCCTAACAGGAAGCTAGTGAGAGCCACCTGTAACAATCTGTGTCCCTGCCACATTTCTTTAAAGGCCTTACAAAACTGGGGCCACATTATATAACTGTGATCAGTAATTTACCCTGAGAGTCTGTTGTGATGTGGTACTTATGTGTATTGTAGGAGGGCATGAAATCATATTTGCTCACAAAATTAATTTGCACTAATAAGGGAAATTGATTTAAATTACTGAACCATTTAAACTACCAAAGAGTTTCACCTGCACTCGTTTATGTTGGCCTTATATAACTTACATTCACGTACTCAAAAATGATGAATTGTGCACATTGGGGCGTCCAGCTTTAAAGACTCTCAAGTAATGTCTTATTTTTTGCATATAACATGATGCATATATTTAGTTCTAATTAAGTTATGTACAGGAACATTGTTTGCCTTCTTAAACATATTTTTAAATCTTCCAAAAATACTTCCTTCATGGCCAATATTCAAAGTGGGTTTTGGTAATTGGATGTAGTGCAAATAAGATTTATCTGAATTGCTACAAATCCTGGCTACACTTGAGTTAATAAGATGAAAAATCTACTGATATAGTCCTTTATTTTACATCCTAATATGTCATCTTGACACACAAACACATCACTTATCAATTCAAAGGCTTTCCTTTCTTGCTTTTTCCCAAGATCATTTAGTAATATCGTAATATAAAACTAATCACAAACTAAAAGTCACATAACCTTTAAAAATTCAAACACTTTAAAAGTTCCATCTTTTAAAGCATCCAAACACTCTCTTAAATGTCCAAAATCTCTTAACTGTGTGTGCTGGTAAAAAAATAAATTAAATATTTTCTTATTCCAAGAGGGAAGAACCTAGGCAGAGTCACAGTCAAATCCAAGCAAAACCAAACTCCCTCAGTGTAAACAAGCGGTGAAAGTCTGGGACTCAGTCACGGTCCTCTGGCTTCCTTCAAAGGGCTTGAACCACTTTTCCTGCTCCATCTTCTATACCCACACACATTGTCTCCTAAGCGCAGGCCTGATTCGCTCCACTGTTGCAACTGTTCTTGACAATAGTTGTCCCACAATACTGGCATATCCAAAATGCCGGGGTCTTCTACTGCGACTGTTCGGTACTTTCACTAATAGCTTGTCCTGGGTTCTCTTCAGAGACTCCAGCCCTGCCACACAGTGCCACGCCTCGTCTGCTCTCTACGACCCCTTCGTGCCTTGAAAATCAGTACCACATCAGTAACTCTTACAAAGTTTGTCAACAAGTACTACAACCTTGGCTGCTACTGGAACACAACTCGATACTAAATGGGATGTCTCCATCAAATCCATCCCTTCAAGATTCAGAAAACCCTGAGTACGAGGACGAAGAAAGATTGTAAGAGAGGAGGTTGTCCCTCCACATGCTCCCACTGTGATGTGATGCTTCATAGAACCAAGGCACTGGAACTCCCTCAACTATGCCTGAAACCTATAGAAGAAAACATTCCCCAGTAGAATCTGCCTCAGCATTGATAATCTCTTTTATTAATTAATTAACTAATTAATTATTTTCCTGAGATTATAGCTTAATAACAGCATTCCTTCTTTCTCTTTCCATCCTCCAACCCTCCCATATTCCCCTCTCCACTCTCCTTCAATCTCATGGCCTCTCTTTTCACTAACTGTAATTGTACAACTGTAACTATTTTTATAGACATATATATCCCTAAATATAACCTTCTCAGTCCACATAATGTTATTCATATGTATATTTTCAGGGCCAACCATTTGGCAGTGGACAATTGATTGGTATGCTCTTGTCTGGTGAAGAACACCTCTTGCACTCTTAGGTTTCTGTAGTTGCCTATAGTTCTTTGTGTAGGATTGATGCCTCATAGAATTTTCTAAATCACACCAGTTCTCCAGCCCCAACTGAGAAGCATCCATTGTCCCCCAAATGCAACAGTTTTAGTCCCTTGGTGCTGGTCCCTTGTTAATCACAGCCAATTCTTCAGCTCCCAGTGACCAGGCACCACAATTTTTTTTAATTCAAAAATATCACACAAATAGCTCTAATAGAGCCTGAGAGACTCTAAAAATTTCCCTCTGAAACTTTATAAGTCAGGCCTCCATTCTTTGCATTTCTTTCAACACTAGTATCTTCTAAACTACCATAGAAAAGCCCACTGAGCTTTGAACATTCAACATCTTTTCCAGCCCTAGATTCCAAAGTACTCCATACTGACATCTAATTTCATGGATCTGAGGTCCCAGTAGTAAATATCAGAGTCAAACACAAAATGTGTGGTTTTGCATATATAACCGAGATGTCCCGTTTGTTTTGACACCAATGATTTCGGGGGCCGGGGACAGTTTCCATTGTACTTAGTATTTTACTGTTTATTCCCAGAGTATCTGCTTGCTATCTGTCATAGGTTTATGAGAATGTAAAATTTTACTTTTGTCAGATAATTTTCTTTTAATAACAAGCTTGTTAAAGGTAAGACTGTGCACTTTTTCTCGTGGTATGCTCATTTTCTAGGTGATAAAATACTTAATACATAAAGAGTGTTTGATAAACTGTATCTGCATTAGCAAATGGAATATGTCTACAGGTCTTAGAAGCTTCTTTGATACACAAATCTTCCACTGACTGAAGAAGCATCTACTTTTACTACCAGTGATAGTAACAGATCACAGTAAAACAAGAACACCCAGCATCACAGGGTGCTGCAGAAGGAAGTTCTTAGGGGGTTATCAGTTCTCTTAGGTATCAGTCACTGTGCATATAAGCCGAACTTGGGATATCGGGGCATCTAGTTCATTCTGTCCATGTAAATTCCATAGGACTTTTCACCAAAGAGCTCATAAAAGCTCAGTGTGCCATAGTACTTCCTTGGGAAAATTATTCAGTCATTCAATGTAGGAAAAAAGAAAAGAGCCTCAATATATAAAATTCTAGTCCCCTTCTGAGACTTCCTCTGTCTGTGGCACAAGAGAAGAGTTGGATCCAAGGTAAGCTCCTAGATTACAGATGGCCCATTTTTCTTTTGTCATCTATCATGAGAAATAGAATTTAGTGTGTTCATTGCTAATCACAGTTTTCTCTGCTCAATGCTCATTAGAGTATTGGTGATAAAGCCCTCCACTCAACACCATGTTCATGACAGAAGCGCAGGTTGCTATGTAATATTTGCAAGCTCAGGGTTCCATTTACTGGCACATGGAATCCATCAACTTGCCGTGTTCATACCCAGACCTCTAATCAATCTGGCATTGATCCCATATTGCATTAACTCCTAAGGACTTACAAGTGCTTGTAGAGAAACAATCTAGGAGCAACAATTGGGCATCTCTGAATGTTTTCTGTAGAAGGCCAGCTTTGTATATGTATCTGCTTCACTGACATTCTTTAAGTAATTTTCTGGACTTCATACTTTCAGGCTGTAAAACCTACAGCCTTAGGCTATCAACCTCTGAGAGGAAGGCAACAGAATCTATGTTGCAAGGTTGGGCTACCACAGAAATACAGTTCTGTAAGGACAGGAATGCTTGGGTTTGCAGTTTTGAGTTAGTAGAAATAATTTGGGGAGGGACATTTCTCTAATGTTCTATTCTGACATCTCAAACAACTATGATATGAAAATACTTTTAAAATAGATTTACTTCAGTTCTAAGCAAGAAGTACAATTTTATAAAGAGGAACTCTGCTTCTTCATCTCTCTCCCTGTCCCTAAAATAAAATGGGCATTTGTTATTCTTATCTATCAAAACTGGCCATTCCCAATGCCCAGGTCTGCCAAAAAGACACTATGTCCCTTTCATAAGATTTATTTTCTTCTCTGGAGAGGAGTTCAGGTTAGTGCTATCTGAAAGACTCACCCAGAAATCTGGAATAAGGAGGATGATCTTCCAGAGTGGTTGAGAAAGTTGTTGCCATTGCCAGCAGTAGCCAGTGAGTATTATGAAGGGGCTGTTATTGATTTAATAAATATAATGAAAAGGAGATTGACCAGTTAGCTGTTTTTTAATGTGCACATGGTGGGCATGTGTGTAAGACAGAGGGGGGGTGATAGATATAGATAGATGATAGATAGAAAGACAGACAGACAGACAGATGAATTCTTAATCTGGACAATCTGCTATCCTCGTGATCTCCCTTTTCACCTCTAAAAGACACAAACTTGAATGCCACTGCTCTCAACCATTCCTGTTGAATTTTAGCTCTTGATTTCCTCCTATTATTCTCATTTAGTGTTTTCTTTTTTTGCCGCATATACCAAGACTCTTTTAAACCTTAGGGTATCTATGTGTTGAAACTGTGCAGTAAAGTATTTTAGCTTTAATAAGAGACATTACTGGGCTGGTGAAGGAGCTCAGAGGAACAGTGCTGGCCTAGCAGGTACAACGGTCTGGGCTTGAGCTTCAGAACAACAAACAATAAAAAATGGATATTATTTGTTTGTTACATTCTTAACCTGGGTGGTTGTATTAGGTGGTAGGAAATTTAGGCACTGAGCTCTCTCAGTGTTTAAACATCGTTTTCTACTGTATATTTTTCCTCCTTGTACATGCAAGTTGGTTTTACCTATTTAGAATACACTTACCTTCTAAGACTGAGAACCATTCTGGATTGTAAACTTTTGACATTATTTTTAAACATTTACAACATTTGAAGCAAACTCTGTTATGTGATCTCTCATAGAAAAGATGGTACCACTCTGATAAAATCTATATTTTGAAGCCCAGATAGTAAGTACAAAAGCCATTGCTTTTTTTGTAAACTGGCAATTTGTATGATATTTTGGAGGGTTGAGCTTGGTAAAATTTCTAGAACCTGAATTCAGTAATATTATGAGGTTGTTTTTTTTTTTCTGGAAAATATAACACACATTGTTGTCTCCCTTGGAATCAACTTAAGTTTCTCTCATGTCTCACCTTCATATTTGAAATTTTAAAATCAGTGTCAATGTTTGCATATCCTTAGTCTAACACCACATTATAAATGTCTTTTGTAATCAACTGCTGGAGTCTGATACACAATTATTTTCAGAATCAGCATTTTCACCATTTCATCATCAGTTAGATTTCCATGGACAACTAAAGAGACCAATACTGTACAGGCATAAAGCATGACTCGATGCTAATAAAAACTACTTAAATTGTTTTGTTAAAGAACTTAAGGAAGGTCACTATACATGTATTTATGGCTATGTTGGTTATGTGTGTGTGTTGTAAATAATTCATGAAGTTGAGTATTAAAATTTTTGACATATCCTCATCTATATTCATAGCAGCCGTATCCATAATAGCTAGAAACTGGAAACAATCCAGATGTCTCTCAACCGAGGAATGGATTAAAAAAAAAAACTGTGGTACATCTATAGAATGGAATACTTCTCAGCCATCAGAAAGAACAAAATCATACAATTTGCAGCCAAATGGATGGAACTAGAGAAGCTCATCCTGAGTGAGCTAACCCAGACTCAGAAGGATGCACATGGCATCTATTCACTTATAATTGGAGTTTGGCCACATAGTACAGGATAACTATACTACAACCAACACACCCAAAGGATCAGGAACATAGACTTTGTTACCTGTTAATGAGACACTTTGCCCTCGTGGTGCTGCCTTGTAGGCCCCAGTGTATGAGGAGGCTCTTGGCCCTCATATGACTGCTGAACTGGGGCAGGGAACCATTATGTAGGGACATTCTACTCCAAAGGAGTGGGATGGAAGGGATAGGGGTAGAGGGTGGGAGGGAGGGACTGAGAGGGGTGGAAAAAGGGAAATGTAACCTGAAGTAATAAATAAACATAAAAAAAGAAAAGAAAAAAGTGAAAGCATGAATTCATAAATAAAACCATAAAGTTATTAGGAAAAGAGAGGATAATATATAGATTCTAAAGATGCCTCTATCCAAAGGTATTTTTAATATAAAATTCTACAGGTAAATCTGAAAGAAAAATAATGAAGGGAGGTTGGAAAGATAACTCAGAAGTCAAGAGCACTGGTTGCTCTTCCGAAAGAGTTAGGATTGATTTCCATCACTCACATGGCAGCTCACAACCATCTGTAACCTCAGTTCCAGAGGTTCTCATGAGCTCTTCTGAGCTCTGCATGTTCCAGGCATACACATGGTGCACAGACACGCAAGTACACAAAACATCCATCCACATAAAATAAAATACTGAAGCAACAAACATTAAAGTAATGGGACACATGTGATTCTTAAGCCAAGTCCTTTTATGATGAAACTTGAATGGATTCCTAGAATTAAATACTGGTAATATATTAATGAAAATATTCCTAATTTTTAAGTCATAAAAATCTGCTTCTTCAGATTTTCAGTTGCCTGTGTAACACTTAATCATACAGAAAGATTCACATGCGTTTCTTTTGAGTTCCTATCACAAAACTTATTAAAAGCAAAATATTCACAATTAAAACCATATGAAAGTGATAAGGCAGTGAAGACATACTTTTAAAAGAGGTTTTTAATAGAGGAAAAAGATCGTTGAATTTTTGACAGACATTATACAAGAATATTCAATTTCTTCAAAGAGTTTAGAAAAAATATTTGTTTCTAGAATTCTTTATTCAACTAGAATATAGTCCACTCTGAAAGAAAAAAAAATCCCTTAGAAATTCTAAAAGTTGTGTCATTTATAAGATCAAAATCCTGGGAGAAAAATCCAATTAATAAAAGGATAAAAGAATGGCATGGGACTTAAGAAGCACTGCAGGTGTCTGGGACTCAGAAGAAGTAATTTCAGAACAGCAAAGGCACACAGAACTGAAGTGCCTTCAACATACACAGTGGCTTTGTCTCCAAACCAGTCCCAATGGGCACAGAAGATTAGTACCTTGCAGATGCAGAGCTGGCTTGTGTCACATCTACTGGCTGGCTGTTCTCACAGCTGCAATTAGGGAGGATTTTGACATTCTACCTCTCTCAGGATATACGAAGATTTTTTCATAAAATAAAAGCTTTAAGAGAATGTATTTGGTCTTTATCATTTGCAGGGATTTTCTTTAGGTGATACATTTACTGGGGTAAGAATACATGCAATTTTCTATTAGTTAAATAACACCAAAGGTAATTTAAAAGGTAATATTGACATAAGTAATTTCTGAAAAATTAAATTAAGAATGATAAATAAGAAAAGATACAACTACTTCCCATTTTATTCCTTTCACTATATTTGCAATGTTTTATATTTTATCTATTAAAAACAAGGAAAATTTGTTTTTAATGATTTCTCACCAAACCACAAGGACATCTCCTCATCTATGTTCATAGCAGCCTTATTTGTAATAGCTAGAAACTGGAAACAACCCAGATGTCCCTCAACCGAGGAACGGATTAAAACACTGTGGTACGTTTACACAATGGAATACTACTCAGCTATCAGAAACAACGAAATCATGCAATTTTCAGCCACATGGATGAACTAGAAAAGTGAATGAGTTAACCTAGACTCAGAAAGATATACATGGCATCTATTCACTTATAATTGGAGTTTAGCCATATAGTACAGGATAACTATCCTACAATCAATACACCAAAAGGAACAGGAACATAGACTTTGTTACCTGTTAGTGGGACACTTAGACCTAGTGGTGCTGCCTTGTAGGCCCCCAGTGCATAGGACTGCTGAAGTGTGGGAGGGGACTGATATGTAGGGACAGCCCACTCCGGAGGACTAAGATAGGAGGGAGAGGGGAGAAAGGGTGGGAGGGTGGGGAGGGAGAGGGGAGAAAGGGTGGGAGGGTGGGACTGGGAGGGGTAGAAAGAGGACACTGTGATGGAGATGTAACTTGAAGTAACAAATAAACAAAAAAACAAGGAAAACAAATCTTTAAATACATTATGTGGTGTCCACAATATAGGAAAAGAATGCAATATATCTTTCTTGCAGACTTGGGAAAATATTTTTAATTCAACATGGGGTGAAATAAGTAAATTGCACAGAATTGTTACTGTGTTTTTGAATGTGTTGGGAGATATGGAGTCTTCGTAGTTTTTACATATGTGTGTGTCCATTTGTAGGTATAAAGCAGAAGTTTATGTCTAGTGTTTTTCTCTATTGTTCTCCACTTTTTTTTTAGAGGCAGAATCTCTCACTGAACCTGATGTTTACAAACTTGGTTGGACTGCCCAGCCAGGAAGCTGCAGGGGTCAGCCATCCCGCACCAGGTTACTGAGCCACTGTGTATGATGTGATGAGGTGGGAGTGGAGAGAGAGAGAGAGAGAGAGAGAGAGAGAGAGAGAGAGAGAGAGAGAGAGAGAGAGAGAGA
>CAJQZJ010032761.1:2058097-2071032 GCA_907164525.1 Lophiomys imhausi
AGAGAGAGAGAGAGAGAGAGAGAGAGAGAGAGAGAGAGAGAGAGAGATTACATTGACACAAATGTTGGGAGGATACACATAAATTACTGAGAATAGCGTTGGCTGTGGGCGGTGTGATTGTGAAAAATGCAGAGATAATGATACATTTTCTTTTATTTCTATAAAGATATGCAGATTTCTATAAGTATTTGGATCTTTTAAAGATTCCTGTGTTAAATCAATTATGACAGCGATGAGATAGAAATAGAAAAGAATGGTGCTCAATTGGAGGGAAAGGACTGGTGACAATCGTATGCTAGGAAAGGATCTGGTGTTCTTAAATGTAATGGGGGCGGGGGCAGTGACAGAAACCCAAATAAGAGAGTGTGAAAGATGATGGATGATCAGATTTTAAAGCTCAGAATCTCAGTCTAGTGCTTGCTTTAGCTTTTGTACAATAAGAAATCATCACTCCCAGAGGAGAGACAGATTCATATTTACCCCCGTGCTTCAGCAAACGCTTAATCTGTGTTCCTGACTTGCTCAGCTTGCTTTGATCTTTGGAGAAATAGAAAAGCCCATAATGCACATAAATTAGTTCCAGACTTCCCTCCCAGGGGAATTCTGAGGCCCTGTTAGGGGTGAGGCTCCTAAAAGCAGAGAGCCAAAGAAGATGGCCATGTTGTGATGCTTGCCTCCACAAGGAGTAGAATGCCCCCACCCCATGATTCCTCTGTTACCCTCCCCTGACAAGCTTGCACACTGACGAAATGCCCTCTGGGTACTTATCCTGAAGAAGGCAATGTTCCTTCACAGTCCTGCTTTCCTCCAATGTAATCTGTTTCTGGGCTATAGGTCTCCCAAGCCAATTAAACAGGGAAGACTTAGCTACACGTTCCTTTAGTATATGGTACTGGGCTTTTTGATGAGCCAGCTTGGAGCAGGACAGGAAGATGTTGTGAGCCACTAGCTTCACAATCAACTGCCCAAGAAAGAGCCAGGTGCGGCAGTCCTGTGCTACCCCATTCATGGCTGACAACATTATAGTCAAGATGCAAACATGTAATTATCATTTTCTAGGGACATACAAATTGCTGTTAATGCTGCTAAAAATGCAGTTTCTCAAGGCTCAGGAAAAATTCAGTGATACTCCCAGGACACTGCTTAGGAGATCAGAATGAGGGGAGTAGGGATGCAGTGTCATCCACTGGCATTACTGAAATGTCCCCGAGGCAGGAAGATGCTAAGAGTGTATACAGTTAAAACTCATGCAAGCCTGGAATGCAAGAGCCCAAATGGTAACTCCCTTTGGTAGGTGAGGAGGGTTGAGGCAGCTTCTTATTCTAAACTATCCTCTTCTTCCATGGTGCTCCTCTGAGTTTGTTTTAAAGGGAACATTTACTGGGAATCAAATCAGAAGGACAATCTCTCATATTTAGCGTGTACAAACAACTGTGAGAGTTAGCCTTCTGTACTCACAGGTTCTGCATTTGTTAATTCACTCAATTAGAGATAAAACTTATTTAGAAAAAAATGGGACCACATTGCACATGTATATGTTTATTCTGAAATAATTCTCTAAAATAGTGTCTCTCAACCTGGGTGTCATGACCCCTCTGGTAAATGTCTGTCTCCAAAACTAATTACATCATGATTCATAACAGTGGCAAATTTACAGATATGAAGTAGCAACAAAAATAATCAGTATAACATGGGGAAATTTTTAAAGGGTTGCAGCAGTAAGAAGGTTGAGAAACACTGGTCTAAACAATTCAGCATGATTGCATATCATTTACATTGTATTATACATAGAACATAATCTATAAGTTACTTAAAGTGAATGGGAAGGTTTTTTGGGTTATATACAAACATTGTCATTTTTTTTATAGAGAGACTTGAATATCTGTGGCCTGGATTATCTGTAGGGAGGTGTGGGACTGCTCAGATGCTCTCTCTCTCTCTCTCTCTCTCTCTCTCTCTCAAACCCTGATCTCTCTGTATGTATGTGCATGCGCGAGCGCACGTGCATGCATGTGTATATGCATGAGTGTGTGTGCATGCTTGTGTATGTGCACACTTGTGTGTATGTGCTTGCTTGTGGGTGTGTGTACACACTCACACATATTTCAAAATTTACCATTGTGTGCCTCAACTCCTCTACTGCTTTATCTACATAAAACAGTGTGCAGGCTTTTCTTCACCGTGTTTCTGACCCTGCCTTCTCCTCAGCTCTAGTTGTAACATCTTAACCAGCCTTTGATAGCAGGAGAGAAGACTTGTGCTGTGTATTTCAACAAAGCACTAAAATCTAATAGGAGGGCCACTTTAGACACACTCAACCACTTAGAAAAGTTCTTCCCATTTGTGCATGTAGGCCATAAGTAGGGGGTTGGGATACTGGTGTGACGGTGTCATTAAAGAAACTACCTCCCATTCCTCTCATCATAAGGATGTAGAGATACAGATGTTCTCCCAGCATATCAGTGAGAAACCCATTCCATTCATTCACTGTTGTAGTGACTGGTCAACCACTCATATATGACCTGGCATCTAAATACATTGAGCATGTCTACATGTCCAGGGCATATAAAATGGAATACACAATCCAGAGTCCATTAAAAGATTAAAAATCAATTCTTATCTTATAAAGTGGAGGATTCTTAGGATACTAGAGAACAGAGCAGGATAATATTCCTCTACAGTTTCTGGTGGTTTTGGGGGGTTGTCAGTCTACACACTTGTCTTACTTTGCTTTCATTGCTGTAGTGAAGGTCCTGACCAAAAGCAGCTTGAGGAGGGAAGGGTTTGTTTGCCTCATAATTCCAGATCACAATCCACCACTGAGGGGAGTCATAGCAGGAAGTCAGTCAAGAACTTGGAGACATTTCCTAAAGCAGAGACACACTGGGGCGGGGCGGGGGGATGTTGCCTATTGATTTGCTCAACTTGTTTTCTTATATACTACAGACCACCTTGCCAGAAACAGTGCTGTCCACAGTGGACCAAGCCCTTCTCCATGAATCTTCAATCAAGAAAAAATTATCAACAAATTCCTTTTTCTTCTCTTCTTAGTCTTTTCATCTCATCTCTCTGAGAATTTAAAAACCATTCTTCCAAGTATAGTCATATAGAACCAGGCTATATGTGAAATTTGACTCATGGGATGTGTAGTTTTCACCCTGTAACTGGGAGACTTAACTCTCAGGCATAGTGGGGTATGCTTGCAACAACAGTATCGATGAGGTAAAGACAGGAGGATTCCTGATGCTCACTGCTCAGACAGAGTGGCCTTATTGGTAAGCCTCAAGCCCGTGAAAGATTCTGCTTATATCCAGTAGAACAAATCTCCAAGTTATCCTCTGGCTTCCTCATGTGCTCACAACTAATGCATGCACACTTTCATTCATATCACAGAAACACACCCAAGGGTGCACACACACATGCTTGCCCCCACATGAGCACACCCACGTGTTCACATGTGCACACAAACTGAAAATAAATAGATGGCCCACAAACAGAAACATTAGTCACACTTCAGATCTTAGAAGAGATGCAAACTATCAGCTCCTATTTCAGCCCTACTATATCGGCTAACTACTGCCATGTAGCCAGCTACCACATAACCCAGTGTCCTAAAACATTAGTCATTTTTCATTTATAATGAAAGTATTGGAGGATCCTTTAATCTTGCCTGGTTTCTCCCATACATCTTCTACAGTCAGCATCAGGTGGACCAGGAAAGCCTTGCTTCAGTCCATAGATCTCCCTCTATCTCTTATTCTTCATCAGTCTATCTTCAACCTAAAACACAATAATTATATAATTCCAAAAAGAGGAAATGACCCAAACATATCATAACTAAACAAGACTTTCTACCTAATCTATTGGTCAAAGCAAATCACAGAACACTTTCCATTTAAGTAGATTACAAAAAGAGCTTATCCCTCATAAAGAACAACTTCAAGGTCATGCTGAAAAGGACACAATCATGCAGAGAAATAAGGAATTGCAGTGGTATTTGCAATCTGCTACACCTGTGGAGTTAGACTTTGTGCATATTAATAAGATCCCCCAGACAACGCACAGGTTAACATTAAAGCTGAAGAAACATGACCAAAAATATTGTCACAGTCATCTGCAGATGTCTTTCCCTATTCCTTTCCTCTTGAGATAGTTCCATATTCATGATCGAAGTCAGCAGGAGTCAAATGGTGCTTGGAACAGGGACTGCTCAAATACTAATCATCAACCAGGAAAAGGAGTTTAACCCAAACTCTTGCTACTTAAGCTGTGCATTGCAGATCATCAGCCCCCATGATGCACGGCACTGTATAGTCTAATTTCCTCAACATCACTACTTGATTTTTGTTTGTTTGTTTTTTGAGACAGGGTTTCACTGTGTAATAGCTCTGGCTGTCCTGGACTCGCTTTGTAGACCAAGCTGGCCCTGAACTCACATAGATCCACCTGCCTCTACCTCCCAAGTGCTGGGATTAAAGGCATGCACTCCCTTGCCGGTCAACATCACTACTTGAAAGGATCCTTTAACTTCACATATAACTGGCTTCTCACCACAGGCTGTACTTTGTAAACTTCAGCCAGTGAAGTGGATTGTTTCTATTGGTAAATTGGCATTTACCCTATAGTTATGTATGGGGAAAATTAAATATGGGCTATCTGGATCCCATAAACATAAAGAGGCATGCCCACTGAGACTACAATTGTAGAAGAAGAGCAATGGAGACTTTTTTATGAGTGCAATAAAAGCAACTGCATCTTTTTTTTTTCAAAATTTATTCATTTATGTTACATAATCTGGATCACAGCCCCCTCCAACTTCCTACCCTTTTTCCACTCTCCCTGCTTTCCTTCTTCTGTGAGGAAGGCCCTTTACATTCAAAGCCTCTCAGTTAATCAGTCAAGTGAGGGCTAAGAGTTTCCTCTTGCACTGGGTTCCAACATGGCAGCCCAGC
The DNA here is from genome assembly GCA_907164525.1 of Lophiomys imhausi. NCBI lineage: Eukaryota > Metazoa > Chordata > Mammalia > Rodentia > Muridae > Lophiomys > Lophiomys imhausi. Next base: position 2,063,050 of record CAJQZJ010032761.1, read on the forward strand.
TAGGGTAAGCTGTTCCATTAACAGGCAACAGAGTTCATGTCAGAGACAACTCCCTCACCCAGCTCCACTTGCTAATGGATCTGCATGAAGACCAAGCTGGCCACCATCTACAAATAAGAGAAAACACATGATGTTTATCTTTTAAAGTCGGGGTTACCCCACTCAGAAAGCTTGTTTCTACTTCTATGCATCTCCCTATGAATTTTATTTACTTTTTATTAATAGCTAAGGAATATTGATTGTGTAATTATATCACATGTTCATTATCTACTAATCTGTTAGTAGGCATCTAGACTATTTGCATTTCCTGGCTATGGTGAATAGAGCAACAGCACACATGGATGAGGAAGTATTTCTATAGTAGATAGTCTTCTGGGTTTATGCCCAAGAGCAGTATAGCTGGATCATGCATTTTGTTTGTTTGTTTGTTTGTTTGTTTGTTTGTTTGTTTGTTGACCCTGCATCATGATTTCCAAAGAGGCTACACTAGTTGGAACTCCCAACAACAGTGATAACTATTTCCCCTTTCCTACATCCATTCCAGCATTTGTCATCATTTTTTTAAATCTTAGCTATTCTTACTGAGATTCTATAATGCCTGAGATTGTTAAACATTTAAAAATAAATGTTTCTCAGTCATTTGAATTTCATCTTTGGAGAACCCTCTGTTTAGTTTCATACTCCATTTTTTCAATTGGGTTATTTGCTTTCATTATGCTTAGTTATTCTTAGCTTTTGGCAAATTCTAGATGCTAACCCTATGGGATTGTTAAGGTGTAAAGGCTTTTTCCCTAAAGATTCTTTAGCCTTCCTCTTCATTTGAATGATAGTGCTCTTGGCTTTGCAGAAGCTTTTGGGAGTCCCGAGTTTCCATGTACAAATTGTTAGCGTGTGTTTTTGAAGTCCTGTTCAGAATGTTCTATTCAATACCAAAGAACTCACATATATTCCTCACTTTATTTCTCATCTGTGTGATCCAGAAAACCTGATTGTTTTTATTCTGCTAAATGTGCTTAATTTTAAACTGACTCCTTGTTATACTCATAGAATAATGCATCACTCAACCTTCACCACAAAGGCTTTTATTTTAAGTAGATGGTGATTACCACAGTGCCAAAATACTGGCCAAGGTATACAGAATAAGAATACTTAGCCCTAAATGAGACATATATGTTGTACTCCTTCCTCTTCAGGCCCAGGGATCATTGGAAAAGGGGACAGGGAAAAACTGGAAAAGCCAGAGGCAGTGGATCAATGCAAGGAAACACTGTTTTTCAGACACAACAGATCAACGTGTGAAATCAACGATTTATGACAGCACACACAAAGTCTTCTAAGCAAGTTCTAGCCAGAACAAACCCCAGCATGGAATGGGAAATGAAGTCCTACCTCAGCAGAGGAGTTATTGGCAATTCATAACTGCGGAGAGAGGGTTAGTTTTCTTTGAGAATCTTGCCATTGGTAGGTCACCCATGCTACAGTAGAAAGCCACACATCTGTGAATACGGGCAACACACAGTACAGTTAAAGGGCAAAGGAAGGGGGTAGAACACTCAGTTGGGTAGGGCGGTTAGAGGAGGAGTGGATATGGTCAAAGTCCATTATGCAAAATTCTCAAGGAACTAATAAAACAATGAAAATATAATGAGTGAAATATTTTTTAAATAATGCAAACTGGGCATTATAAAAAAATTAATAATGTTTTGTTTGGGGGGAAATAGCATTTTGAAGGTCATCAATTTTCTGAGGTTTCTTTTCTGATATTGAAATTTTTGCTAAACAAGTGTATGCAATTAAAAATTAAAATGTAAAAGAAATGTAAAGAATAAAAATTATGGATAAAAAGGGGTTACTTCATTTTTAAAAATCTACAGATGTTCTGCAGTGGTACAAAAATTAATGAGCACCAGAAAACTACATGGTCTTATATGTCAGTGTGATATTTTCTGCAGGAATTCTGTAGCTACAGAAAGAAGAGGCAGACATCAGTGTGTGATTTTCACCTTGAAAAGCAAATTTGTCTCAGCAGTTTCCTACCATCTGTCTGCAGTGCATGAAGATCTCCTAATTAAGGAAACCTTTCTTCTTAAGTTATTCTTTGTTAATTTATTTTCTTTTATAGGAATTTTAATTTTTAAAAATTAAAAAATGATTATATCCTAAATAGAAAATTTATTATATATAGACAATTATAAAGAAGAAAACAAAGAGTATGCTTTATCCCCTATGGAAGGATGAAAACAGGAGAGTTGTGGAGACTGGGAAGGAAAGGAGACCCTTATCTGAAGTTTCCACCCTTTCTCCAGCTGAGATGAAAGAACTCTAGCACAATTGACAACATTTGGTATAAGGCTACAGACACAGAGTTAGTATTCTTTTCATATACAAGTATTTGGTTTTAAAGTAACATGCAACCTGTCTTAAGGCATGCATATATGAAAACTTGGGTAGGGCCTCACCTGCCCCATTCTAATACTGAGAATCTAAAACAAAATTATACGCTTTATTTAGAGTTCAGACAATCTTACCTTTCTGAATCCTAGGGACCTTCTTACTTGTAATCCTGGGAGGTGTCCTTCAGAAATCATTGTGATCTCATTTGAGTGGTTGATTTCTTCCTTGGCTTCTGTCGCCTTCTCTGGATTTTAGGAGATCATAGTGCCTGTGGGTTGCCTGGTAGGTAGTGCTTCTGGGTCTCTGCTAGGTGTGGCCACTAGGGGTTCTTGGTAGGATTTGTTTCTAGATGCTGGAACTGACCATCATCGTGTGGGGATAGGCTAAATGGATGGGCACTGAGAGGGTCCACAGGAGGGAGGAAAGCTGGGTCTGCCATGAGGATTGTCAAATCATGTACATTCAGGTCATCTGCTACAGGGTTGGGGATGGCACTAGGGAACTGGAACTGGAAGACAGAAGACAAGAAGAAGAGTGAAGGCCCTCTAGCTGATTTCTGGCAGATGGCTTGTCCAGTTGGTGGCTGAGACAAAAGGATCGAATCAGAAGATCTGCTTCAAAGTAATGCAATGTTAAGTAAAACTACTTCAAATGATCATCTGAGTAGTGGTGTCTATGTTCAGGGACAAAGACAAAATGAGCAGATCCTCACTATTCTTTTCAGTGGCCTTAGACTTTTAGAATCCTGAACTCTGGCCAAACTGGTATTCCTCTCTCTGACACAGAAAAAAAGAAAAAAATAAAGACTATATGTTTTTTTTTCTAATATGCCTGATGAAAGTAGGAAATCCAAGTAATACATAAAGCTATACCTTTAGAATAACACCTGATTTTCAATGGAGACTCTAAAAGCCAAAAGGGCCACGACATAAATTCTAAAGACTCTAAGAAGGCACAAATGCCAGCCTAGACTACGGTACCCAGAAAAACTTTCAATCACAATAGATGGAGAAATAAAGACAGTGCACAATAAAACCAAATTAAATCAGTATTTATCTTCAAATCTAGCTCTACAGAAGGTGGTAGAAGTAAAACTTCAACTTGAAGAGGTTAACCATACCCAAGAAAAAACAAAGTGAACTTCAAACTGAAACTGGTCAGAGGACACAAGGAAGGCCACTACATACTCATTGAAAAAAAAAAAATCCACTAAGAGTATGCTGTAATTTTAAACATCTATACTTCAAACACAAGGTTACCCAAGTTCATAAAAGAAATACCACTACAGCTCACATCACATGGTGAACCTCACACATAGGTAACTTTAATACCCTACTCTTGCCAATGGACAAGACATCCAGACAAAAACTAAACAGAGAAGTGTTGAAGCTAACTGATGTCATAAACCATCAGACCTAACAGATATTTATAGAACATACCTTCTTCTCAACAGCTCAGGGAACTTTTTCCAAAATTGACCACATACTCAGACACAAAGCAAATCTTAACACATAAAAAAAAAAAGTGGATTTAACATCCTATATCCTATCTGACTGCCACAGATTAAAGCTAGATATCAAAAGCAATAGAAACAACGGAAAAATTACAAACTCATGGGAACAGAATAACTCAATACTGAATGAAAGCCAGATCAAGAAAGAAATTAATTTCATAGGCAAATGGATGGAACAAGAAAAGATCATCCTAAGAGAGGTAACCCAGACCCAGAAAGATACATATGGTATGTAATTAAACATAGGTGGATACTGGCCATTTAGTAAAGGATAATCATCCTACAATCCAAGACCCAAGAAGGTATGTAACTAAGAGGATCCAAGAGAGGATGCTTGAACCTCACTCAGAAGGGGAAAAAGAAAAGACAATGGAAATAGAAGAAGAGAGGGAACTGGGTAGGAGAGGAAAAGAGGAAGGAAAGGAGTGGAGGATCAGCTATGGGGAGAGAGGGGGCAGGTGGTGAATGGGCTGGGTGAAAGATGGGAAACCGAGGGGGTCATCACTGAGACAAGTTGGAAACCAACAACAAGAAGGCCCATGGGAGGAGATGAAGATAACTCTAGCTGAGACTCCTACCAGCAGGAGATTTGGAGACTGAAGAGGCCTCTCACTAGCTAGGTAGGATTTCTAGGGGAGGGAGGGGATAACTAACCCATTCACAAAACCTTCAACTTAAAATTTACCCTGTATACAAGATGTGGAGAGATAGAGATGTAGCAGATATTGAGAGAATGATGAACCAATGACAGGTCCAAACTTATACCTACCCCAAGGAAAAGAGCCAACCCCTATCATGATTAGTGGTACTCTGTTATGATTACAGACAGGAACATAGCATAACTGTCTTCTGAGAACCTCCATGCAGCAGAGGATCCAAGCAAAAGCTGAGACTTACCTCCAGACATTAAGCAGATCATGGGGGATTTTTTGGAAGAATGGGGGAAGGATAGAATGACATGGAGGAGACAAGAACTCCAATAGAAAACCAACAGAGTCAACTAACTTAGGTCCTTGGGGGCTCACAGAGACTGAACCACCATTCAAAGGGCATGCAGGAACTGGATGTAGGACTCTCTACATATATGTAACTGATGGGCAGGTTCATCATCATGTGGGCCCCTAACAGGTAGAACAGGGGCTGTTTTCGACAAGGGCCATGAGACTTGCTTTTTGATCACTTCCCCTCAACTGAACTGAGGTGTCTGGTTTCAATGGAAGAGGAAGCACTCAGACATGAGGAGACTGCATATGCCGGGTTGGGAAGGTATGGGATAGGGAAGGGATGGGACTCCCCTTTTCTGTGGAGAAGGGGTTGGGGGATGAAAGAAGGGGGCAGGAGGGCAGGACCCAGAGGAGGGGAAGGAAGGGGCTGTGACTGAGAAGTAAAATGAAAAAACAAAAAAGAATAGAGGAAAAAACCAAGGACTAAACCTTGGTCACTTGATGCTAAATGGACCAGAAGCTCTGAATTTGTTGAGTTGGTGCTATCTGATATAGCAAACAAGATAAAATTCTACTGTCTCCCAGCCATATCATTCTGGGTATACATCCAAATGATCCCTCACCGAATCACGAGGAAGTTTTCTCATCTATGTTCATAGTAGCCTTATTTGTAATAGCTAGAAAATGGAAACAACCCAGATGTACCTCAACTGATGAATGGATAAAAAAAACTATGGTACTTCTACACAATGTAATACTACTCAGCTATCAGAAACAACAAAATCATGCAATTTGCAGCCAAATGGATGGAACTAGAGAAGCTCATCCGGAGTGAGCTAACCCAGACTCAGAAGGATGCACATGGCATCTATTCACTTATAATTGTATTTTAGCCATATAGTACAGGATAACTATACTACAACCAATGCACTGAAGGGAACAGGAACATAGACTTTGTTACCTGTCAATGAGACACTTTGCTCTACTGGTACTGCGTTGTAGGCCCCCAGTGTATGAGGAAGCTCTTGGCCCTCATATGACTGCTGAACTGGGTCAGGGGACTGATATGTAGGGACACTCCTCTTCAGAGAAGTGGGATGGAAGGAATAGAGGGTAGAGGGTGGGAGGGCAGGACTGGGAGGGGGAAAAGAGTGCACTGTAATGCAGATGTAACCTGAAATAATAAATAAACATTAAAAAATAAATGAACAGGTCACTAGGTTAAAAAAATTCTACTGTCTCAAAAAGAAAAAAAAAGGAAATAAAAGAAAGAAATTAAAACCTCATATTATTAACTTAATTGTATATCAGAATACTTTAGAACAAAAGAATAAATGACCCCCAGAAGGAGTAGATGTCAAGAAATATTCAAACTCTGAAATCAACAAAATAAAGATAAAAAAACACAAACAATGAAACGAAGAGTTAGTTCTTTGAAAATGTCAGTATGATTGACAAACCCTTAGCCAAATTGGCTAACAGGTAGGGGGAGACTGTCTTAACTAACAAAATTAAAGATGAATGGGAGGACTTAACAAGAGACACTGAGAGCATCCAGAGAATCATAAGGACATATTTCAAAAACATGTACTCCATCACATTCAAAAATCTAAAAGAAATGATAATTTTCTTAATTGGTACCACTTATCAAATTTAAACCAAAATTAGAGAAGCAATTTAAATAGACCTATAAGTTGTAGAGAAATAAAAGCCTTACAAGTCTCCCAACCAAAAAATAAAAGATAAAAAAAATCAGAGCTAGATGCTTTTAGCATAGAAATTCTACCAGAATTCTAATAAATAAATAATGTTAATATTCTAATTATTCAACAAAATAGGAACAGAAGAAATTTTGCCTGATTCTTTTTATGAGGCCACAGTTAATAGCTAACCCACAAAAAGACCCAACAACACAAAAAAAGAATTACAGACCAATTTCCTTTATGAACATAGATGCAAAAACTTTTAATGATATACTTGAAAATTAAATATAAGAACACATTAAAAAGGTCATGCATTACAATGGAATACTACTCAGCCATCAGAAACAACGAAATCATGTAATTTGCTGCCAAATGGATGGAACTAGAAAAGCTCATCCTGAGTGAGCTAACCCAGACTCCGAAAGATGCACATGGCATCTATTCACTTATAATTGGATTTTAGTCATGTAGTACAGGATAACTATCTTACAACCAACACACCAAAAAGAACAGGAACAAAGACGTTGTTAGCTGTTAGTGGGACACTTTGCCCTAATGGAGCTGCCATGTAGGTCCCCAGTACAAGAGGAAACTCTTAATACTCATACGACTGTGAAACTTAGGGGGCCTGATATGTAGGAGCAACCCACTCTGGTGGAGCAGGATAGGTGGGAGAAGTGGGAGAGGGAGGGTGGGTGGGACCAGGAGGGGTGGAGAGAGGGGATTGTGATGGAGATGTAACTTGAAGTAACAAAAGGTCATGCATCATGATGAAGTAGGCTTCATCCCTGAGATTCAGGAAATGGTTCAACTTAGGTAAAGCAATAAATGTAATATACCATACAAACAGACTGAAAGACAAAGCCACATGATTATCTCATTAGTTGGAGAAAGGCCTTTGACAAAATCTAGTACTCCTTCATGATAAAAGTCCTGGAGAAACTAGTGATCAAGGAAAAATACCTCAGGATAATTAAGATGATTTACACAAAGCCTATCACCAACATCAACCTAAATAGATAGAACTCAAAGCATTTCCACCAAAATCAGGAACAAGACAAGGTTGTCCACATTAACCAAGCATAAAAAAAAAAGACTTGTAGAATTAAAAAAACAAAACGTTAAGAAATTAAAGATGATACCAGAGTATGGGAAGATCTCACATGCAAATGGATTGGTAGGGATTAATATAGTAAAAACGGTCATCCTACCAAAAGCAATCTACAGATTCAAAGCAATCCCTGTTAAAATAGCAACAAAGTTCTTCACAAACTTGAAAGGACTTTTTTTCAAGTTATCTGAAAACAAAATTCCAGAATACCTAAAACAATCATGAATAATGGAAGAAATGCTAGAAGCATCACAATCCATGACCTAAAATAGTGTGTGTGTGTGTGTGTGTGTGTGTGTGTGTGTGTGTGTGTGTGTG
>CAJQZJ010032761.1:2071042-2104603 GCA_907164525.1 Lophiomys imhausi
TGTGTGTGTGTGTGTGTGTGTGTGTGTGTGTGTGTGTGTGTGTGTGTAATAGAAACAGCACGGCAACAAACAAACAAGAAACCAAATATAATAATCAATACAATCAAACAATCAAACTGAAGGTCAAGACATAAGTCGACACACCTGTGGACACCTGATTTTGATAAGGAATCCAGAAACACACACTGTAAAAAAGACAGCATCTTTAGCAAATGGTGCTGGTCAACCTGGACAGCCGCATATAGAAGAATCCAAATAGATCCACACTTATCACCCTGCACAAAACTCAACTCCACATGGATTAAAGACCTGAGCATAAGGCCAATTACACTGAGTTTGATTGAAGAGAAAATGGGGGAGAGTCTCTAATTAATTGAACATGTATACACTTTCTGAATAGGACACCAATACCACAAACATTAAGAACAACAATTAATAAATCAGACCTCATGAAGCAAAAAAGATTGTGTACAGCAAAGAACACCATTATTTTGACAAAGTGGCAGTCCACGGAATGGAAAAGGATTTTTACCAACTACACATATGATAGAGGATTAATATGTAAAATATATAAAAAACTCAAAAAAACTGAATAGCAAACGAATAAGTAACTCAATTAAAAATGGGGTGCATATTAAATAGAGGATTCTCAAAAGAAGAAACACAAATGGCTGAGAATCATTTAAAGATATGTTCAAGATCCTTAGTAATTAGATAAATGCAAATCAAAACTGCTTTGAGATTTCATCTTACACTGTGGAAAGGCTAGGATCAATAAAACAAATGTTGGCTCATGTTGATGAGGATATGGAATAAGAGGAATACTGATCCATTGCTGGTGAACTGCAAATTTGTCCAGCTGGTATGGATATAAGTGTTGTGGGTCATCACAACTGAAAATAGATCTACCTCAAGATCCATTCATATTACTTTAGGAAAACACAGATCCATTCATATTACTTTAGGAAAACACCCAAAGAATTCTACATCTTACTACAGAGACGCTTGCTCAATAATGTTCCTTGATGCTCTTTTCCAATAGCCAGAAGTTAGAAACACATGAAATATTTATCATGGATGAAGAAAATGTGATGCATTGCACATGAAATATTACTCAGCTGATTAAAAAAATCATGAAATTTGCAAGTAAATGGGTAGAACTAGAAAGAAAATCAACCTGAGTAAGTTAACTCAGACCCAAAAAGACAAATATAGTATGTGTTAGCTTATAGTTGGATGATAGCAAGTAAGTTTTCTATAAGCAGAGTAGAATTCATATAACCACAGAGGTTAGGTATACAGTAAGGGGACTGGGAAGAGATTTGGAACTCTCTATGAAGGGGAAATAGAATAAATACTTAGGGTTGTAAAGGGAGTGGGGAACTGGAATAGAACAATCAAATGAAGAGGGGGCGGGAAAAAGGGTTGAGGAGGGAATTCAGGGAGGGATAGATAAGATAAGGCTATTTGAGGGGTTGTATGACAATCTAATGCAGTAGAAGCTTTCTAAAAATACAAGTATATGAAGATGATCTAAATGGAATCACCAAGGAGCAAGGGAGATGGAGCCCCATCAGGATGTCTCTTTTCACCAAAGGAAACCTCCAGTGAGGGGAATGGGTCATATATAATTGAGAGTTGGCCAGATGGGCACAAAGGGATCCTCCAAACAGTCCAGGCTAATACCAAGGTCTTTTTGCTCTTCATAAACTGATTGTAAGGCCCTATTGCTGAAGATAATACCTTCACAACTCATTCAATGTGGAGACATGGAGCTGGGACCTTTGTAGAACCTTCATTCCTATTGACAAGTACTCATGGTACTGGAAGGTACTCTGTATGTTATCAAAGGAGAAAGATAAACACCAACACAGCTACAAACCCATTGATCTACAATGGTGACCTGCCTGCAAGATATGCTAGTAAGAGTGGCACAAAGCTTGTGGGACTACTCAACCACTATCTGATTGGAAATAAGGCCCACTCTATGAGATGGAACCCATTCCTGATACTGCTTGGGTGACCAAGTTCTCAAGACTAAATAGGCCAGTGACCTAGGGGAAAACCAAATACTACTGTTCAACTAAAGGAATATAGCAATAAAATAACTCCTAACAACATTCTGCTATACTCATAGATCAGTGCCTTGCTCAGCCACCTTTAGAGAATCTTCCTCCTGCAGTAGATAGGAAAAAATACAGAGACCCAAGGCTAGACAATATGTAGAAAGTGAGAGACCTTGGAACATTCAGCCATAAATGGAACATGTCCATTAAATCCTTCCCCTCAGGACTCAGGGGAACTCTGCTGAAGAGGAGGCAGAAATAGTTTAAGAACCAGAGGGTTTGGGGGACAAGGAATCAAAGCCTTCTAGACACAGAGATGGCACATATATGAGCTCACAGACACTGTGGCAGCATTCACAGCATGTGCACATATAGGCCACAATGGATACCAGTGTTGAGCGAAGATGTAGACACGAACCACATTCTTATCCCAGAAGCTATCTCCAATTTATAACCACTCTCATGTAAAAAAAATTACTTTTCTCTAACAGAATCTCACAGGGAATACAAACCACCCTTAAGTCCAGGCCCCATGCCCAGCAATAGATGGCAAACACACAATGAACTCAATAGCAATTTTTTGGGGGGGATCTTTGTCTCACAAAGGTTTGTCAAGACTTTCCGTTTTGTTTAATGTTACATGTCCTTTGTGTATATATTATGGTTTCTTGTTTTGTGTGTTTTTGTGGGTCTCCCCCCACCTCTGCTCCTCTGTCTCTGTCTTTGTGTTTCTCTATATGTGGATCTCCATTTATATGTGTTTCTTGAGCTTTTTCTTTGTTTTATTCTTCTGTTTTGTCCTATTCTGGTTTATGTTTTTATTTTATTTTATTGTTATTTTGTATATGCCCATTTGTATTCTAATGAGAGAAAGAAAGGGTATGGATTTGAATGGGTGGGGAACTGGGGGAGGCCTGGGAGAAGTTAGGAAAGAGAAAGCATAGTCAAAATATATTATATGAAAAAAACATTTTCAATAAAAGTTGGAAACAAAAAAATCATTGCACTATTTTTAAAGAAAAATAGTAAATATTATTCATGTTATCTGGATTATAAATGATTAAATTATTTGTGTTGAAATCATTCATGAATAAAGAATAAAATGGACACTTACTCATTGTGAGAATCTTAAGAAATAAATCAATATAACTCATACATTTAAAGTATTTTATTGAAATGTAATGAACAATTGGAAAAAAAATAACACAAATCTCAAGTAGTTAGCCTAATGACACTCATGAGAAAAGTATGCTCCAGCATCCAGGTGAGGGAGCCAAGAAATCATTCTCACCATCATCATCTCCATCACCACTATCAACATCAGCATTAGCAAAGCTCCCTTTCATTATCCAGACTGCTAATGCAAAAAATACACATTGGTCCATTTTTAATTAGTATGGACAAGTAGCCATTTGGTGTGTCCATTATTCTAGTTGCATTAGACTTGTGATGTATCTAGTGTGCTTTTAAATATGTATTGTTCTTTATTTTAAATTTGTGAACATAATTTAAATTCAATTAAAAAAATCAGTGCTTGAGGTGATATACAAGAAACAGAAAGCTGTTCATTTATAGTTTGTAATGAATTATCTATACCTCCAAGGATGCAAAAAAAGGAAATGTAATCAGCTTTAATTTGTGCTCTTTTGAACATTTTCTTTGGGTTTTCATTGTGTAAAAGTTGCTTGCGTCTTTGAATTACACTGGAGAAGAATCATTTTGAACTCTAAATCCTTACTGATAGTAGATGGAAGCTCTGAGAGAATAACAGAGGCACAACCTGCATCATGATGTTTCAAATCTGAAGAAATATTAAGCATGAAGCTGATCCTCCCTCTTCTCACTATGGTCTAGCAGACCAGGTAGCTAACTCACTGATAAACAGCTGGTTAGTGGTAAAGGCCTTGTACAGCATTGTCTTCATGGCAGTTGATAGATCCTGTGTTCAGTTGAGTAGTTGGAGAATGTTTGCTATAATTATTACATTTGTCAGAACCTCCAGACCTCATGTTTAATGTAATGGTTAGCTTTATTTCACTCCATTGTGAAGGGCTTAGATTCAGCTGTAAATTAAACTTTATAATATAATACGGTGTTTTTTTTTTTATCTCATTCCACCCTCATTTTACAAGTTTTGGCATGAAAAGTTTGGTATTATAGAGTGTGCCTCAAGTTAGATCAGACATTGGTTGGTCACCCCCACAAGTTCTGTGCTATCACTGACCCACCATATCTTGCAGGCAGGACAGATTGTAGATGGAGTGTTTTGCGGCTGGGTTGATGTCCAAGTTTCTCTTACCGTAACCTCCAGGATACCATCTCACATCAAAGAGATTAGAATATAGGGGTGAAGATTCTAAGCCTACCTCAGCTCAACCTCTCTATGTTCAATGAGCTGAATGGAAGTTGTCCTAGGCAATGAAACCCTGATGTCAGATTTCTAATGAAATTCTGCTGTAATCTTAGATCAGTGCCTTGTCCAGTTGTCATCAGACAAGATTCTTCCAGCAACATATAGGAACTGGTGGAGAGACCCACAACCAGACATTTTGGAAGCAATCTAAATTTGGGGTCTCTATGGGGTCCTTCTTCTCAGAGATTGGGGAACCCCACAGAAGAAGGAGAGGAAAGACTGTAGAAGTCAGAGGGGATGAAGGATGTGAGGAGAACATGCCCACTGAATCATCTAAGCAGGGCTCAAATGGAACCACAGAGACTGAAACAGCAGGCATTGGGCCTGCATGGGTCTCTGCCAGGTTTTCTGGTAAATGTTATGAATATGTTATATATTATAAAATGTTGTAAATATACCTGATATAAATATCTTATCTTGATGTGTTTATGAGATTCCTAACAGTAGGAGCAAGTGGTGTATCTCTGACTCATTTGCCTGGTCTTGAAACTCTTTTCCTCCTATTGGGTTGCCTTGCCAAACCTTGATATGAGAACTTTTACCTTGTCTTGTTTTATTTTGTTTTGTCCTGTTTGGCTATCATCTTTTGGAGGCCTGCTTTTTCTGAAGAGGAATGAGAGGGGGAGTAAGTCTGGGGAAGAGGGGAGGTAATAGGGGGAGCTAGAAAACGTAGAGAGAGGGGAAACTATGGTTGGGATATATTGTAAGATAGAATAATCTATTTTCAATAAAAATTTAAAAATTAAGAAAAGGAATAGTCTGGTATTTTATTTCTTTTATCAGGGTATTTCTTTTCCATGTAGTTGTGTCACTCAGGGTTCTCTACAGGAAAAAAAAAAAAGATAGAATGTATATATAAAGGGGATTTATCAGAGTGCCTCACAGACTGTGGTCCAGCGAGTCCAGCAATGGCTGTCTACCAACAGAAAGTCTGAGAATTCAGTGACTATTCATTCCAGGTGGCCGGTTGCCTGTAAATGCTCGTATCCTGGTAAATGCTGGTATCCTGGTAAATGCTGGAATCCTAATGAAGTGGGATCTCATGCCAATGAAGGAATGGCCTTGCCAGTGAGAACAAGAGCAAGTAGGCAAAGAGCAAAGCCTCCTTCATCCATTTTTTAAAATATATAGGATGACACCAGAAGGTATGGCCCAGATTAAAGGTATATACTACCACCTCAAAGATCTAGATTAGAAGTGAGTCTTTCCAACACAAATGATTTAGTTTTTTTAAATCCCTCACCCATTGGGCTTTAGTTAATTCCATATATACAACCAGGGATAGCCATCAGATCAGAGTAGTGGTTGAAATAGTGTTATGGTTGAAAGATAACTCTAAATCATATGTTTACTCTGTGTCACTATTCATGGCATAGGAGTCACCTACCTATAGAGAGATGTCCCCATGTGTTTTTAAATGGGTATCAGGATTCCAACCTTGAATTAAAGCTATATTCAGTACCACTTTCAGGCTAGCCCAACATGTACAATGGACTAAGCAGAAAATGGACCAAAATTCGATTTGGGGGAAAGAGAATTTAGAAAGGAAGTAAAACCATATATAAATAAGAGACAAGAGCACTGTAAGGGATTCCAAGTAATTCCTCTTTAAGATGCAAGTCTCAGAGTCTGTTCTGCTAGTTCTAGAATGAAGGGTCCCAGGCAAGTGTCCAGACATTCTTTTGAAGACCTCCATGGTAAAGTTAGGAAAGATAAAAGCTTTTCACTCTCTGGTAAAGACAGATACAGCCACATGAGTTAGTTGTAACTAACATTTCTTCATGAAAAGAGACATGAATTTGTGAAACAGTTTTTCTTTCTTTGTTGTTGTTGGTTTTGTTTTGAAAACGGGATCTCACTTTATAACCAAGTTGCCTTTAAACTCACTATGTAGTTCAGGATTTTCTTGAAATTAGGGTCTTCCCAACTAAGATGTCCAAATACAACTGTGCACAGTCATGCCTGGAAGCTTTCATCTTGATGTATGTCAGAATATAAGTGTTAGAATATAATACGATGATTGTCATTCAAACACAAAGACTTCAAACTGTTAATGGTGGATGAACTTGTTAATGAATGCATTAGTTCATGAGGAAACAAGAGTCTACAATTGGTTCAATGATCATGTTTGAAAGCACAGATTAGAAGTGGAAAGGGGATTATACAGCACAATTACTTTGGAGTACAATGGTCACACAAGCTCAGAAGACCCCCTCTCATGCCTGTTCTATCTCAGTCCTGTAGACCAGATTCAGTGAGAATAAGAGAATAACTCCTACAGCTTCAAAAGACTAGCACTTTTAAAACGGACTATTTATGAGCCAGGCATGGTGGCACACACCTTTAATCCCAGCACTCGGGAGGCAGAGGCAGGTGGATCTCTGTGAGTTCGAGGCCAGCCTGGTCTATAAAGAGAGTCCAGGACAGCCAGGACTGTTAGAAAAACCCTGTCTTGGAAAAAAAAAGGACTATTTATGTATAAATGTGAAGCCAGGCATGGTGGTACAGCCTGTAATCCCAGTAACTGGTATGTAGAGGCAAAATGATCAAGAGTCTAATATTATCCACCTGGATTGCATAAGACCCTGTTTCAAATTTAAAAGGAAAGGAAAGGAAAAGGAATAGAAGAGAAGGAAAGGAGAGAGGGAGGAAGGGAGAAAGGGAGGGAAGCTTAAACAAATCCCAAGATAACAGCAGTATACTTGTGAAAGGACTTGAAGAAATAACTGAGTGAAATTTACATAGTTGTTGATTGTCTTTCATCAATAAAAGCTAGAAATACTGAAGTATGTGAACCTTCTTGTAAGACCTAGGGAGATTCAGGTTATTCAAGTATTTATTGGTGAAGTTCACATTTTGGTTTTTTGGCAACAAGTCCAAGGGAAGATGAGCATGAGTTAGAGGTTTTGATTTATCTACTAAGAATTTTTCTATTATGTTATTTTATGGCATTTGTATTTTAAACCCATCTTAGAAATATCAGAAATGAAGTTCATAAAACAGGATTAATTAATCTCTAAACTTCTTCTCCGTAAACGTTCTCCATTTATGTAGTTCTACCCACACATAACACACTTATTTCCATATGTAGGCTACTCACAGAAAAACTGAGCCATTACTGGCCACAAAATAGAAAGTATGAAGCCTCAACTTAGATTCATTCATCATACAAGTGAAAGAACCACTGTATAAGACAACTTTATAACTGAAGATTTCCATTCCCTAAACACTCATTAAAATGGCTGATCAGCAAAAATAAGTTAAAGAGGTTTAGACAAATATTCAGAGATTATAAGTCTTATTTAATGCTTGTACATTAATTAAAATACTTCTTTGTATCCTACTCATAACATTTCTTTCCTTCACCAAAGATATATTTTGTTTTGAGATACCTTAGGTGCTTTACATTTATTACAAATTCTTTTCTTTAAGACTTAGTTTCTGGGCATCAATATGAAAATTATAATTTATAAAACTATGGTTCAAATCAAAGAGAGGTGTCTATAAAGAAAAATCTGGCTAAAGGCAGACTACCATAAGTTAAAACTATAAAATACGTTTTTCACTTAAAATCAAAGGAAACAGTGCCCGCCTAGCCATATCTCACCTAATATTCATATATGTAGATGTGTATAAAGTAGTGTCTTAGATACACAATGCAATTCAGTTCATTCTGCAAACATAATGTAGGTTTTTTTTTATATAAAGCAATAAGATGTTCTTCTAACACGACAGGAATGACAGAGATAACATAGAGCATTATTTATGCTTCTAAGAAGTATATGATGTGAAGGAGTTGAGTTTCTGTATGGGTGTATGTGTGTGTATGTGTGAGTTTGTGTGTGTATGTGTGTATGTGTGAGTGTGCATGTATGAGTGTGTGTGTATGTGTGAGTGTGCATATGTGTATGTGTGAATGTGTGTGTATGTGTGAGGGTGCATGTTGTGTGTATGTGCGAGGGTGCGTGTATGCATGTGTAAGTATGAGTGTGTGTGTGTATAAAAGTTATAGAAAGATAACTACACAAAATTATATCAGATGGAGGCAAATAAATATCATCAAAGAAATAAGGTCTTGATGTTAAAAGAACAGAATTTTTATATAATTGAGAAAATCCACATAAGTCTTGAAATAGGGCTTTAATCATTTTGTAGGTTCAGACATCAAAAATATTAACAAAGTTCCCAGCTAAAGTTCTCAATAGCTTTAACTAAGAAATATGAAGGAACTCACGAGAAAACTCAGAAAATGTCCAAAGATCAATGTGAACATCAGTTGGAACTGTATTTAGAGCTTGGTCATGTGAGTCACATGAGATAAGCTGGGAATGAACATGCGTGACCCATGAGAGCCTTGGTACTTTTTTTTTATTTTTTGTTTATGTTTGATTGTTTGTTTTTTGGATATAAATTGCCCCCATAGACTCATCACTATTGAATATGTGTAGATGTGTCCCCTGATGCAGTAACATTCAGAAATAGAGAATGATAGGTAATTGGATCTTTGGTCCTCTGTGACAGTCAGTCTTGATTGTCAACTTGATATGATTTAGAATGATCTAGGAGACAAAATTTCTTGTGTGTTTCTGTGACAGTGTTTGCAGAGGGGTTTGCTTAACGTGAAAAGACCAACTAAGCATGGCACAACTCAGGAGGTCCTGCACTGAATAAGAAGGAGAAAGCATGTGGAACACCAATATTCTTAGCTGTCTGCTTAGTGGGAAAACTCTGACCAGCTGTCTCATGCTCTGCCACCATGCCTTTTTCACTGTGAAGCCGTGCACCCTCAAATGGTGAGCCCAAACATCCTCCCCTTTTCTTATGCTGCTTCTGTTAGGCATTTACCACAGAAATAAATGATTAACCTTTAGTAGCATCACAAACCATGCCCTGAACACCAATAGTTAATTCAGCTATTACCCCATAAAACCATTAACCCACTGATGCTACTAAAGTGGTCATAAGTGGATCCTTTGTGACCCCCATTCCAATATTTCTCTGAGTCGTCTTGTCATCAATCATCCATGAAATGTGAAACTCCCTCCCTACCACAGAACAGGTCAGACTTCCTATGTCAGGCTCAAAGCAACAGAGCCAGCTGCCCAAAACTAAAAGCCAAAATAAATCTTTCCTCCTCTATGCTGAGTTTCTCCAGCATTTTGTCACAGTGAAAAAGAGCTAACAAGTATGATCAGACCTCAGCCTCAGAAGGCTCTTTATGGATATGTTCCACACACTTGGATGAGAAAAACATGATAGGGAAATAAAAGATAGGAGAAGGCCACTTCCTGGTAAGATGATAGATGAGAAGCCTCATCAGAAAGTAGCTGACTACAGTTTGGAAATCTAAGGGGGCAGGGACATTTTATCAGTCCATCCATCAGCTGATTTTCAGGTACCTGAATAGACCAGATCAGTGGTCCAGCTGGACTTGCTGCTACCACTACAACCAATGAAGTCAAGGCCAAGGCCTTCTTTGATCTCTCCCCTCTCTCTTTCCTTTCATTATTTTTCTCTACTTTTCTCTTTTTACATACCCATTCCTTTCATGTCACACCACCTAAGATACACAGAACATTCAGATTTATGTTTTCTGAATACATCTTTCTAATTCTTTTTAGTCTCCCATTAACCAAAGTCCCATATATTTTCCATTTCCCTCTTGCCTCTATTTTTTTATGTTTATTTATTATTTCAGGTTACATCTCTATCACAGTGCCCTCTTTCCACCCCTCCCAGTCCCACCCTCCCACCCTCTACCCCTTATCCCTTCCATCCCACTCCTCTGGAGTGGAGTGTCCCTACATATCAGTTCCCCGCCCCAGCTCAGCAGTCATACGAGGGCTAAAAGCCTCCTCTTACACTGGGGGCCTACAAGGCAGCATCACTAGGGCAAAGTGTCTCATTGACAGGTAACAAAGTCCATGTTCCTGTTCCCTTTGGTGCATTGGTTGTAGTGTAATTATCCTGTACTGTATGGCTAAAATCTGACTATAAGTCATAATTGACAAAACAAAGACTTTCCATGATGAAAAGCAGGGTAAAGGAATTTATGAGTGTAACAGAATATTTTTTATTTATAAACACTTATATTTAGTAATACTTAAGAAACACTCATAAAATACTTAAATCCTAGAACCTAAAACTTTTAACCTAAAATCTATAATTTATCTAAGAATACCCTAATACTTAAGAACACTCTAATACCTATCTAAAAACATTTCCCAAACACTATTTTAACTTTCTTAAATGGATATTAATATTCTTAGCATAGGCCCATGCAGGATGACTTGGTTTGCAACAGTCCCATCAAGTAGTATCTTTTAAGCTTAAAGTCCATTGGGCCTTACTTTGCCAGTTCACAAGGCCAATTTATTTCAACTACCAAAGTGTGGCCAGTTTACAAAGTCAGTCTGTTCCAACTGCCAAACTGAGGCTGGCTTTTTCTATCAGCTGAGACTCACCTCCAAGGTCTCCTTGGCCCAGGCAAGCCTCATGGTGGAAAGCCTCTCCAAAGAGCTTCTGAAATTCCCTCGCCTTGCTCACTTTTTTGGTGCTCTGGGGCTCCAAGACAGAAGCCTTCAAGGAACTCTCCCTCAGTAGGTTTTATGCCATGCCTTTGCCTTGAGCTATCAAAGCAGTCTAAATTATGTTAATGGCGTACCTTATTATGTACTTCTCCAGCATGACTTCTCAGTTGGTGAGGGCAGGAGGAAGAGAGCAGCATGTGTAGCTATCTGGCTTGTATATAGCATTATCTCACACACCTTGGTGGTCTCTAGGGTCCATGAGATTTCTTGAGATTTCCAGTAGTCCCATTGCTTCTCACAGTAACTTATGTCATCTGTTGGCTTGCATGGATTCTTAGCCACTCCCCTTTAACAGGGCATATTGACGGCCTACAACTGGGCTTTGTGCTTTTCAGTAGGTTAAAGGGATGTCAAGCTCCTGCTTAAGTGCTGCCAGATGCTAATCTGAACTGCCTACCAATTCCCTAACTTCTACCACATATGAGCACTAAAGCAGCCATGCAGAAGACATTGAAATACTTCAGAAAAAAAAAAAAAGGAAAAATGAACATGCTCAAGAGTCTAGACTAGGGCAGATCCAAGATGGCGGCAATAGGCAGGGACACATTTTGAGCTGGGGGAAAAATAGCTACAACATCACAGAAATATAAACAAACTGAGCAACATCCTGAGAAGTGTGAACCCGTAGGGTCACACCCGGTAAACTCAGGGACTAGTGGGGGTCCCTCGTGGGACACTTAAACACTCAGGTAAATAGACCTACACAGGCCGCAGACCACAGCACAGCACAACACAGCAGGACACAGGGTTCAGAGCACAACACAGAGTGGGACCCAGGCAGCAGGTAGCAGGGTGCAGCTCACAGCATGGCATAGAACCCAAACCATGAGGACCAGCATGGTGGGGAACCCAGGCAGTGTGGCACAGTGTGGCTTGGCGCAGAACCCAGGCAGAGGAGCAAGCCCTGGAATTGGTCAAGAGCCACTCAAAAACCCAGTGAGAGGACAGACGCAGGCCCAAAGCAGAGGTCAGGGGCACAGGACACAGGCTGAGGCCCAATGTGGAGACCAGCAGTGTTGAGAAGAGGTCTGTGGTACAGAGAAGAGGCCACTGATGTGGCAGAACCATCAGAATTACACCTGACTTCTCCTCAGAAACTTTAAAAGCTTGAAGGGCCTGCACAGATGTCCTACAAGCCTTAAGTGAACATATGTGCCCAGCCAGATTACTATACCCAGCAAAACTCTCTGTCAACATAGATGGAGAAAACAAGATATTCCATGACAAAATCAAATTTAAACAGTATCTACCCACAAATCCAGCCCTAGAAAAGATTATAGAAGGAAAATTCCAACCCAGAGAAGATAACTACACCCAAGAAAACAGAGGAAGCAAAAGACTCACTACAGCTAAACCAAAAGAAACACACAACCACCAACTACACCAAAATAATAGGAAATAACAACCTTTGGTCATTAATATCCATCAACATCAATGGACTCAACTTGCCAATAAAAAGACACAGGCTTAGAGAATAGATCCATAAACAAGACCCATCATTTTGCTGCATACAAAAAAACACATCTCACTAACAAAGATGGATGCTATCTCAGAGTAAAGGGCTGAGAAAAGGTTTTCCAAGCAAATGGACCCAGGGAGCAAGCTGGAGTAGCCATCTTAATATCAAATAAAATAGACTTTCAATTGAAGTTAATCAAAAAAGTTAGAGAAGTGCACTTGCACTACATACTTGCTAAAGGAATTATTCATCAAGAGGATGAATAATTCCTCAATATTGAATATCTATGCCCCAAATACAAGGGCACCTATATTTGTAAAAGAAACTCTTCTGAAGCTTCAACCTCACATTGATCCCCAGACACTAGTACTGGGAGACTTCCACACTACACTCACAACAATGGACAGGTGATAAAGACAGAAACCAAACAGAGTAATAATGAGTCAAACAGAGGTCATGAAACAAATGGATCTAAGAGATATCTACAGAACATTTCACCCAAATACAAAGGAATACACATTCTTCTCAGCACTGCACAGAACCTTCTCCAAAGTATAGTTGGACACAAAGCAAGCTTCAACAGATAAAAGAAAATTGAAATAACCTCTTGTATCTTAGCAGATCATCATGAAATAAAGCTGGACTTCAACAACAACAGAAATAACAGAAAGCCTACACATTCATGGAAACTGAACAACTCTTTTACTGGATGACTACCGGGTCAGGGAAGAAATAAAGAAGGAAATCAAAGACTTCTTAAAATCCAAAGAGAATGAAGCCACAACATACCCAAACCTATGGGACACAATGAAAGCTGTGCTATGAGGAAAGTTCATAGTACTAAATGTCTTCAAAAAGAAAAAGGTTACAGCTCATATTAATGAATTAACAGCAAAACTGGAAGAACTGGAAAGAAGAGAAGCAAACACTCCCAAGAGGAGCAGAAGGCAGGAGATCATCAAACTTAGGGCTGAAGTCAACAACTTAGAAACAGAAAGAACAATACAAAGAATCAATGAAACCAAGAGTTGTTTCTTTGAGAAAATCAACAAAATAGACAAATCCTTAGCCAAATTAACTAAAAGAGAGAGGGAAAAAAACCCATATCAACAAAAACAGAAACGAAAAGGGAGAAATAACAACATACATTGAGAAAATCCAGAGAATCTTTAGGTCCTACTTTAAAAATCTATACTCCACCAAATTTGAAAACCTATGTGAAATGGACAATTTTCTTCACAGATTCATCTACTGAAGCTAAATCAGGATCACATTAATAGATTAAACAGCCCTAAGGGAATAGAAACAGTCATTAAAAATATCCCAACCAAAAAAAGCCCAGGACCAGATGGTTTCAGCACAGAATTCTACCAGACCTTCCAAGAAGAGCTAATACCAATACTCTTCAAACTCTTCCACAAAATAGAATCAGAAAGAACACTGCCAAACTCATTTTAGGAGGCCACCGTCACCTAAACCACCTAATCCATTGTGTGGATTCCTAAACCACACAATGACCCAACAAAGAAAGAGAACTTCAGACCAATCTCCCTCCTGAACATAGATGCAAAAATACTTAACAAAATACTGGCAAACCGAATCCAAGAACACATCAAAAGTATCATACACCATGATCAAGTAGGCTTCATCCCAGGAATGCAGGGATGGTTCAAAATACAAAAATCCATCAACATAATTCACCACATAAACAAGTTGAAAGAAAAAGAAGCCACATGATCATCTTTCTAGATGCCAGAAAGGCATTTGACAAAATCCAACATTCCTTCATGCTAAAATTCCTGGAGAGAATGGGCATACAAAGACCATACCTAGAAATAATAAAGGTGATATACAGCAGGCCAGTGGCCAACACCGAATTAAATGGAGAGAAACTTGAAGCATTTCCTCTAAACTCAGGAACAAGATAAGGATGTCCACTTTCACCATATCTCTTCAACATAGTACTTGAAGTTCTTGCTAGAGCAATAAGATAACTTAAGGAGATCAAGGGGAAACAAATTGGAAACAAACAAGTCAAATTATCCCTATTAGCAGATGATATGATAACATACATAAGCAACCCCAAAAATTCCATCAGAAAACTCCTACAGCTGATAAACACCTTCAGCAAGGTGGCTGGATAAAAAAATAATTCAAAAAAATCAGAAGCCCTTCTTTATACAAAAAGTAAATGGGCTGAGAAAGAAATAAGGGAAACAACCCCCTTCACAATAGCCACAAACAACATAAAATACCTAGGGGTAACTCTAACCAAGCAAGTGAAAGACCTGTACCAAAAGAACTTAAAGTCCTTGAAGAAAAAAATTGAAGAGGTCATCAGAAGATGAAAAGATCTCCCATGCTCATGGATAGATAAGATCATCATAATAAAAATGGCCATCCTGCCAAAAACAATCTACAAATTCAATGCAATTCCTATCAAAATACCACCACAATTCTTTATGGACCTGGAAAAGGCAATCTCAACTTCACATGGAATAACAACCCCCCCCAAAAAAAAAACTAAAAACAGAATAGCTAAATCAATCCTGTACAATAATTAAAAAAAAAAAAAAACATGTGGAGGTATCACCATCCCAGATTTCAAGCTGCACTACAGATCAATAGTAATAAAAACAGCATGGTACTTGTATAGGAACAGACCAGTGGATCAATGGAATCGAATTGAAGACACAGAAATGAACTCACACACCTATGGAAACTTAAATTTTGACAAAAAAGCCAAAACCTCACAATGTAAAAAGGACAGCATCTTCAACAAATGGTGCTGGTCCAACTGGATGTCCACATGTAAAAGAATGAAATTAGACCCATACTTATCACCTTGTACAAAACTTAAGTCCAAGTGGATCAAAGACCTTAATATAAGGCCAGACACACTAAATCTACTAGAAAAGAAAGTGGGGAAAACCCTCGAACTCATCGGCACAGGTGACAACTTCCTGAACAAAACACCAACAGCTCAGGATCTAAGACCAACAATCAATAAATGGGACCTCATGAAACTGAAAAGCTTTTGTAAGGCAAAAGACATTGTCATTTGAACAAAACGGCAACCTACAGATTGGGAAAAAATCTTCACCAACCTCACATCTGACAGAGGGCTAATATTCAAAATTTACAAAGAACTCAAAAAATTAAATGCCAAGAAACCAAATAATCCAATTAAAAATGGGGACCAGAGCTAAACAGAGAATTCACAAAGGAGGAATCCCTAATGGTTGAGAGACACTTGAAGAAATGCTCAGCATCCTTAATCATAAGAGAAATGCAATTCAAGAGGACTCTGAGATTCCATCTCACACCTGTCAGAATGGCTAAGATCAAAAGCTCAAATGACACCACATGTTGGCGAGGCTGTGGAGAAAGCGGAACACTCCTCCATTGCTCGTGGGAGTGTAAGCTTGTACAATTATGGAATTCAGTCTAGCAATATCTTAGAAAACTTGGAATAGCTCTACTTCAAGACCCAGCCATATCACTTCTGGGTATACATCCAAATGATTCCTTACCAAATCACAAGGAAGTTTCCTCATCTATGTTCATAGCAGCTTTATTTGTAATAGCTAGAAAATGGAAACAACCCAGATGTCCCTCAACAGAGGAATGGATAAAAAAACCCTGTGGTACATCTTCACAATGGAATACTACTCAGCCATTAGAAACAACAAAATCATGCAATTTGCAGCCAAATGAATGGAACTAGAGAAGCTCATCAAGAGTGAGCTATCTCAGACTCAGAAGGATACACATGGCATCTATTAACTTATAATGAGAGTTTAGCCATATAGTACAGGATAACTATACTACAACCAATGCACCAAAGGGAACAGGAACATATACGTTTTTTCCTGTCAAAGAGACACTTTGCTCTAGTGGTGCTGCCTTGTAGGCTCCCAGTGTATGAGGAGGCTCTTGCCCTCATATGATCGCTGAACTGGGGCAGGGGACTGTTATGTAGGGACACTCCACTCCAGAGGAGTGTGATGGAAGGGATAAGGGGTATATAGTGTGAGGGTGGGACTGAGAGGGGTAGAAAGAGGGTACTTTGATGGAGATATAACCTGAAGTAATAAACAAATATTTAAAAATAGAGTCTAGACTACACAATAATAAACAAATGAGACACATTTTAAGAAAGAGGATGGAAACAGAGTAGATATCTATCAAATAATAAATGTATGTAAAATCACAGTACTTGTACACAATGAAATTTTGTTTTGGTATAAGGAAAATTTAAATTATGCAATTGGAAGGTCAATGAATGGAACTGGAAAATATACTAAGTAACACAGACTCAGAAAGACAAATGCCATTTTACACTTGCAGTGCCTGAAGAAACTAGAAAGGGATCATTGGTGCAGAGGGAAAACAAGGATCTTAAGTAGAACTTAGAGAATATGAAGTAGAAAGAGAATTATTGAAAAGGACTTCTAAGTGTAAGTGGAGAGACAGATGGAAGGAAGGGGCAGAAAAGTAGATGGGGGAGGATAACTAATGCTAAGATGTTTGAAAAAGCTGTGTGTAAATATGTACTTCTATTACTTCATAAGCCTCATACATATACATATGTATCATATACACACTCAAGAGTTTAATTGAAGCTAACCTACAGCAGGCAATATTCCTCCTTCCAGAAGCCATATATTGTCAAATAAAAAGCCAAGTGGAAGGTATAGGACATTTGCCCTTAATGTTTCAGGGAACCATAAAGCAATGCAGACTATTGTCATTGTTCTATGTTGCTTACCAGACCTCAATTCTAAGGTCTTGTAGCTGAAGACACCACCCACTTTGATCACAGAACATGGGAAAATAAAGATGGTATTGGCCAGGACGTTTCCTCCCTGGTTGCTAGCTTTCACACTAGAATGTACTACGCAAGAATGCTGTGGGAGAAAAATCATCAAGAATCTTAGCTAGTTGTGAACAATCTGAACTACAATTTGATACACAAGGCTAGATGTGCCCATTGGAGGCAATAATGGTATACATTTAAGTGAGTAATTAAACACTTTCTGATCTGATTTAGGGTTTACTGCATAGGAGGAAGTTCATGCCTCATATTGTAAATCTAGCCAAGAAATCATGACTCAGGAACTCATGGTCCCCAGGAGTGAACCTACTCCTTTTTATTTGAGAAATTAAAGTACAATCCTACTTCCTCTAAATCATTATCTCTGTATTCATAGGTTAGTGCCATCTCATCAGAGAAGGTTTATACAGTGGGCAGCATTTGATACACAAACTCACAACTGAGAAAAGTACAGAGAATGAGTGTCTGTAAAGGGCTCAGCCATAAGTGTGTCCATTGTACCACCCCATTCTCTACAGACTGAGGTGTCATTATAAGGGTTGAAACGTAAAGATTGTAAGAGCCAGAGGCCAAGGAAGACTGGAGCGAATCTGTATTTTCTGTACATGCCAGGACTCCTGCACTCAGGAATTCACAACAGCTGTTATTGCCTGTACAAGGCCTCCATAAGATCAACTCAGCTCACATTCCTGGATGAAGGAGGAAGGAAAGGATCAGAAGTGCACACAGGTGCTGAGAAGCCATTGATAGTGATGGCTCCCAGGGTTGGGAACATCAATATCTTTTTAATTGGGTATCCCCTAGTATGTTGATCAGGCTCCAATGGACGGTCCCATAACCACAAATATTTGTGCAACAGAAATTCAACATGCCGCATTATAGAAATAAACCAAAAGGAGAAGAAAAACAAACAGACAAACAAACAAAAATATGATATTGAGAACTTGGGAAGAGTTTGGGAATAGAGGATGGGTCTGCAAGGAATTAGGAGGAATGTGGAGTAAATACAGTAATATAATTTCATATATTTATAGAACCCTCAAAGAACTAAAAAGATCATATTTTTAAAAATAAATAGACTTTTTAACATAAAAGATTAGGAGGTTTGATGCACATGGCATTTCACTGATAGTATTCACTTCAATCAATGTTTCCTTTGTTCTTATATAACCTCACGACTTCCTAGACTGCTCATGGTAAGGAAAATAAATTACTATGAAGGGATTTACTAATAAAAACAAGTCAGTTATTTATTATTATCATCATCATCATCATCATCATCATCATCTATTATTAAAAAACAAGTCAGGGTAAATATAAAACAGCTATATATTCTCATCTATTTTTTTTCTTTTTTTTCCTTCATTTTTTATTTCTTCAAGTTACATCTCAATCGCAGTCCCCTCCCTATTCCCCCTCCAGTCCCACCCTCCCACCCTCAACCCCCCATCCTCTTCCCTTTTTTTTTCTTTTAAGTTTAAGGTATATCTTATTTCCCCCTACAGTTTCTCCTTTCAGTCCAACAAATGGCTCTTTCTCTTATAATAATAAATACAATACAGTACAACAGAGGTAATTAGGCCATAGTTATGAGGGTTATATGGCTTAACGTACATTCCCATCTCATCTAATTTTTTAATGTTAATTTAAAAAAATTCTAATTGAGAGTTGGGAGAGCTCAGTAGATAAGAGCACTGACTGGGTCAACAGTAGCCAAGGACTTATATAGTATTTCACAATCATCTGTAACTCCTGGTCCAGAAGATCTGACATTCTCTTGTGGCCTACTTGGGGACAGGCACATATGTAGTACACAAATATATACAGGGGAAACACTCATATATATATAAAATAAGCATAGTCTCCCTCTTGTCGATCAAGTCTTAAGTCCAATTAAGAGAGCTGTTGGCTACTGCCAGGATAGCCTACCACTACTGCACACACACACACACACACACACACACACACACACACACACACACACACTCACAGAGACACACACAGAGAGAGAGATACAGAGAAAGACATATGAGCATGTGTACACACATGTGCATACACATGTACACACACAAATTAAAAATATTTTTAAAAGTGTGGGTGAAATTAAAAAAATATTTTCAATTGTGATTTTAGAAATTTTAGAAAATAAAATTTAAGAACTTTAAAGCAATATTTTCCAAATATACTTCCCAATTACAACACCAAAAGATATGCTGTAAAATAAATAAGTATATACTTTTAAACATTGCTTTCAAACAACTAAAAAAAGACTAATGCAATCTCAGAAGAAACAGTCTCAACAACTGTAGGAATGATTCTCTCTAAAAGTGGCATATTGAACAGAAATGGAAAGTGACAAATATTGGTCAGGATAGAATAGGAGTTTATTGTTTTAAGTGTGTCTGCTGCCCTCCCTAACAGCTCTTACTTACTTAGAGACCTATCCTGATAAAAGTGACAGCCATATTGGCTCTGCCCTATGCTATTTGGTCAAGGTGGTGTGAGTAGAAGTATCAAGGGATGTTGTCCACAGGTGTGGGAGCAGTTATCCATACCACCAGCTCTTCCCTTCCCTTCAGCCTTATCTCAGACTCAGAGGGATAGATCATTTACCTTGGGCTTAAATAAAAGTCCATAGCCATACGTGCTGCATGTATGACATAAACCAAGCATATACCCTCCTTACTACGTGAGTCATTGAAATGTTGGGGTTAATATACTATAAATTGACACAAATTTATGAATGAAATGCTACCCAAGGAAATACCCCCTCCCCAATTTCAGAATTTACAAGTAAGTGTTTTGCACTTCAGTTCCATGTCCCAGTGTATTCTTTGTTCTATAGGCTACATCTTGGACAATCAGGCTGAAAGAAGCTCTATCTTCTTTTGATCTGGTTCTCAAACTGAAAGCATCAGCTTCCACAGGAACCAGAAAGATAGCATAGAGGACTGGGCAAGCAACCCTTCCTCAGTTCTCACTTCTTTCTCATTAGTACTAGTAAGTAATAATTTAAGGGTGAGTAAGTAAGGGGATAGGGAATTAAACTCTTTCAACATGTCAAGGGTGAAGATGCTGATATATTAGTGGATATAGAAATCTCAGGATATTTCCCACAAACTCAATAGGCATATATATATATATATATATCATCCCTACACTTGTTCCCTCCTGTTTCCCTACCCACCCTCTCTCCCACTCAGAGCCCTCACTCTGTCCACTCCCAATGTTTATTTGATTTCTCCTTCTGGGTAAGATTGAAGTACCCTCCCTTGGATCATCCTTGCTACATAGTGTCTTTGGGTCTTTGGATTGTAACATGATTAATATTATATATATATATTCACATATACAGAGGGCAGTTGAAAATATGATAATATACTAGAAAATGCCTACAAACTGGAAAATGCTGATGTCATGTACCTAAGTAAGGTGAGCTAGAGGTTACCATTCAGTATAGATGCATAGATGTTATAGGTTTTTAAAATTAATTTATTTATTGACTTTACATCTTGATCACAGCTTCCCCTCCCTCCTCTCCTACAGTCCCTCCCTCTCACCTACCTTTCCCCCATCCCACTTCCCTTTCTCCTCAAAAAGGGGAGGCCTCCAATGGACGTTAACTCACTTGTTCTGTCAAGTTGCAATAGGACTAGACAGATCTTCTATTGAGGTTGGACAAGGCAGCCCACTTAGGGGTAAGAAATCAAAGGCAAGCAACAGAGTCAGAGACAGCCCCTGCTCCTGCTGTTAGGGGACCCACATAAAGACAAGCTGTCTATCTGTTGCATATGTGTACAGGAAAGACCTAGGCCCATGCCATGCATGCTCTTTGGCAGGTGGTTCAGTTGATGTGAGCCCCTCTGGGCCCATATTAGTTGATTCTATAGGATTTCTTGTGCTGTCCTTGACCTCTCTGGCATGTTCAATCCTTCCTTTTCCTCTTCCACAAGATTCCCTAAACTCTGCCCAATGTTTGTTGTGGGGTCTACATCTCTTTTCATAAGCTGAGAAGCCTCTCAGAAGACAGCTATGCTCTTATTTGCAGTTATAGCAGAATATCATTAATAGTGTTGGGGTGGGCTCTCTCAATCATGGCATATGTCTCAAGTTGAACTAGTCATTGATTGGCCATTCCCTTAATTTATACTCCAGATTTATCCCTGCACACCTTGTAGGCAACATTGGAAGTCTTGCCTAGTTACAAGAGGTGGCCATTTCAAATTCCATATACCCTATTACTAGGAGTCTTAGCTAGGGTCACCTTCATAGATTCCTGGGAGTTTCCACTGTCCTAGGTTTCCAACTCATCCCAGAGATGTGCTCCCCACCTATTCCAGTTCTCTCAACTTCCATTGTCCCTACACTTGATCCCTCCTGTTTCCCTACCCACCCTCTCTCCCACTCAGAGTCCTCACTCTGTCCACTCCCAATCTCTATTTGATTTCTCCTTCTGAGTAAGATTGAAGTATCCTCCCTTGGATTATCCTTGCTACATAGCATATTTGGGTCTATGGATTGTAACATGATTATCCTGTATTTATGGCTATTATCCTCTTATAAATTTATATATGCTATGTGCATCTTTCTGGGTTTGGGTTACCTCACTCAGGATGATATTTTCTAGTTCCCTCAATTTTCCTGCACATTTCATGATGTCCTTTCATTGTGTAGATGTACCATATTTTCTTTATCCATTCTCTGGTTGAGGAACATCCAGGTTGTTTCCAGGTTCTGGCTATATGAATAAAGCTGCTATGACTGTAGTTGAGCAAGTGTCCTTGTAGTATGGTGGAACATCTTTTGTATATATGCCCAGGTGTGATATAGATGGGTCTTGAGCTAGAACTATTCCCAATTTTCTGAGAAACTGCAGATGTCATAGTTTTAAATATGCACATTTTTATTCCATGTAGCTAAATAATTTAATATCAAATAGAAAATTAAAGGGAAATACTTAAAAGTGAACAAAGGATATATGATGAAAATTGAACAACAAAACCAAAACTATTCTAGTAATGAAATTTACTATGTTGAATAATTTTTGTAAAGTGATAAATGAAACTAATTTGAAAAGCATATTAAAGTAAAACCATAGAAAGAAGAAAATTATAAAGAAGATATAAGCATTATATAAGCATAAATAAGAGAATATCAATAGAAAAAATAGATTTTAAAGACATAAATTCTTGTGAAATATATTCAAAAAAAAACAAAAAGAATCAGGGAAATACAGGTGTAAATAGAGACCTAATACATAAGAGTGCAAGACTCATCCAACAAAGAGTAGAAAGTTTTCCTCCTGGGTCAAGTGTGTAAGATTAATTTAAATGGTACTAAATAGTCCTTCATTCAAAAAAATGTCATTTATAATTTGCAGATAAATTCTGTCTAGTAATATTAAAGAACTATGGATTAGGAGAGTTCAATCTTTATACATTTTCTTAAACAACTGTTCCTTATTTTTGTGTTGTCCCAGCAACCTTGAGAAGTGGATTACTACTCAACTCATTCACAATTCAAATAATCCTAATGCCGAAAAAGAGAAAATTAAATTACAAATCAAGTGATTTAATATTTATTGCAGATGACATAAACATCTACCATGAAACTTTAAAAGAGTGAAGAAAATTCTAGAATTATCGCATAGTTTTTACAAAATCAATGTTGAACCCCAGTAGCTCTGTGCACAATAACTAACTAAACTCAAAATTGTATCAAAGATTTAAAAATATTCTATTTACTGAAGCTATAAAAATCACAAACGGTCTTAAAATTAACTTAAGTCCTTAATCCTTTTGGAAGAGGTATTGAGTGTTGAAGAATTTAAAAAATCTTAATAAAAGGAAAAGAATCATTGTTTGATATTCAATATTATGGTAGCACTGACAATTCTAATCTACTGGGAAATAAATTATTCAGTAAATATCTCCAGATATTTAAAATATTATAAAGACATAGATGCAGGCACACTCAGAACAATAACCTACAAGGATTAAATACACAAACATGGAAGAAAAGCATATCCAATCTTACCGAAGGAAAGGAAAAAAATCTTTGCATATCTTTCAGGGAAGGCCATAAACAAGTCACAAGAAACAATTGTCACAAAGAAAAGAAATGAGAACAGAGGATTTTCTCAATACTGATTCTGGTCAGGTTTTCACAGTGCCAATTTATTCTTTTAGTGTCCTTAAATGTGTTCATTTGTTAGAAACTGGTATGAAATACACACTGACATGTTACTTCAGCTGGGCTGCTTAATGTCAAGGAAAGGCAAGTTTTGTCTTCTGTCTGTTTTATAAATTAAGTTTTATTAGCACTTAACCAATCCATTCCTTTTCCACACACATTAAAATATTTACTCTCTGATTCTACACAGAATTCCTGCCAGCCTGTCATTTATGTTACCATCTCCCATCTAGACATTCCTCCATTTCATTTCTTCTATGTCAGGAAGTGTTAGATTGGCCATGGATATTTCTTTTGAATTTGTGTTTCTGGAAAGAATATACTTAACTCAGAGTTAATTTAGTCAGTTAGCACATATTTGGGTAACATGCAATAGCCTCTGTGCATAGACACAAAATATTGTGGAAATTGTACCACCAAAAGCCAGCTTGTGTAATATGTTTCCATTTATCATTCACACAAAATATATGGAGGATTTGATTTTCATTAATTCATGGTCAAAATAGTTGCCTCCCATCAGATATACACTTGTTACTATGGCATTTATAATTACAAATACACTAATATACTCCCACACTAGGGAAAAGAGGAATTGGGTAAATTGAAACTTAAGAAAATTCTTATGCTTGATAAGCTCAAATCCTTAACTGTCATTTTATCTGTGACTGAAGCCTTACATTTTCTGCATGTAAATTTTCATTAATGAAGCATATATTATAAGTAAGCAGGTTATAAAAATGACTGAATTATAAATTAGTGTCTAGTCTGTATAAAATGTTATAAAATATGAAGAAATCACTAGGACTTATTCATCTCTTTTATGTTGTGGCTTACTTTTGTTATTTTAATGTTTGGCAGTACTGGCAGACAACCCCAAGGCCTTGCACATGCAAGGAAAATGTTTTACTAATGACCTACATGCTCAATGCTTGGTATTCAGAGACATGATCAAGCAACATTATTCAAGCTGGCCTGAAATTTATCAGTACTTTAAACTATCCTCAAAGGCAAAAATCTGCCCCCACCCCTGCCTCCTGATTGCTAGGATTATGTATATGTGCCACAATACTTGGGTTGCTGTGAGCTCTTTTTAATCCTGTAAAATATCTATTTTTTGTAATGTAGTATTTTCTTAAAAGAATACTAAAAATTATGTAACTTACATGTTGCACAAACCCTGTCTCAGACTCCTTAATTTCAAAAAAGGAAGTTAAAAGACAAATGGAAACAAAAACATATTTGTACTCGTTCAACAGGATTTCAAAGTGTGAAACATTTATTTTTTAAAAAACCAAGCACACCAAACACAGTAAGAAAACAGTCTCCTTTAATCTATAGGTTGGTATGTTCCTGAAGTAGGTACCTGAGGCAAGACAACAAATTGAATACTCTCTTTCTGTGTTGCATAATGCTTAGAACATTTGTGTGACAAGACGTGAATATGGAGGCCTATGTCCACAGATCTTCCTGTCATTTATTTAAATCCACAAAGTTAACCATAGGTTTGGAAAATGTAGAGAATGAGACAGCATCCAAAGCTTAATAAGGTATATTGGAACTTTGTTTTTGGTAAAATTTTTATTGTTTAAACCACTTTCAGTTATGTTTTTATTTGTGTTTGGTTTTGATGATACAAATAAAAACATTCTTCCTTTATTTGAGTGTATTTGTTTCTTTATTAAAGAACTTCATTTTTTAAAAACTCAGATGAAGTACTTTGTGGCTTCTCATGGTATATCCCAATTGCCAGAATCATTGCTCTTATACTTTTAGGAAATTTTAAGTATAAAAACAGTTACTTGAACACATGTAGTGTCACACAACCTATGTGATAAACAACAGTCATTAAGTGACCACAGGTGGATGGCAAATAATGGCTTAAGTACACTAGGCAAGAGGACTCACTTTTGAGTTTGTGCAGAGTGGGTTTTCAGATTTCGTCTTGCCAGTCAAAATATGATTTTTTTTCATTTTCCATGCAATATTTTCACATCACAGTTAATTATGGATAACTGAAATTCCACTGATAATGGGCATTTACTGTGCTCTCTGGGACAACTGAGAATGAAATATCCCTAGGCATAAAAGACTAAAGGATATTCTTTGCTTCAAATCTCTGCTAATTAAACCAGTTACTACAGGGAGAAGAGTGGGTTTGTCTTGATTGGCTTATATTAATTGCTTTGAACAGCTAATTCTAAACAAACTTCTCTTCTGACACATGATGGAGAACAGTGCAATGAATATTTTGAAGATCATAAAAACAACCTCTATGATAAACAAAGGATATAAATACAATTCTCCAAGATGAGCTTGAATCAGCACGTAAACAGAAAACAGGAGATGCACACAGAACAAATGGTTCTTATGATTCGGTTGAGTTTAAAAATATTCACCATTACATTATTTTTTAAATTCCCATATATTCTGTTCTTAAATACATAAAAATGTGTACTGAGAAGTGACACATTATAACCAAATGAAACTTGAATTGTTACCTTTTGACTTGTTTTTCTTACTTTCAATAGTTTGGGTCTAAAGGGCATTTTGTAAAAGAAATGGAACTCCATAATATTTTGTTTTCTGGCTAGGATTTGTCACCTGTTTTACATCATTTGACATTTAAGTCTTCTTTTTCCATATGTTTGAATTCTGATGAACAGCAGAAACATCGTATAAATTGGGCTACAGACATAACTCAGTTGGTAAAGTGTTTGTCATGTACACGTGGGTATATTAATTTGGATTTCTACCACTCTCATTAAAACCTGGGGGTCTCAGAGCTCAGAGCCGAGGAGGCAGAAACTGGAAGATCTCTTGGACTTGCTGGTCATTGAGTCTAGCCAATTGCTGAACCCTCAGTTTAGTGAGATACCTTGTGTCAAAAAATATGGTGGGGAGCAACAGAGAAAGACAAAGATATTCCCGATGTCAACCTATGGCCACCATATGCATGTGCATATACGTGCTCTTTCATTCACTCACACATACACATACATATTTACTCATACATATGTACGAAGAATGCTATTTTCATCCAGATTAATGACCTTTGTCTTTTACCTTTCATATTTCTTTCATGTACAGTTAATATTGAAAGAAAGAAAAAAAATCCTTATGAACACAAGATAAGTGCCAGGTCTCGGTCTTTATAGAAGCTACATGTTACTCCCATCTGGGTAGTGTCATTCTCCTGTTCAACATAAACAATTTCATGAAACACTAGTATCACAGGGAACCTTCCTAGGGCCATGAAAGCGAAAGACACAAACGAGACCTCTCCACAATGATGTCTCAGTCTAAACCAAAACCTTACCAAATGATTCTATTTCTGATGATCCCTCAAGATGTCACATGGCTCTTAGTAGCCCTCTATTTTCTTTTGACAATAATCTGTGGGGAGCAGGTCTCCAGAACAGTCTGAAGAAAATGGTAAAGTCTTGCCTTGTTCTCAGTATGAATGTGGACAGTGTGTGCAGAAAGCATGGGCTGCAGATTTCTTGTCACAGATGATTACAGCCTGAGACTTCTCACCTACAGGGACCTCCTACTATGAACAAGCCAACCCCTCTTCCTTGTGCTGTGCATTACACATGCCCTCAATTACAGGACTGTGCAGTAAATGTCCTCCATCAGAATGAACATAGCCCATTCATTCCAGCTTCTCTCTCTCTCTGTCTCTGTGTGTGTGTGTGTGTGTGTGTGTTGCTCATTCTCAATGCTCCCGCCATGTCTCCAGAACCAAGCTGTGCATGATGAAGCAATAATGCAAAGCATGCTTGACTACAGATGTGTCTACAATGTCACTGATGGGTGGTCATCAAAAGTATAATCACTGCAATGATTAGATTTATGTATAATAAATATACAAAAATTACCTCTTGTGCAGCTGCTTTGTCTTATGTGATGTTTAATTTTAGTTTGTGACTTGATTGGACTGGAAAATGCTTAGGAGATCAGTGAAAACTATTCGGGATATGACTGTGGGACAGTTCTAGAGACAATGGACACATGTGAATAATAACTAGGGAGAAAGGCCCATCTTGAATGTATCAGTATTGTCAGTAGGCTAGAACCTCAAGCTGAATCAAAATAGGAGAATGCCAGTTAAGTACAAGCTCTATGTCTCTCTTCTTCCTGCACACCATCATGTAAGCCACCAAAACCCCTGTAACTTATTCACTGAATAGTTTCTGTTATGTATACAGCCTAACTCATTCTTTGTTTGCTATTTCATTTCTTTCTTTTCGTTCCTTTCTTATTGTTATCACCTGTAGATTTGTAGTCTTTCCTCTCTGGCAGGCTTTAGGTTTTCTAACCTTTTAGTCATTTGTGATTTTGCTTTGACATGTTAAGGTTTGCATGAATTTTCACTCTTCATGCTTAGAATATGTGCTAGGTTTCTTAGTTTTTAGTTCAGACTGTTTTTTTTAAATGTTTATTTATAACTTCAGGTTACATCTCTATCACAGTGCCCTCTTTCCACCCCTCCCAGTCCCACCCTCTACCCCCTATCCTTTCCATCCCACTCCTCTGTACTGGAGTGTCCCTACATAACAGTCCCCCGCCCCAGTTCAGCAGTCATATGAGGGCCAAGAGCCTCCTCATACACTGGGGGCCTACAAGGCAGTACCACTAGGGAAAAGTGTCTCATTGACAGGTAACAGAGTCTATGTGTCTGTTCCCTTTGGTGCATTGGTTGTAGTATAGTTACCCAGTACTATATGGCTAAAATCCAACTATAAGACTATTTTTAAAATATTTGAAAAATTTCAATATATTTGACTTGTACATTGTCCTGTTTTGTGTCTTCCTGGAAAGTCTTATTAGGCATATTTTGCATTATCTGATGCTTCCTCCTTACTTCTGTTCCTCTTTCTATCTTCCAATTTAGGAGGTGTGCTCTAGTGGGTATTCACCTCCTCTTCATCTGAATTTGCTCTGCCCTTTTCCCACTATGGTTAAAATTCCAATGACATTTTGCACTTGTAGCATTTTGACTGTCCATTTCTATTTACACCGTAAACATAATCTCAAACCCATTAATCATTATGAAGACAGGAAAATTAATTATTTTAAACTCTCGGCCTGAGTCAAACACTTGAACGCTTATGAATACAGTGAAATGCTTCTTCCCATATTCTTTATTTTTGCTGATTCTAACTCAGAAGTACCTTTTCTCCTGATTAGTTAAATTTTTGGTTTTTGTTGTTTTTTTTCTTTTTAATATAAAATATCCATCTACTTGGAATTTTATTTGTGTAATTCTTAATTTACTTTTGAGAGGAAATAAATTTGCTTCTACCACATGTTCATAATTTCTGCCAATCTGAGATCACTTTAATTCTACCACATGATGCCATAGACATAGAAATCTTCAATGAGGACCTGCATACAAATCATATACTTCAAAAACTTTATTTATTTACTTTACATCCTGATCACAGCTTTCCCTCCCTCCTCTCCTCCCAGTCCCCTCACCACTTAACCCCAACATGCCCAACACAGCCCTGGTTAGTTGATTCTGTATGTATTCTTGTGGTATCCTTGACCTCTCTGGCTCCTTCAATTCATCATCTCCCTCTTCCATGGAATTCCCCAAGCTCTGCGTAATGTTCGGCTGTGAGTCTCTGCATCTGTTTCCATCAACTGCAGGATGAGACCTCCCAGATGACAGCCATGCCAGGCACATTTCTAGAAGGATAGCAGAATATCATTAATAATGTCAGGGGTGGGTTCCCTTCATGGCATGGGTCTCAAGATGGATCAGTCATTGTTTGGCCATTCCTTCAAACTCTGCTCCATATATATCACATTCTTAGGAAATATTTTCTTTCCATATCCAGTACCAAACTGTAAATAGGATATTTAAATTATCTTCTTCTGCAAAGACTATTTTTTGCTGTTGTATTGTTTTGTTTTCATTTGTTTGTTTAAATTGATGGTATAACTCCTTACTTTTCCAATTTTATTTATGCATCTTCAGCAGTTTCCTATCTTTGTTGGGACCACTGAAGTAATGAAATGATACCTTAGGACTCTAGGAATTTGATAGAAACATTCATGAGTGAAAATACCTCTCTTTACTTTGTAGAAACCATACAATATATCTAAATTTAGTCTGTAAGGATAGTTCCTTTAGGTAGGCATTTTGGTCAGGAGTCCTAATATTTCATGGTACTAGATTCAGAAGTAAAAGTGTTGTCTTTGGGCTTATTTTTTCATCTGGTCCTTAAAAAATTATTTGATATGCATTAAGCTACAGAGCATATTTTTTGGTATAGAACTGGTGAATTCCTACTAATAAATACAGAGAGGAATCTCTCAAATTGATTTTTTCTTATACAACACTTATTTTTATTAGGCCGGAAATTGTTCTATTGACCCAAATTGTGTCATTAACATGTTGAGTGCTCTTAAAATTACTATGATAATTTTGATTATCACTCTCATGATCTTGAGAACAGAGGGTGATTCCAGAGTTCTACCCCTCCTCTCTTTCTGTGTGAATTTTTCAAAAAGAATCAACTAAGTTAAAAATGTCACCCTAAGTGTGGTTACTACCATCCCATTAGCTGGAGGTCTGATGGATTAAAATGAGATAAAGTATTACTACAACAGAGGCAGCCTTTCTCCCTGCATCATGACCACCATTATAAGAAGGGCCTCCCCGGCAATACACTTCCACTTTCCTAATATTCTGCTTAAGTATGTGGGCCAAAAACTGTAGAGTAAAATCTCGGGCCCCAGAGCAAGAGGAAGTTCTTAGCTAGCCCTCATGTGACTGATGAACTGAGGGGGGCTAATATGTGGGACCCCCACACTGGAGGAGTAGGATAGGTGGGAGAGGGGGTAGAATTAATAAATAAATGAATAAAAAAAGCAAAAAAAAAACCCTCTAAACCTGTGAGCCCAAGTTTAAGGAGACAACTGTTTTTATCTGACAGTTGACACATTGGACATAGTCTTATTGACTATTTAGCACCAAAAAATGGGATGATGGACATGACCAAAGGTACCTTACGCTTCTTATACTTTTGTAACTACTTTGCTGGAGAAATGGGGCTAAAGAATTCCTGGACTATTGTACAAAAAAAGTGTTGCATGGGAAGATTCAGTGAAACTTCAAAGACAATGTTGATAAAAATTGTAGGGCATACTCTTTTCATGAGTTTCTAGGAGGGAAAGGGGCCTTTGTTAAAATCCAGAATGATGGCTACTTGCATAATATTATGGCAAAGAATTTATTTGCATTTTGCCCAAGACTATAGGAGGCTGGTTTAACAAGCAGCAGATTATTTAATTAGGTAGATAAATTTTTCAGGCAGCATTCTTTCTATAGTATGTGTTATATGTGCCATTATGGGCCACATTTATGGTGAGAATTGTGAGCAAAAACCAGAGTTTAACAGATTGAGAGGATTACAGTTGGCTCATAATAAAAGTATGTGTGACATTTGGTCTAAGTGTGACTATGTAGAATTAAAGCCAAAAGGTGAATATTAATGGTTAAAGTGGGATAGAGGAGGGGGTTGTGAGTGGACATACTGGAGGACACAGGGAGATTCAGATGTTGGAAATGGGAACTATATATGGTCATCTTTCACCGTATACATGTGTGAGGTTAAAATAGTGAAATAGGAAAGGTATTGGAGGGAAGAAAACAGGGATAAATTTGATCTAAATATTAAATGTATGCATGAATATTAAATACATTATTATTTATTTTTGAGACTACAATATAATCATATAATTTTTAAGACTAAAGAATTTTTAAAAATATGGTTGCTACCTGGAGTTCAGTAAACATGTGGAAAAGGGAGCAGAAATATTTTAAGAGCCAGTGGATCAATAAATCTGTTGGGAGATTCTGTATCTTAGAAATGACCAGGAAACTCCATCCATGATACCTCAACAATATGGCTGCCTAAACAAGACCTGAACAAGTAAAACACCAACAGACATGCTAACATGGAAAGGGGAAATCTCAAAGGGTCCTGCCTCAAACAAAGAACTATGGCAACTAAGGAGTACTGAGAGCAAGATAAATAATCTTCTCTAGGGATGAGCCCACATTGCTTCTCCAATACCAACTGGTCAGCCTTGAAATCATATACACACAAGTAACACAAAATAGACTAGGCAAGCGAATATATATACTTATGTATTATTAAATCAGAATCTCATGTAATAATCTCAGTTGCCACTATTCTTGGTTATAATGGTAGTTGGGATGACAATGACCTCTGTAGTTTTCTATATTTGAGTGTTTATGGTCCATTCCTGGTTCAAGGCTGTCAATGTTTTAGTTCACTTGACATACGTTGCTGCCATTGCGGAGAGAGTTCCTGCTTCCAGAGGATCACATAGGGACATTTTTCCCTGCTTTTGGCCATTCAGACACTCAGTGATCATTACAGCAATGGCCAAAGAGTGACAGACTACTGTTTGAGATGCTGGATTTATAGACTTGTAGAATAAAAGAGCTATATGGTCATGGAACTGCCATCTGGATTTTGAGAGATGATCTCAAAATAGGGAAGTCAATATACAGCAGTGTTAAGATCTCTGTAGAAAGATCTTAAGACAATAAATAAAGCTATGCTGGCAGTTTCTAAACTACAATTAGAAACCCAAGTAGGTTAGGCATAATATATGAGGATATGAGGAATTCTACAGGCAAGGAGCACAGATAGTGAAAGAGAGGACTTAAAATGTAAAAAGGAAAGGGCATAGAATGGGTTGCCCTAAAATCTTATAGCTCACATCACCTGACCGACCATAGGACCCAGATATCAGACAAGGATCTGCAGGAGTAAGTGCCAACCCACTAAACATTGAGCCTACTCTAACTCTGCCACCATTGTTCCCCTTTGTAATAGCAATAACTATTATGAGCTACTGTCGCCTAGAAGTATGTAGCTTAATGTTGTGCTCACAGGATATTATGGCTTAAAGTTGAAATGCCTCCCACAGGCTGCTATATTTTAACAGTAACCTCCCAGCTTCTGACACTGTTTCAGGAGCCATAGAATCTTTTGGACATACAACATAGCTGAAGGAAGCACAACCTTGGGGTGTCTCTTTAAGAGTATATTATCCCTAACTGTTTCCAGTCTATGTTCTATTTCCTTCAAGAATGTGAAGGGAACATTCTGCCTTATGTTCCTTCTACGATGTATCCCCTGAAACTCTCAGGCCTTGTAACTCTTCCTTTGGTAATATTTATGTTAGGCATTCTGGTACAGAAACAAATACTAAATTAATACACAGGAGCTCCCATTAGAATGCACATATATGTAAACAAACAGACTCTTCAAGAAATTTGGATAGGTGAGTATATTTAGCTTGACCAAGTATTTCTATTTCTATGACAGGGAGCTTAGGGAATGCATCTAGAATTTTGGGATAGATTTTTTTGTCTCTTTCTTATATGCAGCCCTTTGTCTACATTGATAAAGTAGGCTAACACTTTGTATGTTGTGTATACCTCAGAGTTCCTGAGTAAATTGTTAGATATATATGACATATACATTGCCCCATTCTTGGTTTTCTGTGGTGCTCAGTATAGACCACAGGATTGACTTAACAGGACATGCCTATGTCTTACCATATGGATATGGAAGTATGAATAAAGAGAGAGAAGAAAGAACATGGCTGACAAGTTGAAATGGTTTCTTCATGTCATAGGAGATTAAAGTTAATACTGAGAAGGTTTGTTGCTATGGGTGTCATCATTATTGTTGGTGACATTGTTGCTATCTTTGTTTTATTGTACATGGGATAAGAACAATAGAGAAGAGACTTGGGGGCAATACAAAAAAGTAAAGGCTCCACATAGCCAGTTACAGGAAAAGTAGGGTTTGAAGATTCTTCCAAGAGTGGGAAGAACATTACAGTCCATTGTAACATCCCTACTAAGTCCTTCATAGGGAGATAGATAGATAGATAGATGATAGATAGATAGATAGATAGATAGATAGATAGATAGATAGATAGATAGA